>JAVRXN010000011.1:42152061-42752061 GCA_033556935.1 Timema podura | reverse complement strand
CTATGCAGCTTATCTACATGTTTCCGCAATGAGATGAAGACGTGACGATAGTAACTTTGTAAATCCCGTGGGATTCTTAAACCTAACTTAAGGCTAATTTAACAAACCCTTAGGGACTTTTGGGATAATTCCCTTTAAGAAAAAAAATACCAACGATGCCAGCCGGGAATCGAGCGGAAGTCCCCTAGGTTCAAAGCCAGGTGCACTGACCACCACATAGTGGGATGTTGTACGTTTATAAGGGATATGGATTAGGATGTTAATTTAAGAGGCACCAAGGATTAAAAATATTTCCCCGTCTAGTATAAACAAATCATTTTTATAAAAAGAAAACTAAAATATATATAAATAAAATAAGTCGAGGGTGTGAGTGAATATAAATCTAGTGTTAAAGTCACTTCATAATATTGATGACGAATACGTGTCCATAATCTGTCGGGCGTTTGTTCCTTTTCATAAAAGCAACCAACAGCTGTTCACACGCAAATGTGCTCCCAAATATTACACGAATTTAGTGTGAAAGTTTAACAAATATTGGGAATTAACCTCACTTGCTAAATTTCCCAAAATAATGGGCAGTTCCCAAATGGTGTATTTCTATAATATTTATTTAAAAAAATATGAACTGGGCCGCATTGCATGTTATCAGAAGATCCGTGGGCCGCACATAATTATTGATCGGGCCACAGATTTGAAATGTTTGCCTTAGAGCATGTAGGTACCACCAGGGATATTAACGACTTTATCTAAGGGACAGAGATGAGGAAACTAACTAAAAACAAACCGATCGGAGCTAGTTTCTTACCCCCTCACGCGTTTGGGCTATATTTTATTTTTATTTTTTATCACCATGTCTTACTACCTGTTTAGGTTATACAAATATATAATAATTATCCTACTGGGGTAGGAGTGAGAAAGGAATCATTTTAGAGGTAATCTACCTGCATTTGCTCTGAAGGAGAAGGAGAAACCAATAAGAAAAAATTAACACCGTCACTGAGAAATAAACTGAATAAACTTGACGTTTTGTTCACGTACCCAACACTGATGCAGGTTTAACTGGTGTTAAACGTTTCCAAGTATTTCACTGGTCTGTGATGAAAAATTGTTTATAAATAACTTATCACGCTTATTTAGATTGCCAATAATATTTAAAAGATAAATTCTAAGCAACACAAGTAACATTTCAAGGCAAGATAAGTAGGTCGAGATAGATATAGCTGTAACGATACATCAAATTAATTGGGCGCTTAAAGCAAGACATAGATAAAGATGTGATTAATTATATTAATAATTTTAATTGGTATGTTTTATTGCTGTTGAGGCCACACTCGATGATGATAATAATAAAACCTAAACGACCAAACTGTTTGTGACCTCAATGACAATATTTTATTTTAAAATTATTACGTTTATCTCATGTGTTGTTAATGGCTCAATCTAAGTGGCAGGGAAATGAAAGCTATTTATGGAAAGAGGAACCACGCTAGCGTGGAGAAAACCTAGAACCAAAGCAATACGTATTTTATGGAAAAATACCCCAATTAATCAGAATGAGATTCGAACTTCAACCTCGCTTTGCTCTGATATATCATACGTGGTCCACGACCTACAACCCATAGGAGCTTTCCAAATATGTAAACTAATTTGGTAGGAATAAGAAAGGTAACATCTAGTTAAAATATAATAACATATGCCTGAAAAGAGTGTGGGAAATAATTATATAAAAAACACCACCTTACACTCAGACGGAATTCAAACTACAACCTTCTTATCATCCAGCACCAGACAAGATAAAATTGAATCCTTTGTTTATGTATTCACTAGTGCGGGTTTGTGGAGAGTAGATTTATTCACTGTTACTTGAACAAGCGTGGTCCTGTTTTTTTCAAATGTTCAAAACTTTTTAATCATATAATAGCCTATTCCAGGTGATTTTAATTTAAAAGTAAAATCAGAAAAACGAGTAAGCCTATTTAGTAGGGCTTGTTTTATATATATATATATATATATATATATATATATATATATATATATATATATATATATATTCAGAGATTTGAAAACCTAAACCACGTAAATAATAGCGACTCTGTATGAATTATAATATACTAAACCCTGATTTCCACTTTTGTGGTTTTACATGACAGTTAGCAGAAGCGAGCAGATGGTATCAGTAATGCCAACATTGTCTGAAAGTAACTTTTGATTTGTAAATAATAATTATTTGGTAAGTGTCACTATTATTATCACTAAAAATATTATCAATCACTTTTAACAATGCTTTCCCAAGGATTAGAGTATAATTTTCTTTTACATAATCTAATTTAAGAAAAAAAAGTCTAGTTAATTCATTCTAGTTTTTCTTTTAATTCTTGTGGCCATTACAGTTTAAATAGAACGTGAAATTTTACATTTAATAGTATTATATTCAGTTATTCATATTTTTATAACTGGCCTCGCATATCTTTAACATAAATAAATGGTTTGTGATAATAAAGAGTAAAAAAGATACAAAATGTTTTTGAAATAATATTAAGTTTAAATTTTGTAAACACCGTGTATGGATACGATTCGCCGTAAAAACTAAAATAAGTTCCCTACGTCATCACCGGCAGCTCTATCCAGTGGCCATATTTGTTTTCACCATTTAAGACCACTTTTAACGTTCTCTTGCTTTTAATAATTAATTTGAATTAAACAGCAAAAGAAAACTTAACAACCAACCAAACGGTTATTTTCATAACCAAAATCTAACAATTTTAAATAGACATTATAACAGTGAATTCTCGTATAAAATACAGTAAATAAAACCACGTGCGCGAGTAAAAATTTTGAAGCGAAAAAAATATTTAATACTTGTAAAATTGTAGTTGAGTATTTACAGGCGTATCTTTGCTACCGTTAATAATTTTATTACAACTTTGAATAATACAGTGTCTTTTTTGAATATTAATTCGGCTACTTAGTCTGTGTGTTCTTTTGAGAATATTATTTCGGTGTGAACATATTATCCTTGGAAAATAAACGTTTTTTTAGTGATCTTAGAATAATTATTTATTAAATATAAAATAAAAGCGTGTGATAAAAAGAAAAGCGAGTGTTTCTGAGTGATCGATATAGATTATTCTAAAATTTAAGTGTATCAAGACTATTAAATAAATATTTTAACCCCAAGATTGTGTTGTGTTGGCCTCTAGGCTAAACCTCGAGTTTTATGATTTTTATATTATTCCAAATAAATCTGTGAAGTGTAATAAAAAATACTTGCGAGTGTTTTCTCCAGTGTTGATAAATAAAATACCAGGCTAAGATTTCAAGTTATAAGTTATTGTATTTTTATTAGAGACTTTGTTATAACTGTTTAAAAGTAGTGAATTTAAAATAGATTTTTGTTGGTTATGATAGCTTTTGATTTGTCATTGTCATTTATTTTATAGGCCTAAACATATTTTCTTGGATATTGATTTTTGTTTGTTAAATTATTTAAAGTTATCATAAATAGGCCTACATATTAAAACAAAATAATATAACAGATTGTAAAGGCGAGCATAATGAATATGTTTTCTTCGAGAATTTCTCTAGAGGTAAGAATATTATTTTTCATTTTATAAACAAAAGTTTGAATTGTTATATAGTACTCATACAATAGCACAAAATGTTTAATTTTTAATTATTACACTACTAATCGGCGTTGACATTTAGTTGCAAGAAGGTCCTACATAGCCACAAAGGTTTTAGTTTTTAAACAGTAGGCTACCACTAGGTTAAGGGACTTAATACAAATATGCTTAGACCTTTATGAAGTGCTCAAAAAAGGAATTAAATCTGTGAGTAAAAGTTTTTTTTTTCCACATAACTATACAATATTTAAATAATTAAAGCATTGTAAAGGCCCACTTTTCAATTGATATGACTGGCTTCCAAAATATCGGTTAGGCCTACTTATAATTCTTCAGCCAAACTATTCAATCATCAAAGAATCTTGCATTAATATTTGGTTTAGTACTAACGATCACCATAAGTCTATATATTTTTCTATAGGAATACTAGTACATTTAGATTTTTCACATTTATAATGTTATTAATAATACTATTTGTAAAAAAAACTATTAAAAATTATTGATTTATATTATAAATATAAAAACTAATATGGGATTAAATGCAAAATTTAATTTTTTTAAATAAAATATAATATTTTAAAATTTTATAAACAGTAATATATTATCACATTTATAATGTTATTAATAAAACTATCAACAAATAATTATTAGTAAAATAAATAAAATTTTAAAAATTATTTATTTATAATAATAAAAACCAATATGGGATTAAATACTAAATTTAAAAAAAATAATATCATGGAAAAAATAAATAATTAATACTAGCCCTAACATCAACATATCAAGGTCAACAATAAATAAAAAATTAATATATATAAATAAAAAATAAATAAAACAGTCATATATGTTTCTGGTATAGACCTCAATTTTGGCTGTCAGAAGTGACAGCTGATAAACACATGTTTTTGCAGATCATATGTTTCGGCGGAAGGATACATAGTTACTTTTCAAAGCTATCAGAAGTCAGCTGTGAGCTGTCAGTCAGCACCACAAAAGATAAAATTGAGGTATAGGTACGGAATGTAGTATTAATTTGTTTTCTGTTTCAATTGAGGATTAAGGAATAATATCAACTTCAAATACAAGCAGATATTTGTGGGAAATATTTCAATCTTAAATATAAAAAATTACTATTATTACATAAAAAGGGTTCTGGATATTATTTTACAATTATATTATGTTAAATACTTTTTTTTAAATCTTTCTATAACATATTCATATACCTATTCTTGTTTGTTCAAAAACTAAAATTCCTTTCTTTATATTTTAAAGTGTTAAATGTTACTTTATTAAGTGTCGATTTTATATATTTGCATTTTCATCAAAATAGTTTTTACGCTTTATGCACCAGTAACTATAATTTTGTTAATTGAAAACATACCTTATTTTGCATTGAACGTCTTTAAATAATTTTTAAACACAAATGTATCCATTTTATAACTTTTATAATTTTATAAAATATAATGGGATATGTGTTATATAGGTTAGGTTATAGGTATAAGCTAGTTATCAATTTATGATCATTAGACCAATATGACCTTTTAATCTCTTCTTGTTTGTGTTTGGAACTTTTAATTTACATATTGACTCTTTCCTCTCAAATAAATAATTAATTGTATAATTATTGCTTATTTAACCTTTCTTGACCATTTGACGTAAAGTTGTTACAGTAAATATTAAATTACATTTGATTGTAAGATTTAATTTTTCTTTCCTTATTTTCATTCTTTAATTATCCTTATTAAAAAATAACAATGAATATTATTAAAAAATATCTCTTGAATAAGAATATTATTGAGCTGTTATTATTTTTAACTAGAGATAAATATTTTATTTACCGATATACAATCATACACAAATTATGGTTTCCATATTGTTGTAAACAAAGAATGACAGTGCAGTTGAGCCACATCAGAAGAGCTGGAAATTCTCTTGGAAAATTGGTCTTTCGATGGAAGCTACTATTTTTGACGACATCCTGGACCCCTAAACTTTAAAATGAATTTCAATGGATCAAATTGGTTGAGCCGTTTTCTCTTGATTTCAATTATCGTATACGGTCTTATCAAATTATATATAAAATAATGGTTTTTTCCTCAAGCGCTTAACATATAGATTTTTATTATCCTTTGTGTACTGCACTTTTAATAATATTTTAATCATTCCAACCTCCACTTTCTTGGAACCACGGTAGGTCCAAATATTTTATCTCTAAGGTTTTATTTACCAAAATATCTCAAAGAGGTAGGTTTATGCCAGATTAAAACATTCATATTTAGATAACATTATTTAATGCAACTAACTTCTGCTCAGTGGCTGTACTATATATAATTATACTTAAGTTCATAAAGGTTCTTAACAATTCTTAAATTAATTTTTAAGATAACATTTTATTATCTTCTTTCTTTACCTTAATCTTATTTGAAATAATCTATTTTTCCTTTTCTCAGGATTTTTTTGTCTAAGTCCAATGTGCTACTTTGTATTTAAAAAAAATATAGCTAACATTTAATGGGTTGTACATTATTTTTAATACATTTTCCTACTCACTAATTTTATAATTATAGTATACTTATTAAATGAAAAAATAAAAGAATCAGAACGAGAAGCTGAACCTAATTAAGTCCAAAAAGAAACGAAACTTTTATTGTTATCTAAACAGAACCAGCACCGAAAGTTTAACATGTTTACTGGAAGAATCAGAACAAGGACAAGAACCAATACATTTTTAGGTTTGACTCCCTGACGAGCCATTAAAAGTTGTATTTCAATTCTCTATTCAAGATTTGGTGGTAAGGCTCAAATAGTTTGTGAGCCTCTCTCATATTTACTACTAAAGCAGTCAATTATAGAATATCGAACATCACGTCACCCCAACGCCCTTTAAATGTGTCCTCCACATGAGTCTAATATATTCTTGATAACCTCGATGAAATTGTTGGTCTTGTTTGTCACAGTTTAACAAACCTTCTCTCCCATTAAACTTCTCTTGTCACATGGCATTAATACTACTGTGTTTTCTATATTATTTATTTCATGATGATGATGGTGGTGGTAGGGGGTTGACCCGCTAATTTGACCCTGACCAATTAAAACGCTTCCCCGAGTGACGCCAGTAATTGGCAGTGACTAATTATTCCGTGACCCTACACATGTCAAGTCTTGCCATCTATCAACCCACCGACAGCCACTAGCTTAGTTATCATTTAAAATATATAGCCCCGTTCAAGAGAAATAAATGGTGCGGTGCACTACACCGACTTTATCTTTTTTTTATTAAAATAGAGATATTTATTAAAAAAAACTAGAAAGATTTGTAAAGCCATACAATAAACACTGTTGCAGAAACACTCCAACAGAGCGCATAGCTGAAATAATAATTCACTCTTACAGAAACATTGAGAAAAGAAGAACATCTTTATCCACAAAACTGCATAACTATCAATTTCACCCGCTTGGGTGTCCAAGTGGTCTAACGCAATACCCTCACAGTAGACTAGACTGTCGATGACGGGGAGATCAAGGTTCGAATCTAGGTTGGGTGTACTGAGGATGGTTTTTCCCAAAATGGGTTTTCACACTCCCTCCAAGAAAATGCGGGTATACCTCCTCTAAATATAACCTTCCTAATCCCTGAAACTATTAGCGTAATTAATACATAAACGTATAACCTAACGAGTGGTAAGACACGGTTTTTAAAGGTACCCCCCAAAAAAAAATCAATTTCAAATTTCAAAGAGTGGTATGAAAAAAATATATTTACTTATATCTCTGTGACTATAGGTTTTATAAAAATATATTTATGATGAAAGATTTTTATTTTCAATAATACAACTTTACAATGATATTGAGAATATCCGCTTATGTAACGTACCCTTACAGTCATTTTCATGGGAAAACGAAAATTGACATTTTTGTTTATGATGTTAAACAATGCCTGGATACAAAATTTAATCAAACTCGTTAGAGCAAATTTCTACAAAGTCAATTTCTTCTCTATTTGCCCTTCAATAATCTACCATTAATTTCAGGGCTCGAAGTATAATTCCAAAAATGGCTTGGGGAGCCTTATTAGCTATGAAAACTCTATATCGGTACAGTTTTAGCACGATCGGTAAAATGGTCTCCACTGTAGGCTGAGAGATAGCCACACAGACAAACACATATACAGAAAGATGGCATCGCTAAAACCAATTTTTCTGTTTCAGGGTTCATGAATATTCAACATTTATCAAAATCTTGAGTTTGATGTTTTTAACGATCACAATACTGCTCTCTCCAAAGGATCGAGAGACAGTTAAAAAAAACACGCAAAAAGAATGATAAAGACTCTAACTATAGGCTACCAGTCGCTTAGTCTGTGAATTGTTAGGATCTTGGGTTAATCAGTCGGTTCGGAAAGGGAACGTTAAATAACTAAAAATATAATGCTAAAGTTAATAGCCGAAATGTTCTTCTACAAGCCATTTTAAGAGAAGGGATAGAAAAAGGGAGGGGGGGGGGATCGAGCTAAGTTAAGTATTTTTGAAGTTTCAATAACAAGTTAAATTATTTATTACCAAACAAATAAAACATTGTATCAGTTAATAGGTTTATTTTAATTTTTCTAAGCATGGTAATCTCAACAATACTTAAATACTTGTCATGAACTAAGCGGCATTTGTTTTTTCAAACCTATTTTAAAGTGAAGATATAAAGTCCTGTTCGAAATCCGCAGTGCTCATTACAAACATCAAGAACTGTTTATATTATTATTATTATTATTATTAGCACCGCGTCTTACTACCCGTTCGGGTTATACGCACTTACGCTAATGTGTAATGGTAGGGTGATTGTGAGATGAAATGGAGGACCTACAGTTTAACGTGGAATCCGAACCACGGTGGAGGCCTGGCATTCCTCACATTCACAAGTTGTGATTAATACACATCTTGTCAGAGGTGAAGGAAGAGTTTGGTAATCAGATAAATCTGTGCCGGGACCGAGGATTGAACTGTTTATATTACCTTAAGTAGATAATTAAAATAAACGTATCTACTAAACTTCTATGTCATATATTTTGGCCCAAACATTATTTTGTTATAAAATCTGCAAAAAAAAAAAAAAAAAAAACTACCCCTAACTTACATTACTTCCAACCCACCTTACGATATTGAAGTGTCACGCACTGGTGGGGATGCAGTATGATCTAAACCCTATGCATGACTTATTTGGTGCTGACTTACAGTTCACAGCTGACAGCTGACGGCTTTGAAACGTTACCAAACCAGATTATTAATCCCTACGTTGAACCATATGATCTACAAAAACATGTGTTTAACAGCTGTAACTTCTGACAGTCAAAATTTAGGTATATATACCTAAATGTTGAGTGTCAGAAGTCAGCTGTGAGCTGTCAGTCAGCACCAAATAAGTCGTGGAGCTACTGTAGTCTTCTTTTACGGTGTTTAGGAGATCGGGATTTAGATCCCGGCTGAATATATGGAAGCAAGCTTTTATAAAAGTTTTCCCAAACTCACCTTCCTTTTTCTACCTACTCAGCTGTATGGATTCTGTTCAATTTAAATATCACACTGCATTGCAACTTGCTTGTTGAGTATCAGAGCTAATTCAGTGAGAAGTGTGTCTCTAATAGTAATACACGGAGCTAAACAGGACACCAATATGATTAGTCGCAGAGAACAGGGGGAGAATGCTGAATTTTAAGTAACTAAATATTAATTGTCCTTAGGGAAAGACGGATAAACTAATTTTATACAAAAAGTAATCCTAGCCCAACCGATAAGGACCGAATTCTCGGCTTTCTGTTTAGAGTCAGATGTGATAACAGCTCAATGACATGGTCACATGGTCTTAGGTGTAAGACTTTCAATATACTGGATTTTGTCGAGGTTGTTGAAGTTAGAATCATTGTCGGGTGCACTGGGAATTATTATTTCAACAACTCTTCAAGAAAATGTGGGTGCATTTTCTTAAGATGCCCTTCTAATCCATACTCTTTAGAATGAGTCATAGCTCGTTAATAACCTTGTTGTTGAACATATTAATAAACATAATAAAAACTCACCGACATGATAATTTGTTGTGAAGTAAAAATGACCTTCGTATGAGTAGAACACAGATAATTCAGAACACTTAAGTTTTAGTGTCGACACTTTAGTGACATAACGCTGATAATAGTTTAAGATAATTGCCAAAGAAATAATGATTATTTTTAGCTTTTCACTATTTTATAAAAGGAAAAGAACCACGCGTGTTTTAATGTTTCCTCTTTCCATGTGTAAGTACGTGGTTTTTAGCAATTTAGAACTAATTTAAGTAAGTTAATTAAATAAGCTAGGCACGTATTATGCACCTCCATCGAATCCTTCAGTTAATGTATTTTCTCCCATGATATCACTTATCAAAATTGACTTGATCCAAAAAGAAATTATATATTATTTGACTAAAATCTTGAATATAAATTCAATAGATTAAAATTGGGTTCGGAGAAAGTATCTTATATATTCAGTGAAATTGGAGGCAAATTGATTGAATATTAATTCCTCCCATTGAGCGTTATTATTAGGCCTCTAAATATTATCTGTGAACTATGGTCATAAATACTCGGGCGAAGTATTTCCTAAATATAATATAATATTATAATTTATAAACATAGTTTTATCTTACTTAATTTATCTTAACAAAACCCAACAGAACTCTAACTAAATCACTTGAACATGTTAATCTTATAGCTAAGTCCTGTTTAACGAGTACGTATTTGAAACCTATTTTTCTATTATTTGACCAATAATAGTTCTAATTTAAAAAATTTGTTTAAATTCGATTAATAAACTAAATCATTCTGTGTGGGAATTTAGGTATCTCCTGGCTACAAAATTAAGGTACGATAGAAAATAATGGAACAGTAATGAAAGAATGAATACCTATGAATGTAGTGTACAATTTTTGTTAAACATGATCTTCAGTTAAAATCTTATAAGAAAATTGATTTAGTGTAGACAAGGACAGTAAAACTGACTTAAACCATTATTTCAATATTTTACTTTCATATATATAATTATATGGGTCTTACTCTTCTTATATATATATTTTATATTATGTCTTACTTTTCTTATATATATATTATGTTTATATATAAATCCATTTATATACGTGTGTGTTTATGTTAATCTGACTTAGAGACTAAATGGCTCGGCCAGTTTTGCTCAAATTTCGTTTTTAGTAGATATTTATAGCTTATTTTGAATCTTTGTGAATTCGTAATTAGAAAATATTCAAAATATAGAGTATTCCACTTCTGTAAACTAAATAACATATTTATTTGATTTAATTTTTGCTAATTTTATAATAATGCATACAGGATAAAATACAGATTTCATAGATTAATTACGATCAATATAGCAAAATTGCACCCTGAATTTATATTTATTTGAATGCACCTTCTCGTAAGCCTGTGTAAGAGTAAAACCCTAAACAGTATTTCCCACCTTTATCAAATTTATAATTTATAAATATTCATATTATTTCAGCGAATTAAAAAATAAACTCAGAAACAAATAACCAAATATACTCTACCCAATGAATAAACACAGGATTTATTTTTATTTTTTTGTGCTTTAATTCTCAAGGATATTTTTATTAGCTTTAGCACGGTGTAGCGATTAAAGTATCTTAATTTTGTAGGTCAAATTCCCCAGAAATAAGATGCTATCCATGTTTTATTTGTTGGTTTTCTTTAACGAACCAAAGTGTTTTATATAATAAATGAACGTTAAAGCCTACCTATCTCATATATGTTTTTTTTTAAATACCAATAGAATGGGATAAATTAGAAACATTAAAATCTTGGGGGCTTTTAATTAAAATTAAAAAGCAGCAAAGTGTTTGGCATCTTGAAAAAACTTTGATTAAATTAAATGTATTTATAAATTTGAAGCTATAAACAGTATTAACTAATCTGATTGATTTTAGAAAGTAATCTTTAAGAAAATCAACAATATAGCAACAAGAATTTTCCTTTAATTTTATTTTGATTCTGATGTGAAAACAGTCTAACCAACACGCTTCCTATTTATAGTGTTTGTAATTACCTCATGATAGTTTTTAGATTAATGCAAATAAACTATAACGGGTTTACCATAATTAGAACCTCATCTGATATTTGAAAACGTTACTAAATATATTTGCATGTAGTCTTACCTTACAAATGGCCTTATGTTCTGTAGCTGTAGCTTTTGAATAAAAAAAAACTCCATAGTGTCAGCCCACAATCGAGATGTTCCGACCGAACAGCCGCCATCTACCGGTGAAGGTAGTGCCAACTATTACGGGTAGAGGGTGTCATATGGTCAGCACGATGAGCCCTCGGTTGCAGTTATTTTCTAGCCCCACTGTTCCATATAAAGTTCTGACGGTGGTGAGCAGACTTCTGGATCTGTAGTCAGGAATTCACACGCCTTTTGAATAAGTCATAATCATTTAAATTAAAATTCATTAATTATTTCGATTAATAGGGTCTAATTAATTTGTGGTTCCTTTTATACGGACAGTGCCATTATTACAATGATTTGTAATCTGTGTTTTGATATTAATAAGTCTTTCTTTTGTGACAATTTTAAGATGAATTTTAAATTTTGTCAGTGTTTGAAAAAACTACATGCATCTTTAAATTTTAATCTTCTAAAAGCTTTATTTCTGAGGTGGTTTGTCAAACTAAGCAAGAGTTGTCAAGATTGTCATATTTAATTATTTCTTCCCTATCAGTATCAAACTTGTCCTTTAGGATCCGTCCCTCAAATAACTAAGCAAAGCATTATTTCACGATTTTCGAACCCTCCCACCCCCACCCGTTTCCTCCACGTAAGGGCTCGTAAGATTTTCCGTCACCTTCCCCCCTCTTTATTTTATGTTTTACGATTTGGCAAATTAGATTATTTTATTTTAAACTTTTAATAATTTTTAGACATACGTATTGGTAACAAAGCGAGTAATATGGAATCTTAGAACACTTTAACTTAAGTAAATTAAGTGTAACACATAATAAGTAAATGAAATATAGTGAAATTTTGTAATTTATACATTTATTTTCTCTCAAAAAATATTTACATATTTTTAGATATTGAATGGTCATAAACCTTGATATAAAACCTTACGTAAGATGGATTCTTACCCCCTACCACCATTTCGTAAGAAATATTAAACTCCCGCCTCCCCCAAAATCTCCTTACGTAATTTAAGGATCAGCCCTTATATTAGCATGTAAGGAAACGTGAGCAAAGGTTCTTATTTTGGAAGATTTTATAGAAAAAACCAGTTTTAATTCATGATAAATAAAAGAAAGCTTCAGTAGCTAAGTTTGGTTCAATTTTCTACAATTATTAGTTTTAATAGCTTTTAAATATCAGTCACGTACAGTACATAATATAATTTGACCAGAAATATTTTAAATAAAGAGCTAGAGACTTAACTACTGACACAATATTTTATTAATTTTGTTAAAACAAGTATGGTTTTTGTTATATAGCTCGCTTTCCCTTCTATACAACCATAAAACCCATAAATATAACAGTGTAGTCCTGTGAAGCCTTATTTATTTATTTATTTTAGCGCCGCATCTTAATACCTGTTCAGGTCAAACGCATACTATATACTAACTACGTTAGTGATTTAAGGACGAGGAAAGTTTAATTTAGAGGAAGCGTACCCGAATTTGCATGGAGTGATAGTGGATAACTATTTAGGAAAAACATCCCTCAGTACAGCCGACTGGGATTCGAACCCCGATCTTCCTGTTATCAGAAGTCTAATCTATTGTGAGAGCAACACCCTAGACTAGAAACCCACCGAAGAAGTTGTGGGGCCTTACTGTTTCTGTCAATAACTCACAAGCCGCTCGTACGCAATCTAAAGTATGATTTTGGTAGAAGAACAGTAGAAGTTAGTTACTAAAATTACTAAAACAGTTTTAATATATTCATACATCAAGTCATGTTATCTGCAGCTCTAATTTTTTATAGATATTATTAATACGTTTAGAATAACACAAATAATATGGTAAGATGTGTTTGAATTTTCTCTACTGTTCTTCAACCAAATCAGGGTATAATATATGTGTCGTAATAACTTAGATAATCCATGAAGACAAGAATGTTGGTAAACAGTTTATTGATTGTGAAATATAAATAAGACCAACAAGCATTCCAATGACTGCAAGTTATCCTGGATCAGTCATTTCAATACTAGTTACTTGCCAACTGTACAAAGAGAGTCAACCTGAAGACCCCTGGTCCGTTGTGTCAAGAAGACGACCCCCCCTTTCCATTATCATTACAGTACACAATTATTGAATGTGGTAGGGACCACCCAACAAGACTATCCCCAAAGGTTTCAACAATGTTTCTTGGACAATAAGAAGCGACTGTCCATTGTGCTGGACAAGCAGACACACGACATCGCTTCTTTTCAAACTACACCTGAGAGATGGAACCTAGAGTGAACCACGTGTTATTGGAAGGGGGTGTAGGTAGCGTCGAGAAATGTAGGAGGATAGTCAAATAACTAGACGGTAATCAGCCACAGAGAGGTGGTGGATATCGACTTATATACAATAGTAGTTTTAGTTTAGACATTATAGGCTGTAGCGCAGGGTTCTTAGTGACGTAATCCAAGGGCTAGGGTAATAAGTCGAGATAAAGTTCGTATTTTTGCAGTTTTAATCACACAAAAAAAAAGTTTTCACCGAGATAAGTTATAATATTGCTTCATTAGATATGTTCAATACCCTCTTCGGTTCTCACGTGGTCTAACGCGCTACTCTCACAGTAGACTAAACTGCCGATGATGGGAAGATTGAGGTTTGAATCTAGGTCAGATGTACTGAGAGTGGTTTTCCAAAATTGTTTTTCAGTTTCCTGTCATGCAAATGCGAGTACACTTCCTATAAATATAACCTTCCTAGTCTCTAAAACCATTAGTGTGATTAGTATATAAGCTTATAACCCGAACGGGTAGTAAGACGAGGTGCTTGAAAAAAAAATAGGGGGAGTTTGATTTTATTTTTTCCACGTGGTAGCATCAACAGCTCCTAAATATTTTTCATGAGCATTGTGGCATCTGAACAGAAACTTAAAATGAAGATAAAAAGTATTTTTCGAATTCCGTGATAGCTCATGAGAAATATTCCAGAACTGTCGATGTTACTATGTGTAGAAAATTAAGCTGATCGTATCCAATAAATAAATATATATTTTATTTAGTTTGGCCTTAAAAGTGATTTGTCACTAAACTGAAACAATACTGCACTCCCTTGCACTCCATCTTATGAGAATAACTTAAAGAGAATATGCAACCGCATTTGCGTGGAGAGAGGATGAGGATAGTGACGGAGATACGAACACATACCACCACCCCGCGACTTCAGGAGTGGGAGAGGGGGGGGGGGATGGAGCGGGATGCGGGCACAGGAGGTTTGAAGAGAGATTCAAGGGCAATGTTAATAGGGTTTGTAGGGGCACTAGTTTTAAGAATAATCAAGAAAAAAATCAAAGGAAAAATTTAGTTTTGTTATATTGTGAACAATATACGTAGTACTACTTTTTTTTCCCCAAACTCTCGCCTAAGGTGGAATCCGTAAATCCACATTTTTTCAATCAGCGCTTTGTTTCATAAATCTTGCGCATTAGGTTATTTTTCTGTTTAACAAAATTTTATTATAGACGTTTATTTCAATCCTATTTATTTTTTGTTCCTTCCTTCAAACTGTTGCCTAGTTATAGACATGGTCTACGTATAAAAAATTAATTACTTATTTAACATTTTATACTAAAACAATATTTCTGTATTAAATAAATAATACAACCCCCTACAGTTAAAAAAGTGGAAGTGTCTTAACAATGAAGTGGAATGATAACATGAGGGGGGAGTGGGGGGAGGAGATAAAGCGTGTGCAATGTTTTGTGTTTTAGAGTTCAGCGCTTTAGATCCACATTGTCCTAGACCAGTGGTTCCCAACCTGGGGGCGATCGCCCCCAAGTGGGCGATTTGGGTTATCAGGGGGGCAATAAATAAGTGGGGGGCGATTTGGGGGCGATGAGTATTCAAAGGGGGAAAAATTAATATAGTACTGTACAGTAGAAGTTACTGTCAACTTAATTTTTTCCAGATTCCAATTTTAAAATGAAAACATGTACTCCTGTTTTTTAAATGTACGTCAATAATCTTAGTTAATTATTTCACTTCTTTGTTCTTAAAAAAATCTGTAAAAAATTTAAATTTCAATCTTTTTTCTATTTTATTTAAGAGTGACCGAATAAAACTGCTTTGGTTGTTTTTATATACGGTGGTAAAATTGTTTGAAATAATAAAACTGCTTTATTATTTACACTTTACTTCAAATTAAAATTAGGCATACAATGAAAATGAAAAGGGGGCGATAGGTGTTAGTCAACCTCCAGAAAGGGAAGATGGGCCACAAAAGGTTGGGAACCACTGTCCTAGACTGACATTGACGTTGAGGTCGTAGATCGAATCTCAGCCGGGAGAACTTAGGGTGGATCTTCACATGTGAGCTATTATTATTGATTACTATTCTTTCTCGCTCCAATGTAATTCAAATATATTTCCTCTAAAATGATTTGTTATTCCTGATGCCCAAAGTTATACTGAAACGATTTAAATATTATTTCTTAGATGAAATATTAAATATTGAAGATGATATGACTAGTGATGATCTATAAATTTCGAGTCTAAATTTTTAAAGTCTAAATACTAAAGTTGAGAGCTAGCATTGCAGAATAAATCAACGGATCAGCTATTGTACAGTTTTCAGAGGAAGAACTTAACTCTCCTGACAGCTATAAAAGCTATCAGATCTACTTTCACGTATTCATACGTCAATTAAAAGAATCTTTATCTATAATATTTAATATATTACTTTTAAATGGTTTTAATTTTGGAACAAAAAAAATATGTTTTTACTTTTATAAGGGCCTTTCCATGAAAATTAGACTAGAGTAAATGTAAATACTTTTATATAGTCCTTTTTGTTTGTAGCAATAACCATCATGGTGGCTAGATTTAAATTGATCACATATGGCTTTCATTTAGTTCCTCTATTCATTCTATCTCTTTGGATACATGATTTGACGTCATATAATGTCCTCAGGAGTGAACATATATATTTCCAAAATTTACTTTATTGTGTGGTTATCCTATAGAGAGGGCAACGGCAAAGAGCGAGAATGAATGTGGTCTAATATTATTTATCTAGATCAGAGAAGAGCAGTGATATTTAGACAGACGCGCGCATGCGCACCTTCACACGCTCATACACACGCACAATTTTCAGTGACCCTAAAGAAGGGCTTTTCACAAGGAGTCTATTACTTTTAGGTCAAATTCAAAAGACTTCTGGAGTATAATATACTCCCTTTTCTATGCTACAAAGTTGGTTCGTCACAGGTTTTGTTCCTGAAAGTATCGTCCTATTATTAAATGGGTGAAAGGTGGTGTCTTGTCTATTCAACAACCATTTGTATCAATTGTTGTGGGGGAAGGTGGATCCCAAGAAGTATTTTATTGTTGGAATTTTATTTAGAGACTTCGAACACAAATCTTGAAAGGGACAAAAAGACGAGTCGATGGAGAAAGAAAAACCTTTTCTTTAAGGGGACTAAAATGTCTGTAACGTGATATATGGGCAATTACAAAACGTTTATCTGGACAAATAGATTTATTTGTAAAAAAAAATTGCTGCCAAACTTACCTCGTGTATACATCACATAGCGATAGATGCGTGGAATTTCTTTGAAACGCTTGTATTTGTGAAATTTGAACACGATCTATTCAAATTGAAAATTTGGGGAAAAAACAACTGTGGGGCCATCTGAAAAGGTGATGTATAATGTTTTATTAAGCAGCTACATCCTATTATCTTGTAATACTTGTGCCATTAGTGTTTCTTCAGAGCCCCACCTTAGCCGAATAAACGGAAAGTTAGCTATATAAGATCATGCTCGAACCAGAAAACAAATCGATAAGAAGTTTTATGCAATTTTCACATGAAAAAAATGAAATAGTAACTGTTTTAATGGTTTCCTTCATTTTGTAATATATATTTTACAATTTTGTTGTGTTTTTAAAAAAATTTGTAAAACTATTTCAGGTGTCTAAATTCTAAAATTCTTTTTTAATAGTATAATACAAAGAACCACAACTCGGTACGTCGTTTGCTTCAAGCTGTGTTACCTACCTACCCAAGTTGATTGCCATCCACGGAATGATACGAGCTTATAGCTGCTGATTCTTCACTTACTAGCTATCTCGGCCAATAACTACTTGCCAAAACAAATACATACCAGTAAAACTTTCAATCTGTTTGTATAGAACCCAAAAAATGACGCCAATCTCATCTCGCATGGTTTGCCGGTGATAGGACATTGGGATTGAACCTCACCTGCTTGTACGTGGGAAAATTTTACTAAATTGTTTTTCACTCTCCCTCCATGATAATTTACATGTATTAACATTAGGCCTACTGTTTCCAGTCTGTGGCCTGGGTCAGTTTTTTTTATTCAAGCCATATATTTTCCCCTATTGGCTTGCTAGATCTGTCGTAGCTTCATATGCCTTAAATCTAACTTTTGACTAAGACAGGCACAACATCCAGTCGCCAGTCGTTAATTTATCAATGTAAAGGGTGAACCCACATTTCAGCAATGATACATTTTTCGGTCATACTGTGAATTGAGCCCAGGATCAGCTCTAGACAGACGCTCTACCAAATGAGCTAAGGTGTTGGATTCCCTCCATAATAGCGAGGAAGTCTTTTCTCTGAATTATATATGCCTCATCTTTGTGTCATATTAGTGTAAATATATGGATCTTGGACAAGAAATAAGCCAAAATAACCCCTCGAATCCCCCCTACTTACACTTAAATGATGAACGAGATTTAATCTATAGGGGCTGACAGTAGCCATGTATATTATGAATTAAAAACTATCACTATTACCAATATGGAAATAAGCAAATATGATTGTACAAGATAATGGCTTTTAATATCTTTCTGGCCTCAACAGCCTTGTACCAATCAATCTAGATAATGCCTGCTTATAATCCTCTTCGCTTCTTTCCGCCGACAGCCATGTCAGTTTACTATGTAGCATTTTGGAAGAGTTGAAATCATAATATGGCTGGCTATATCTTGTTGTTCTAGCACATTCACGATACGTTAAATCACGTTTTGTTTTACAAATTTAAATTGAATTAAATCAACCAAAATCACAGAATCACCCACCAAGTGATGACCAACAACCTATTTTGACAAAGGGTACATCAATAATTAATAGGAAAACCACTCTCCAACGCAACCTTGAGAGACTCTAAACTTAAACTACTCATCACCGGAAATGCATTTATGTTTCGAGCCGGACAAATTAGACCTCGTGAACATCGCCGCTGGTGTAAAATACTAATTGACACTCGATTGATGAACCGAAATTAATTTCATTGATGTTTTTGAGCTAAAACAGAAAAGTGACAGTGAAAAGAGTAAATTAAGTTGAACACTATTGCTTTGGCAAGATAAAGGAAGATTTGAAGTCATAAAGAGTATCGAGGACGATTTCAACTATTTAAAACATAGCACATAGAGACAAAACCCACATTACATTTTTCCCCTTCATTAAAACAACAACACTAAACAACTAAAAAAAAAAAATATTATACATAATAATTAATAATCAATAAACTAAACACTTCGATTACGAGCCGGTGACCCGGTGTTCTAGGGGTAAGGTGTCAGACTTCTGTGTTGGGGGTCCGGGGTTAAATCTTCGGTCCCGGCACAGATTTATCTGATTGCCAAACCCTTCCTTCACCTCTGACAAGACGTGTATTAATCACAACTTGTGAATGTGAGGAATGCCAGGCCTCCACCGTGGTTCGGATCCCATGTTAAACTGTAGGTCCTCCATTTCATCTCACAATCACCCTACCATCACACATTATCGTAAATGCATACAACCAGAACGGGTAGTAAGACGTGGTGCTAATAATAATAATAATAATAATAATAATAATAGTAATAATAATGATTACGAATGCAAACTGACAGCTATAAAAGTTAATAGATCTACTTTCCCGTATTCATACGACAATTAATGTAATATACAGTTGTAGCATTTAATAAAATTACTATCAATACCTATAACACTAATAATATAGTATAATGTTATATATGTTGGTCACAAAATAATGTTTGTATTTTCTAAAAGGTCCTAACTACGAAAACTCCAACCTTATCTATATGACAGATCATCACCAATTCTAGGTTTAAATTATTTGTAGCCTTGGCTTGCAATAATTAATTTAAATCTAGGGAGGCCGGGTTTTGAACCTTAACCCTATTACTGCTGGCTATTTTCTTATTATCACTCTGATCATCCTAACCTATTAGATTTTCTCATTAAAAATCTTCTGTGTTAAACATATGAATAAAGAAAACTTAAGAATATCCCCTAATCTCCCATTGTTCACATTGGATATGGTCTTTCCATTTTTATCTTCTTCAAAGATACCGTAGTTTATTAAAATCCACCTTTCCATCTCTATTATTTATAGTTAAAGTTGGGATGAAACAGGACTCGAGTTAAGGACAGTATTTTTGCAGTTTTTATGACAATTATCTTTTAATTAAATAAATCTAATATGACCTCAGTAGAGAGACGTTTTAACTTTATACATATAAGCCTCGTTATCTTAAGAGTTTTTCGAATATATGGGCCCTATCGTGAGCACATAATTGACCAGAAACTATTTAAATGTAGAAAAAAGTCGGGGTAAAATTAAGCAACTCGTAACACACAATCAGAAATTCTTGAGAATTCTATGTAGTAGATTAAACTAAATATGTCTACTGAACCATATTTGATTTATTTTGGTCAAAAAGTTGTGTTTTATGTGTACAAATTGAAAAATGCATATATTTGCTCACTTTTCCTTCCATCCCTTTGTTCGACTATGCTAGTTAGAAATTTCACCGCGTGGTATAGCTTGGAAATATAGATTTAAAAAAAATACACGGCATAGTATGTACTTACTCCGTTTTTACATAGATCACATGCTTATAAAGCAGCCAACCAAATAATAGGGGCAATCAGCGCGACAAAGAAGTCCCATTACATGGGACACCTGGAAGGGTCACGTGACCATTCTAAGTGACCAATTAGTGAGCTTTTCATTGCCACGTGAGTTATGGAGCACGGAAATTGTAAATTATATTTAATGTAACCATGGAAAGGAAAGAAAACTGTCGGGAGAAAGTTTGGTGCGTAGTAAGTAGTTTTATTGAGTTTAACATCATGAATGTTAAACATTTACTTAGGAGAAATTAAATAATTTTTATTCGTATTGATGATATAAATATAAATTTAAATTTATAATTTTGTAAAATGAAGTAGCTAGTGCTATTAGGCTCTATAAACTGATCAACACATGCGCACGATTAATGATTTTATTGCATTATTTCAAGAACTCATCCATATGTATGATACATTTAATCACAATCAACAGCTTCTTAGGATATTAAGAAATAAACCTATTTCATAAAACAAAAATGAATAAGTAAAACAAAATATAAATATGATCATAATAAATAATTATGTAATAGAATTATTACTAAACTATGACCTTAGTTGAAACAATTAATAACTTACACACAAAAATAAGCACTTCTTTGCATTTTTTTATCACCACGTCTTACTACCAGTTCGGATTATACGCTTATGTACTAATTAAGCTAGGGGTTTTAGGGATTAGGGAAGTTTAATAATAGTAGGTATACCCACATTTGCATGGAGTGAAAGTGAAAAACCATCTTGGAAAACTACCCTAAATACACCCGACCAAGATTCGAACCTCAATCGCCCAGTCCTCGAAAGGTTATTCTACTCGAGAGTAGCGCGTTAGACCACACGGCCATTGAAACGGAACACATAATATGTTAAACTAATATCTAGTTATTCGAAACGCAAGCCAAGCTTAGTAATATTTATGTTAATTTAATTAATAACACAATTTAAACCCTTTAATAACGTTCTTTATATCAATGTAAATTTAATTAGGTATGTATGTGGATTTCTGCATACAAGGTTTGCTTGTAAAATAATTGTATTGAATCATTATTAGCACTGCTTCTTAAAACCCGTTCGCTTTGTACGCACTTACGCTAATGTATAATGGTAGGTTGAGTGTGAGATGAAATGGAGGACCTACAGTTTAACGTGGGATCCGAACCACGGTGGAGGCCTGGCATTCCACACATTCACAAGGTGTGATTAATACACGTCTTTTCAGAGGTAAAGGAAGGGCTTGGCAATCAAATAAATCTTCCGGGACCGAATATTGAAACTCGGACCCCCAGCATAGAGGTCCGACACCTTATCCCTGGACCACCAGGTCACCAATTGTATTGAAAATGTATTCAAAATATGATTTATTTCTAACCAAGCTTTAATAAGTGAACATTATTCTTTCTCCTTTAATTGAAAGAGCCCATCAGCTTTGGCCTCACTGACCTGATTGGCCTGACTGTCTCGTCTAGTCTGGTTTGACATTGGCGGGGATATATGGGTTCGAATCCCGTCCACATTGGACTAAAGTAGTGGTTTCTGACTCTTTCTCCACCCAAGTATAAGTACACATTCTCTAAATTCTACCTTCCTCCTTCTTACCCTATTAGCGTTTATGTTAACGGCAATGTGTATAATCCAGGCATTCTATAAAATGCCTAGGCTTTCTATATAATGTCAGAGTTGTTTTGGCAAAGTATGAAATAAATTAGTTTTGCTGTTGTATTTCATACTTTTATTATGAAATTTATACAATAACCAGTCATATATTACCGAGAACAATAGCTAACCTAACCTAACCTAACCTAGCCTTACCTTACCTTACCTAACTACCCTATTCTAAAATAACCTAACATGACTAACTTAAATTCTAGGAATTAGGTGAACCTGCAAGAAAACGGCACACGACTTACATATAACTGGATAAAAGAATTGATAACATATTCCGGAAGTTCAAAAAGACCAAGAACTTGAAAATAAGTATTAAATACAACAGCAAAACTCGTTTATTTCATACTTTGCCAAAACCACTCTGGAATTTTATAAAAAGCCTAGGTATTTTACACAACGCCTGGATTTCACACATTTCCGGTGATATTTATACTGCATATATCGATAGCCCTGATTGGTAGTAAGCGTGAAACATGAATAGTTAGCTTCAAATAGTCGTCCCATTGTTTAAAATAAATAAATAAGAAATAAATAAGAAATAAGAAATATATTGTGATAATGAGTTCGATGCTTGCAAATATATAATTAACATAAATTAAAGTTAAAATAAATAGTACGTCTAAAATAATCGTACAAGCTTTCTGATAAAATCTCTTTTTAAAAAAAAATTGGTTTTTAGTAAACTAACCTTAATAATTTTTTGTAGAAAAACAAACCTATCTTTTTTTAATTATAAAAAATACCTTTCAAATACACATTATAAATTAAATTGCTTACACCATCTAAAAAGAGAATTCAAATTTTCAAAAATAGGTTCTATATATAACTTCCGAAAAAATTATTTTTATTTGTAAAATTATTAAACAAATTCTAATTTAGAATGATAACTAACACCCAAGTACCTATTTTGAAATGAAACTTTGGGGCAGATTTTTAAATAGTGAACATTTTCTAAAATCCGCTAAAGACAAACCACCCATAAATTAATTTATTTTTTATATAATTTATCATGTAAAATAGTAGGTTACCAAGATAACAATTTTCAACAAAATCGTTACATATTCTTTTTAATGCAAATTTATCAAATATAATTCATCGGTCAACTACTAATAAATTAATTTTTTTAAGAATGTAATTGTTTATATTGTTAAAACTTATCAGATACACATTTCTAACCAAATTGCTAGAGCTGTTTTTAAAAAATTTCAAATTTGTACAAAATCAGTCATTAGCTTACTACTTTTAAAACCCGTTTCGATGGCCGTAAGGTCTAACGCACTACTCTCACAGTAGACTTGACTGCTGATGATGGGGATATTAAGGATCGAAAATCGGTTGGGTGTACTGAGTTTTTTTTTTCAAAATTGTTTACTCCTCTCCTTTCACGAAAATGCAGGTACACTTCCTTAGAATATAACCTTCCTCATCCCTGAAAACCATTAGCGTAATTAGTAGGTATACATAAGCGTAAAACCCGAACGGATAATAAGACGTGGTGCTAAAAAAAATCTTTTTTAAAGTCACTCATTAGTAAACTACCCTTCAACGATTCCCCCCCACCCCCCCAAAAAAAACCCAAGTATACAGTGTTATCAGGAAGGTCTAACACTTCCTAGATATACATTTCAAACAAAATCATTAAAACCCGCCTCGGTGGCGTAGTTGGCTAACGCGCCAGTCGTGTTGAGCTCGACCGCCGAGGACGGGGAGATCGAGGTTCGAATCTCGGTCGGGTGAACTGGGGGTGGTTTTTCCTAAATGGTTTTCCACTCTCCCTCCACGCAAATGCGGGTTCACTTCCTCTAAATTCAACCCTCCCAATTCCTAACCCATTAGAGTAATTAGTACTTAAGCGTATAACCCGAACTACCCTTAAATTAAGGGCTATGTCACATACAAGAATATACCAGATCCTCACTCAGCCTTACGGAAATTTCACTAGAAACCAGTTCGAGTTCATCGACACTGGGGCTCGTGAGTGTCAATACTCAGTGAAAAAAAACATCGATCGGTAAAATAGTTTAGGCTCTAGTTGGAGGTACAGACAGACGAAAATTCAAAAACCACTTTTTAGGATTCGCAGGTTTATGAAACGTCGAGAATCATCAAAATCTTGACTTCGATTTTTTTGACAATCATAATATTTTATCTACCTGTAAGATAGAGAGAAAGTAAAAAAAAAAAAAAAATCCAAATGTGCACTTGTTAAACGACTCATTTTTAACATGTTCATCATAAAAGGACCATTGTAATCGTAATGTACAGTCTGAGAAAGCTCTTTGTGAGGTAAGATCATGTAAAGAGGAGGTTGGGTCACTACCTGAACCTAGATTTATGGAAGCCGCCCAAATGACACGAGATGGCTATTTTTGTCATCTCTATAGTGAAACCATGTTTAAAATGAGTGTTTTTTAAATGCCCCATATTAGCACCTAACAAGCCCCTTGTTGAAGGACTCAAGCTCTCCCCATGAGTGTAGTCATTTTAGCCTGGAGGCTGTGGGTTTGGTTTCTGTGGCCTAGGATTAAACTTAAAAAAAAGTTATAACGTCATTCTAGAACACAATCTATCAAACCATTTCAGGTATGTGGGCAGGGACAGGTAGACAGATAGGCAGATAGACAGACAGAATGGTAAAGTCCACAGTTTTGGGTTTGGGGCACATCAAATGTTAAGATTCAACAGAATCTTGAGATTAAAATATTTAATGATTACTATACTCTATTCATATGAAAAAGTAAAAAAACTTACAACATGCTTTGGTGGCTGTATGGTCTATGACATCCCTCTCGCAATAGACCAAACTGCTGATGACTGGGAGATCGTGGGTCGATCCCGGTTGGGTGTGCTGAGGGTTTTCTCCTAATTGGTTTCTCACTCTCTTTCCACGCAAATACTGGCGCACTTCCTCTAAATTCAAACTTCCTCATCCCTAGTCTACTAGCGTAATTGGTACATATGCATACAACATGCCTATAGTAAGACACGGGGCTAAAAAAAAAGTCGTACAGTCTGTTCAAGCAATCAAATTACAGACAGTTATCAGTCACGATTCAAACCACAAGCGAATAGTTTTGGCGGACACTTTACCGAGGTCATGTGTCGTCAATACTCTTTTACAGGACTAGTGAATAGCTTCAATTAACAAGTATTCACGAGTCAGTCCCACACTTTGGTTACTCTACAATACAGGAATTTAATCGAGCTGGAAGAAGAACGCGCCAACAGCCACACAAATAAAGGTTCCCTACTTCCTCCTTCATTACATCCAAAATAAACTATATCTTACTTCTTACACTAAAGACTATTATTGATTAGCACATACAATCCTTATTGTTTGTAGCTTTGCTTTGATTTGAAAACATGATTAAAATAAAAAGCTCACCATCACAAATTAGTTTCGCTTTTCAATTTTAATTAGATTAATTAATTATTAATATCTGTGCCAGATTATATTAAGTTCTTTGTCTGTTAGTATTAAAACACTTTTTATTAATTAATACTTAGCACCGCGTCTTACTACCTGTTCGGGTTATACGTTTAAGCACTAATTACGCTAGTGGGTTAGAAATCGGGAAGTTTGAATATAGAATAAGTGAACCTGCATTTGAGTGGAGGGAGAGTGAGAAACCAATCTCAGTTCGCCCGAGTGAGATTTGAACCTCGCTCTCCCCATCCTCGGCAGTCTAGCTCCACACGAAACCAGCGCGTTAGCTAACTACGCCACCAAGGCGGGTCGACATTTTTTTAAATTAAATAACAATGAAATAATACTGTGTAAAAGATTATTGAGTATACACATGAAAAAGGTTAACATACATACTATGTTCAATGTGAGCATCCACGTTCACAAGGTAAGCATACACGTGTAAAAGGTGAGCGCACGCATCTACAAGATGAGAATACACGAATAAAAGATGAGTTTACAAGTAAACAATCTAAATATGAAACTAAGAGGAGAAACATCATGTGAAAACACAATGTTTTTTATGCACGTAATTATTTTAGTTACAATTAGTGTTTTAACCTGACTGAATCGAACTATAAATAGAGAAACTGGAATAACAAACCATTATTTTATCGTTTAGGTAACGGAACCTACATGATTTTACTGTGACATAGTTTTATGCCTCACCAGGCGTTGAACCCAGAGTTAATAAATCACTAGACACGCTCTATCAACTGATCTAATGTATGGCAACTGACGCTCTTCTTATATATATGTATATATGTCACACCCCACTAGTAAACTGCCCATTTTATGAATTGGACAAATTTCTTCACATTACGTTGACTAGTTTCTTCGCTTGACCATTTCACAAACTGAGACAAATTTGCATTAAATCTTGCCCATCTCATGAACTAAAACTTATTGTTCTATATACTACAAGATTAACTGAAACTTATTTAAAGATATTATATTAAACTAACCCAACTTAACATAACTTAACCTAACCTTCCATTCTAAAACGCTTAAAGTTAAATTAACTTAAAGAACAAACCTGTTCTTCACATGTCTATTTCACCGACCCAAAAAAAAAACTGTCCAGTTCATGATTTGGGTATTGATTGGAGCTGATAAATTCATGAAATAGCCAGTTCATGAACTGGGCATCACAAGCGCTGCACAATTCATGAACAATACTTTTTTGTTTGTACAGTTCGTGAACTGTACAGGAGTCGACGAAATGGGCAGAAATTTGTCTGATTCATGAACTGAGCATATTCATGAATGGGGTGTAATATATGCACTTAACACAAGTAGGAACTACCATCGTCTGCAAACAGTTTTATGGTTGACTCCGATTCAATCAAACCTTCCCTGTGCTTGCTCCAGCGCATAATAGTTGGGCCATGGGACCCTTTGTCCCAAAAGTTTATAGCTTAGTTGGGCAACAATCACTGTCCAGGAGGATTATCATCATATAATAGTTGGGCTACGGTCACTGGCCAGGGGGATTATCGTCATAGCTTAGTTGTGTCACAATCACTGATCAGGAGGATTCTCGTCATAGCTTTGTTGGGCTAAGGTCACAGGCCGGAGGATTATAGCCATAGCTTTGTTGGGATATGGTCACTGGCCAGGAGGATTATTGTCATAGCTTTGTTGGGCTACGCTCACTGGCCAGGAGGATTATTGTCGTAGCTTAGCTGGGTCACGGTCACTGACCAGAAGGATTATCGTCATAGCTTAGTTGGGCTAAGGTCACTGATCAGGGGACAATAACAGATAATATATCTGCGGGTAGATATTAATTTAGCCCCGCCAATCTTTTTGTCTAATATTAGGTTGGTCTTACTATCCATCAATTGCTGATTTTCGCTCCGCTTGAGAAAACATTTAAAGACATCCTAAACGGAGCGCCACAGCTGCCGGGCTGAGCTAGAACACTGGTGTTCCTTGTTTACAACACCCAAGAAGGAACTCGTGACACAACTGTAATGTGGGATTAACGTTACCCTTTTAAACGTAGGTCATGACAGGTATACGGGACTCAACTGTAATACAATACATAAAAAACTGAGAGACTTTGAAATCATCGGGAGTTGAACCAAAAGCGTCTCAGCAGGGTAGGGCAACAAGTTTAATTTATAGCGGTTTAACGATCTGACTCAGAAACCAAAACCCGATACATATATTTATAAGTACAGGATATATCAAATATTTCTACACGTAGTCTTCCTACTTATTATTTTAAGTGTGATGTGTTAGGACAAAGTATAGGGTTTATAGGTAATAAAACCCAAACCAAGGTGATTACATTCCAAACTGGATGGATTTTTATAAGTTATTTCCAACTAATTAAATTAAGTAAAACATGTGGTATTTCAACTAACAAATCAAAGGGAAAAGAAGGGAACAGAGGAGAAGGGGGCGGGAATTCGGGAGAATACTATTTTGTTGACCTTAAAATGAAAGCTGTCTAATTGGTGTATAAAGCCAAGCCAGTTGATAAATTCGGTATTAAAGAATAACAAAGTGTAAAGTGTAACTTGATAAGATTAGATTGCTAAAAAATCTAGTTTATAGTCTGATAATAATTGCCTAATGCACATTTAATAAGCCATAACTGCTACAGATGGGGGTAGTCTTGGTTGTTAGGAACCAAATAACTTTGAGAAAATTCGGTTCGAATCACGGGAGCTTGAAATTTAAGTCTTTACGCAGCTCTAATAAAACTGAAAGTGTTACAAGTGGTCCTACTAATCTGGTACATTATATTATGCTTTATTTTTTACCACGTCTTACTATACGTTCGGGTTATATGCCTATATACCAATTACACTAGTGTGTTAGGGGTTAGAAAAGTTTAATTTAAAGGTGATGCACTCTCATTTTCGTGGAGGGAGAGTGGAAAATCATTTAGGGAAAACCACCCTCAGTATACCCAACCGGGATCGATCCCAAATCTCCCCTTCTTCGGCAGTCTAGTATATTGTGATAGTAGCGTCTAAAACCATGTGGCCACCAAAGTGTGTTTGTACAGTATTATTGATCTAGAAATAACGTTTTGGATCAAATATAAGATAAATACAAATCGATCAACATTCATCAAAAGGTCACAATATAAATCTTAGAGCTGTCAAAATTGACACGATCTGTCGAGGGATGTAGTTAAACAACCTAAAAGCCGGTGTAGGCCTATACCATCATTTAGGTCTATTGCAGTGTTTATACTAACCAACCTTATGGTTAAAGGATACGGAGGATATGAGGGTTAAATGTTAGGTTCATCTAGCATGGTTTGTCGGTGATGGAGGTCAGGGATCACATCTCGGTCAGGAGAACTTAGGATGGTTTCTTTCCAAGAAAATGCAGGTACATTCTTTCTAAACTCTACTTTACTCATATATACCCATTGGTGTAATCTAGTGCGGATAGCACGAAAGAGTTTAAGACGAGAAGCAAAAAAAAAAAAAAAAAGGAATTTTGTAGAGGAGATTGATAAACACTTATAAAATAGAGTTAATCCTCTCGTAAACCTATATATGATTTATTATTAATAGGGAGAACATAAAATATTTCCTCCATATCATCTTAAATAATAGTTAGGCAAAGAAAACATCGCGGGAAAACAAAACTTATGCCATATTCCTTAAAAAAAAAGTTTAAATACAAGATTTTAACTTTTAAAATATAGTCAGAGCATTTATTCATAAACTTGGAGGATTCAAAGATTAAATAGAAATATTGAGTGGTAAGAAAGCAAAAAAATTGAATCCGAAACGAATCCGGTTTGTCTTAGTAATATTTTTAGTAAAAATTGTAGATAGACCGTTCTCTCCCTGAGTAAACGCTAGCCAAGTATTTTCACGCCTTGTCACCGCCATATTTCCATTTACTCACCATTTCAAAAAATAACAATAGATTGCTTTCAAAGAATGAACTCACATTTTACAAACTATCTGTCTCATTCACTTTCTTTATTTCTTTACATATAAAATAATAATAATAAAAATTCTACAACTAAAAAGCATATTCTATTTTCTTTCTATAGCTTTGATTATACGATCGTCATGAGTACACAGAGGTCCAATTTGGAGTTTATTGTACTAGAAAGATAAACATAATGCGTACTAGACGTCCCCCTTATTCTTGATATTCAATTGAGCTCATTAAGAAACTTAAGCACTGGAATGGGTGGTCGTACAGTCACGACCAATAATTTTATTTCACTTTACTTAACGATTGATCAATTGGTGATTTCCTTTGGAATATAAATCGACTCCAACCACAGACACAATAATTATGTAATTATAATATACAGAACTCATTGGTGGTCACATGGTCTAACACGTCACTTTCGTGTTGGACTGGTTTTCTCGTGATGGGGAGATCGGAGTTCTAATCCTGGTCGGATTGATGAGCATTTTTTTAAAATTTAATATTTTGCCACTTCCTCCAAGCAAATGCAAGTACATTTTCTCTAGAACCTATATTAATCATCTCTATTATATTAGCGAAATTAATGTGTGCATCTAACCGAACCTGGTACTAAAGCGCAGTGACAGGCAGTATAAAATATATATATATTATTATATATACATACACACACACACACACATACACATACACACACAAGTTGTGCACGTAGCTAGAAACGTGATAGAGCCATTAAAGAGGTCAAATGGGGAAGTTTGTCTTGATTATACATTTAATGAAGCTATTATGGGCGAGATTAATAACTATAAATTAATCAAATTACTCACACTAAAGTTCATTGATGATCAAATTGACAACTTCAACAGGAAACTACTAGCACCCATTTGAATAATTCAACAGGCTCATAACCCACTTCGGTGAATCCACATATTTTGCTCTAGTTTGATGGCGATGGGAGGTGAAGGTTCGTGTCCAGTAAAAAGTGGGAGAGGGGTGTTGCTTTATTAGGGGTTTTCCATTTTTCTTCGCGCAAACGCTGGTGTACATTTCCTATAAATTCAACCTTAATGTTCCCTAATCCATTTGTATAAATATGTAGGCTATATGACCCGGACATTTATCCATTAGTCCCCAAGATAGATTTTTTATCACCACGTCTCACTTCCCATTCCATGAGCTAATATTAACTACGCTAATGTGATAGGAATAAATACGGTACAATTATAGAAAATGTATCAGCATTTGTGGTAAGGGAGAGTGGAAAACCTATTCATTATTATATTTTTATAACGGTAATTCTAAAAAGTGTAGGATTGTGATAACTAGTCTCTATAAATAGTTACGTAATATTCGGTTGAAATTAGATATATCTATAACATTTATTTAATCTGTTATAGATTACTTAGGCCTAATTTACTCTATTTTTAAAAGTTAATTGATTTAAAAATAAGTTAAATCTGCATGAGGCTATAAATACCAAAGTAGATAAATAATTCTTAAAAAAAAAAAGGTATGCTAGCGTTTTGATTTTAGTCTCATAAGATTCGGCTTTGTTCACGTACTAGTTGTTAATAGATGTTATTGCACCCACGTCTTGCTACCTTCTCAGTCTATCCTCAACAATGAGGTAGAGAAGAATAAAGTAGAATTTAGAGGAAACGTAGCCACATTTGCGTGGCGAGGGATTGGAACAACATTTAGGAACTAAACCTCATTACAAGCTAAACGAAATTTGAACTCCGATAGTGGCTATCAACCTCACCGATAATATAGTAGGTTATAGGCCTACTTTCAAGAGTGACGGCTTAGAACATGTAACCATAGACGCGGCTCCCCATTTGTTCAAATATAGTCCTACTTCCAAGCACATAATAGTGTTATTAGTAAGAAATTTTAATTTTTCGTCAACCTAGGTGGTCTTGGGGGTAAATTGCTTGCCTTAGGACCCAATGTTTGTTCAAGCTAACCTGGGTTCAACTGATTTTTCTTGATTGATAAAAGTCCGTAGCACAACTTCCTTCGGAGGGGAAATAAAGCCATCAGTACCATGTAAATTGTGGCATGTAGAATAACCTTGAAAGTACATGAAAATACGTTTCCCAGCAAAATTGGTAGTCCCTTCCACTCTCACTTATAGAAATTCTCGTGTGCTGATATAATCAATCAGTTCAAAAAATACGGGTTAAATACAATTTTTTAAAATTAAATTATAACCGTAATGATTTTTACAATTAATACATTCAATCATTTATTTCACGTATGTGTGGATACAATTTTAATAATTTGAGTTTATTTAGAATCGACATTGCTAAGAAAAACAATAAAAGGGTCATCAAAAGTTCTTTGCCTGGTGATTACTCTTTACTTTATCTTTTCAACCTCTATCTTTGTGTTTATTCCTTTTAGTTATCTTTATTTCAATCTATCCATCTGTCTGCCATTCATTCCTTTCTCACCTCCGCAACATCCTCTAAGTGTTTGTCTACTTTATTATGTTTTATCCTCTGTTATTTTATTCCCTCTCACTTTCTTCAGACCAGACACACTTCATCAACCAACTATTCTGAATAACCAATTTTTCATTCCCACCTGTCAGCACACACAAAAAAAGTATCACCCCAATATCCCCCCCCCCCCCTCCTTCATAACACCCCATTTTATTATTTAACCATTCATGCACTCCAACACTTCAGTGATAATTTGTTTCCTACACATTGTGTTGGACACAAATCCTCCAATTTAATGCTTAAAAACGGTATCTTTCAAAAGAGAGAAAAATATTCTATGAGAGAACCTCCTAATTATTATTTACTAGATCCTCGAATAGAATAAGTATATACCATGAGATGTATCAAAGAAATAGTCTTGGTGTAAAAATTAGGAATGGAAAGTATTTAAGTAGTGTTTAAAATAAGATTAAAGTTTGATTTTAAACTGAAATAACAAGTGCCAATCTAGTCGTCTGGTTTATTAGTGAAGAGGAGATGGAAGCCTATTGAAATCCCGACATGGTGTAGTGAGGGGGTTTCTTTTAAATGGTTTCTCAATCTCCTTTCACGAAAATGCGGGTACACTACCTTTAAATTTTACTTTTCTTTCCCCTGTCCCACTATTGTAAGCATTCCGTTAGCCTGGACGGGTTGTAAGACACGAAGCATTGTATACTAAAATAGCCGTATAGAGCTTAGGTAATACACTAGCAGTTTTGAAGAAATATATCCACATTTGCATGGGGTGAGAGTATAAAACCATATAGGAATAAACGTCTTCGATGCATCCACCCAGGATTTGAACCCAACCACATTATCTTCTGTAAACTTGACTAAAGGAGAACGTTTAGGCCATATACGTACACATGCGAGTCACCAATCATTTTATAAACTATTTTATTCATATATGACAAATCAAGAAATAGAAAAAAATCATGTTATAAAATACCAGTAATTTTTGAACATTTTACCTCTAATAAAATAATTTATATAGCTACGCATTTCAATCTACTAACTCTCAGTAAATATTTGGTTAGTGTTTTTTAATAAACATTTTATTGCTACATAACTGTATTTAAATCGTAAAGGTTTCCCGTATAATTTTATATGACCATAACTTTTACTGCAAATAAATTCACACTAATGCATAGCTGACTTTTAGTACCTTCAGATTCAATAAGTATTTTATGATTAAGATTACAGTAATAAAATACTACCACTTTATATTTCTATGGTTTTACTAGAGTTGATCAAATTTAATTTATGCTTTCTTTTTTTATAATTTTACAAATATATTTATATTAAATGTATATAGCATGTCTGAATATATACATTATTATATAACAAAAATATATAAAGTAGATGTTTGTTATTCCTTATTATTTATTTTATAGATCCACTAATTTTATTCTTTGAAAATGGTAAAACGGAAAATATGGCTCATATCTACAAAGTGGTTTAGATGCCTTAAGTTTTATTTTTATAACATGAGTTGAATTGTTTTATAATGTTAATTTATATTAATTATTAATTTCGCACCAAGGAACCCAAGAATAAAACTGTAAGTCTAGCTTTATTTGGTTCGTCGATAATGGTGGAGGTCAGGGCTTGAATATCACTTGGGTTCACTGTGGGCGGCCTATCCTAAATGGTTTCCCATTATTTCTCCACGAGAAGGTGGGTAAATATCCATTTAAATCCTACATTCTTCTTCTCTATTCTCTTAGTGTAAATATAAAGCTATTTCGAACGGGTATTAAGACGCTGAGTATTAAATAAAGTCAGTTCCATTTCAAATTGTTCTTGTTTAGTAAAAACTTTCATGTAGGGATATGAAAAAAGTATCGTTATTCACTAATATCGAAAGTTTTCTTTCAATACTAGTATATTTTTTACTCTATATTTATCAATACTTTTACTGATATTAGTATTCACACTCCGGTATCAAATCGGTATCGAAAGAAACAACATTTTTGATATCGTTACTCATGCTGGAATTAAATGCTTACTATGGTGGACTGTGAAGAAGAACCAATTACACTTTTCCTCTGTTCTCACTAATTTTCTGCATGACAAGCAAGAAAGCATTCTAGCATTCAATCTCTTTTAGCTCATCATAATTCATAGCTGTTCTTTCATATTTGTTTATTAATACAACCTGATGCCTCACCAGATGACAGATGATGGGGCGATTGATGACCAGTCTTACTACCCTTTCCTTTATCAATAAGCACGATCATCACAAACTAAACAAAAGAACAACATTTTGTAAGGAGTAAATGAATATAATATTAGCCAAGACTTAGATATTGTCGTTAGTAAATTACAAAGGTATGAGTTCAAATAAATTTAATTAATAGATTAAATATTGAGGATAAATATCGTTATGATTAACACTTTTACAAGTTGTTTATATCAATTTGTTTTTCTGTTTTCCCTTAACACACTTTTGATATTTAAAATATTTACCTTGACTACATTTATTATAGTTTGAGTAAAATTGGTCAAACTAACAAACATGACATAATACACAAATAATAAACAAACTGATTTTAACGAAAGTGAAATAAAACATACTACAACAACAAGCTAAAACATAACTATTCAAAAGTTGTTGATTGCTTGAATTGTAAAAGTTGCAGTATCCTAATTACTTTCTAAAATATTTTAACCCTATTTTTTAAAATATATGTATATGATTATAAACAACTTGTAAAAGTGTTAATCATAACGATATTTATCTTTAATATTTAATCTATTAGTTAAATTTATTTAAACTCATACCTTTGTAATTTATTAACGACAATATTAAGTCTTGGCTTATATTATAAACAAAAGAAGCTTCTGTAGAGTTCAATAAACTCAGTAAACTCAAGGGTGTCCCAAGCAAATGAAGCAGAAAAGTTTATGTGGGATTTTAAGTAGATTAAGCAGACCAGGGCATCCATTCTTCTTTTATTTGTCGATAGTTAATAATATATCATGGATAGAGTATATAAAAAACAAATTTAGTTAAAATATAGCACCTCCCGGAAGTGAATTATGGATGGGGGAAAAAATCCAGAATAAAATTTTGATACCGATGTTTACTGTTATCGATACTTTTATTTCGATACAATACGGTATCGATATTTTTCTTCCGATACTTTTCTTTCGATACTACATCCATACCTTCATGCCCATTTCTGTGGTAGAAATTGGAGCCTTGATCTTGTGGCTGGTTTTACACCCTCCAGTGGGAAACACTACTTTTTGTATGAGTCAATCAAGCGTAGTGAGGTTATGTTTTGAAATGATCATTTGGCATTTTGTCTGTATCTCTCTGTACGGATTTTTTTCCACGATAACTGTCAAATGCGTCGACCAATCTTAGTGAAATTTGACTGGGGCATTCTTTGAATCTAGGCCACAGACAAATAATAGAAACAGACTCTCATTCTTATGGAGGTTTCGCTGCGTTCCTTTTTCCACCTTGAATCCTTCAACAATAGGCATCGCTAGTGTCACTGCTGGGTGATGATAGGACTAACCGCAGTGATCCTAGTGTTGAAAGACTCAAACTGCCAAAAGGAGAGCAACCATTTTAACCCGGAGGCTGAGTGTCTCTATATATTATTTGTCTGTGACCTAGGCCAAAAAACGTATGCACATGATTGTTCAATGATTTATGTGTGAGTGCTTCGGCTAGTTAAGATATATCAGAAACACAGCCTATGTTGATTCATGGTCGAGATTTAAATTGCTTGTTGTACTGAACATGTAGTTAAACAAGTAGCTGTACGTGGCTATTCCTCTAAGACAGATTTTCTCAAAGTGTGTTCCTAGGAGTCCTTCAGGGGTTCCTCGAGACTTTAGAATCTTTGTAGGGTTGGATTTTTTGAGAAACATTTAAACCAAAACAAAATTTTACAAATATTGAATGCATAATGTCTTCTACTAAAGATTATTGCTAACATGCTAAGCAATGCCACGAAATATCTTAATTAAAAAAGTTTTTTTTAAAATAAAGATATCTTTTAAAAAATTGTTTTATTTATTTATCAAGTTATTTATGATTAGAATTAAATTAATTGATAAATTTGAATTTACAATTTTTTTCAAAGTTTTAAATTTTGATGCAGTAATCATCATTAGATAAAATCCACTCAAACCAATTCTCAAGTTATTTTAGGGATGCAAGGGCTTCCAGAAGCTAAAAAGTCTTACAACCACTGCTCTAAGTCACGAACAACCCGTTAGTGGGTGTGAGATAGTGCAGCCAAATATATTGAATTTGTCGGTTCCATGTTTGCAGCTTGTTATTAATCCTTGAATCTTTCAGGTTCAATCAGCACTGGCTTGGTTTTGTCTATTAAATCGGTATACAAATATTTTGTGATCTAATTTTTGAACTTGTCCTATGATTACGTTTTTAATTACAGGTCAAATTATTTAACATGAACTTTCTTAACCAGTTGATTATATTAGCACACAGCCTACTTACTAACTTAGCTCTATAGTTTTTTTTAGCAGCGTGTCTTACTACATGTTTGGGTTGTACATAAAATCTATAGTTGACCCAGTACTAAGTTATCTAGACGGTAATACATTAGTGTGAAAAGGAACATTTATTAAATATATCTTTTTCGTTTTTTCTGGAATCAAAATCGATACTCCCATATCAGTAGGCACATGCTCTACCGCAGCGTTTTTCAACTGGTGTGTCACGAAGTGTCAACAGGGGTGCCGTGGGAGTTTTGTCAAGATACAAAATAATCGAAAACAATTTTTAAGAAATAAAAATAAATCTGTTTATATCCATGATCAATATTATTCTTTTAAATAACACAATTATTAATATAGTTTTAGCTTTAACGTGTACTTTCTGAATTGTCTGATTATATCAGTACATGACTTATAGACTAACTTAGATCTAGAAAAGACACAACACCCATCCCCCAGCCGTTAATTTATCACTATTAAAGGTTAAACCCAAATTTCACCAATGATAAATTTTTCCGATCATGCCGGAAATCAAACCCGGACTCTTAGCTCAGTAGAAAGACACGCTACTAATGGAGCTAAGGTGTAAGTTGAACTTTTTTTTTCAAACTATAAAATCTCTTCTTAAAGAATTAATGGTGTTTTTTGACAATGTTAGCGTTTGTTCACTGTGCCGTGAATTGGGAAAAGGTTGAAACTTGTTTAAATACTGAGCTAGGGTGTTGGAACATAATTAAATAGGATACGCTTTCAATAACCTTAAAAAGTTTTAGTAATTAAGAAGAAGAAGAAGAAATGAGCATCGTTTGGCACGTGGACATACTCATGTAGCTCGTCTATGTTGGTTTACTGGAGGCTGGAATTTGAGTCCCGGCTGGGTGTAGTGAGAGATTTTTATTTTTTCTCCTTCTTCATAAGAAAAGTTGATTTCATTCATTCCCATGTTCATCTTCTGCATCATTTTCCACCCATTAGATTAAATATACTGATAGCCCGGACGGGTAGTAAGGCGCAAAAAAATGTGTATACAAAATACAAGATTAATAATTGTGTGCGAAAAAAGGGTATAATTAAACCTCCAAATGAAATGAAAAGTATTGTATAATCTTGTTGTGACTTACAGACAGCTGGTTATTCCACCAGCTATTTCGAAGAAACCTGGTGTCAGCTGTACAGAGTTACTAGAACAGCTCGTTTACAGGGCATTGTGTTACCCAACGGCTTGCAGGTGGGTCCACACTCCACAGTTATAATAAATAAATTAAAAATGAATAAATAACAGGACTGAGCAGAGTCCCCCTATTATATTCTAAGTACTTATCATATGAATAATAGGTGGAAATTAAATAGGGTTTTATCTAGTCAATTTAATGTCCGATATTTTCTACGTTGTGTCGAGAATTATGGTCGAGCTAGGATCAAGGTATTTCATTACATTACTTGTACAAAGTGTGTGTTTTCAATTAGGACTTGTATATTTTTTGATACCTCTAAATCTTTAATCAACAATTTATCTCTATACAAGTCTAATGTTAATATTCGTTCACATAAAGACGATGCACATGTTTTACTAAATTATGTACAGTTATTTAGGATATACATTCATTTAAACCAAGTAATATCAAAATTAATATTTTACCAAATATATGCGTGTGTATAATTTTTTTCTTAATACATTGGTGGGTTTATATTATTAGAAGTGATTAACATTTTTATATAATATATATGTTTTTATAAATTTTATAGATGTATTTAGATATCTATTCTAAAAGCTTACCACGACACAAGTCCACGTATAAAATAAGTACAAAATTTATCTTTTATTATAGATTAAAATTTAAATGATTGGTTATAATACATTTCTGACAATTATTAATTGTAATATTATGTTATTATTTAAATGTATATCCCTCCCTCCTCCTCCGAATCTTGGTAGCTTTAACTTATCGCTTGCTAGGGCCAGGTTCATATTCACGCTTACAGTAAGTAGTACGTCTCAAGTGCGGTGCAATTCCAAACGCAGGTCGACACCTACCTAAACTCGAATGGAATGGACCAGTTTCGCATATGAAACTGGCTAGTTTCATTCTGGTCTAGTTAGGTGTCATCCTGTATTTAGTATCAACCCGTACTTGATGCGTATAAAGTCTGACCATTAAACTGACCCTGAATGTAAGCTCATCTAGTATGTTTTGACGTTGGCGGGGACGTTTGAATTCAAATCCCGCTAGGGTGTACTGAGGGTGCTATTTCCTAAATAGTTCCCCAATTTCCCTACGCCCAAATGTGAAAACATTTCCTCAAACTCTACCTTCCTTATGCCTATCTCATTGGCGCCATTAGTTTAATTACTGTAAATGCGTAAAACGAATGGGTATTAAGATGTTAAGCATTAAATATTTGTCGCTGATTGGAGAGATTGACCTTCTTCCTTTTGGAAGAAAGACGTTCACTAATTTAATTATTGCGAAAGATGGGTTTTGTCCCTCATATTAGCTACTCCCAGATCCATTCCAATGTTAGTTTAAGATCCCCCCCCCCTCCTACTTCAAGTACCCATAATCTCTAAATTAACTTAGCTCTTACTAGTTTACAATTTTTATTTATATTTACGACGTTAATGAACGTTTTTCTATGGACGCGTCCTTAAACTCAAAATCATGAGACTATTAAAATAAATACAGAACCAACTTTTAGGATAGTTTTATTATATGTTGTTTTTGTACTACTAGCTTAGTTAACATCCAGACTATCCACATATTTATAGTACTGGGATAGGGATGAGGAAAGTACAATTTAGAGGAAATTTAACCTTATTTGATTAAGTAAGGGGAAAGTGGAAAATAGTTTTGATTAAATAAAAAGTTGGCAAACCTGATCCTGTTAATACTATATAATATATAATTAGTCATACGCAACGTACATAATTAATCTGAATGCAAAGCAGTGTTCAAAGTATTTGATAAATAAAATAATGAGAAAAAGGTGTGGACATATGATGATTGCTGCAATAAATATTATTATATTGGTAATAATCAATGCCGTAATAAGTAACTATAAAACCTTTAAGGAAGCAAAGCTAGAAAGTGATGGATTCACGTGCAAACTGCTTTGACCATTAAAGTAATAACCATGTGGGATGTGGTGACTGATAATAACCACTATGTTGGTGGATGATGACGGTCGTAATGGATGGTGGCGGTTTACGATAAAGATGCATCGAGTCAAATTATTGACTGTTAACTACGTTCGAACCTTGGGGGTTTACCACACTATTACGCCAACAAGCCCCGTAAGTAATTAATAGGCAGGGTTTAGACTCGCCTTATTACCTTCGTTCACCCCCGTCCTTATTTTCCGACAGATACACTGAAGCGAACAAGTTTTTGTGACTATATACAGCCAACAACAACAAATATTTACTGTTAAAAGAATACATTATTTATATCATTTTACAATCACTTAAAAACTTTGTAGCCTATCCTTGTAGATGAATTAATTAATTCAGCACCACGTTCTTTCGGGTTATACGCTTAAGTACTAATTAGCTAAAGGGTTAGGAATTGGGAAGGTTGAATATATAGGAAGTGAAACAGTATTTGCGTGGAGGGAGAGTGGAAAAAACATTTAGGATAAACCACCCCAGTTCACTCGAGCGAGATTTGAACCTCGATCTCCCCGTCCTCGGCAGCCTAGCTCAACACGAAACTAGCGTGTCAGCCAACTACGCCACCGAGGCGGGTTTGTTTATGAATAAATAGAGTGTTAAACCTAGAATCAAAGGAACCCTGGTTCGAGTCCGAGCTATGATGATAAATATATACGGGCGTACTATTTGTATACGAGTTCAACCTGCCATTTTTAACTATCCTGTGTAATATATCAGGTTTAATTTACTATGCTTTGTTTTTAAGTCTTGTGTTGACATAATCTAGGTTTATATAGAGTGTGCGTTACACTTTTTGGGGAGTACCAGCTGACATCTCTTGAGAACCTGAGTCACTTAGTTCTTGCCAGAAACCCCTCACTGTAGAGTACTAACCACTCACATTGGTGAGAAAGTGGACGCCTGGTCTGGTTTGTTGGGGTCGGGGATGTTGGGGCTCAAATCACGTTTGTTTGTACTGAGTTGTTTTGTTCCTAAACGATTTTACAACCTCCATATCTCTCTCTCTCTCTCTTTATATATATATATATATATATATATATATATATATATATATATAAAAATAAGGGAAAAGAGGCGATTAATGGAGAATTTAGAGTAAACATACCCATACATATATATATATAATCTACATACCCATATATATACATATATACATGTCTATATATAGGGGTATGTTTACTCTAAATTCTCCATTAATCGCCTCTTTTTCCTTAGTGTAGATTTGGGAACAAGCCGGATGGGAGTTAAGACACAGAATGTAGAGGTGGGGATTGCCGTTTGTGGAAAATCTTTTCCAACTGCCTTTAGAACCAGAAATTATTTTGGAATATTCTTTCTGTCCTCATATATAAATTTTACTAAGCTCAAAAATCGAAAACGCTCAATGAACAAAAAAATAAAGAAAAAACTCACAACATGTTATGGTATTAGAGAGCCACAACAATAAATGACGTGTCATTGTTATTTTTAAAGAGCCACAATGCGTTTGGGCATTTGCAAAAATGCCATAAAGCAAAATTCGTGTTGTGGCTGTTAAGGAAAATGACCACAACGCGTTCCATCGTTAGGAAAATATCACAAGTCTTGATCGTTTCTTTTTACAGCCACTACGTGATGTCAGACAAGTTTTGGCCAACTTTTAGAAAAGGAGAGAGTAAATAAGCTCTTTATAAGCTTACTATTTTATTGATAAAAAATACATATAACGTTGACACGGTTAAGAACAATGACAAAGATCATTTAACTTTGCAGGATTTGTTAGAATGATACTTAGAGATTAGTTTAGTATATGTTAGATTAGGATAGGCTAGGTTAGATTAGGCTAATGAAACTGTCTGACATCACGTCGTAGCCGTAAATGGAAACGGACACGAAGCGTTTCTATTTTCATAATGCCCGTTGTGGTCATTTTATTTCACGAATTTCGCTTTATGGAATTTTTTTTTTTTAAAGAACAAAACTCGTTATGGCTCTTTAAAGCAACAAGGACAAGGCATTTCTTGTTATGGATATTTCTCTAATATTACAACGCATTCTGGTCGTATTTTTCTCTCATTGGGTGTTTTCTGTTTTTGAGCTTAACACATACATGATCAGCAGTTGTTGAAAGAGGTGTATCCAAGTTTAGGATTCAGGCACGACTTGACCTTTCTCGGCAATAACAGCTGACACCTTCTTCTCCAATCAAAACCTTCTCTACGGCGCACAAAGGGAGGGGAGTATGTTTTAAGAACTCACAACATAATGACTTCATACAACACATATCGTGACGGCTCACCTACTATAACACATTGACGTCAGTTTTACTCACGTGTATTGTTCCCTCCTGTGTCAATGGAACAAGATATAGTACTCAAATGTGCTAATCAGGACAAAGTTCGTCATGGACATTATATTCATAGTTATTTTAAATTTAAATTGTTCGACATCTTAGCTCAGTCGGTAGCGTGTTTGTTTAGTGAAATAATTGTTCTGGGTTCGATTCTCGGCATGTCTGAAAAATTTATCATTGGTGAACTGTGGGCTTACCTTTTCATAGTGTTGAATTAACGACCGGGAACTGGATTATGGGTCTGTTCTAGATTTAAGATAGTTGTGGGCTGATATAATCAGTCTGTTCAAAAAGCCCACGTTAAATACCTCAAAAAATTTAAAATAAAAGCAAATGAAAATATAAATACATACTTGTAGTATCGTGGTTCAAAGAGTTGTAATCCATCTTACCTTTCATGAAACCTGGGAAAAATTCCATAGTGCAGCAATTATAACGAGTTTCAAATAAAATAAAAATGTATTGATTGTGATGATAAAGAAGCCAAACATTAGAATAAAATATTTATAAATAACTTTGTAAAAATTTAAATATTCATTTGGAAAATGTGGGACTTAGAGGCAAGTTGTAGGATTATGGTAAATGGCCCATTTAACAGATCTTAAACTTACACACAACTACGTTAAAATATCTTCTAATTTCTCCCATGTTATATCAAAGCCACAGCTAGCTATACCTGGATTCGGATCTAAGACATAGATATTCGCCCTATTTCCCCTCCCTTCTCCCTCTAAGACCTGCGCAAGGAGTGAAATGATGGACAAAATGTGCCCAGTAAATGTTTTAATCAAATGGCACGATGATTTGAAGAAAACGCTGCAACAATCCACTAATACAAATATATTATAATAATTTTATGACCATACACATATATTTAGTGAGAGGCCATAGCTTGTTTGTGTGCCGGAAATTTTTCAATAATGCAGATTGGTCTTGCACCTTTTCCCAATAAGGTTATAACTCTTTTGTCTGGCACCCTTGAGACCTGGTCACTACTGGACCACAAAATTCTACTCCTAAGAACCCCTTATATACCCATTTTTTTCTATCCCCTAGGCTCGCCATAGACGGATACAATCCAAAACTAGTATGTCTAACCAAAACACTCGGCTGTGGATGTAGGCACTAGGCAATTTTGTCGCCCTTGTACTGCTAATATCACCGTCCTGATGACCGTCCCTCAAACTAATGGCAGCAGATTTGAAACGTGCCGGACTAAATAGTTTCAGTCCATATATTTAAAAAGGTTTGAGATGATCGGACCAAAAGAAAACACACTCAGACCACATTGATGTAACGCAATAATCTTGCAGTAGACTAAATTACCGATGACGGTAGTCGATTATCACCTTGGAATATTGAGAGTGGTTTTCCTATGTATTATTTATCATAGTGTTTGTTTAGCTTCCTTTCTTCTATAATGTGGCTATACACTCCATTTACCCTGAAAGGTAGCAAGAAACTTTAACCTTGGCCAACTACAACGATCTTGCAAGTCTGGATTGTAGATGTTTCCATCTTGTGTTTCCTATCTCCTGTATTTACAATATTGTCGGAGGTTGAATCTGAGTTTTGTCGACGAGGATATAAGATAAATATCTTATTCATAAGACCTAGAGTGTCATAATAGCTTGAATCTGAGTTTAATTAAGGAAGATAGATGTAAGATGAATCTTCCCTCCACAAAACTGGAGTTTCTTCATGGTTTACTGCTGATTATAGTCACATAGCTAAGAACTGGCGGATAGGAGTTTGGCAGCCTTAAATAATTTGGTTAAATTATATTGGAATCCACCGCTCTAGCGAATACCATATGGTTTGACCAAAGTAAAACTAGAAATAAAAGCCTGGGACTTCTATTAAAAATGCTCAACTGTAATACTGTACTACATAACTACATAACTACATTAACAAATGTCGTTCTTGCTGTAATGTCTAGCTGATATGCTCCGTAAGTACAAGCATTCATACCTGCTTACTCTATAGTAAAAGTGACCAATACACAGCCCGCGGACCAGATGTGGTCCGTGAATGAATTTTCTCCATCCCGCGAACGATGACGAAACTGAACACTTTATTTTCATGGTTTAGATGTTGGATTGAAAATACTATACTCATGTAATATATCTTGAAACTTTCCATTAGGATAAGACAAACAATCATGGCCCAGTCTTTATAACCACTAGTTATCCTATCCTATCTCCTTAATGCAAGCCCTACTTATATTTTCATTTTGCTGTAAATACAATGATTACATTTCATATACCATGAGCCATATCGCTCTCATCAATGGGTACGGGAAAATCCAAGGAGCTTTGTTGGTCTGCTAGTAGAATTTCATGCTTTATATTTGCAGAGAGGATTATGATATTATAATTTATGCTCGCAGTTACATAAAAAGGCAAAACATTTGATAGTTATTCCCTTGCTTTGGATGAAAGAAATGATATCAGTGATACGGCTCAGTTATTGATTTTGATATGCGGTATTAATACAAATTGTGAAATTACAGAAGAACTGTTATCTTTGAAGAATATTCATGGAATAACAATAGAGAATAATTTTTTCCATGTAATTGAGGCATTGAAAGAGCTTGATTTAGTTTGGGAAGAATTTGAAATGTATAACATCAGACGGTGATAAAATATGACTGGGATAAAATCTGGGTTAATTGGACGAATTAAAAATTAAACGCACTATTGAAATGTTGAGGCGCCTTTTGACATAGATTTCACCAAATATCAGCAAGCATTATGCGAAAAATTGTAAAATCTACTACACTCAATGAGCGTTTTGATATTTACTGTAAATCATATTCGATCACATGGACTGCAATCATTTTGTACTGAAATTGAATCCGAATATAGTGGTGTAATTTACCACAGTGAAGGCGTTGGCTGAGACGTGGTAATATTTTAAAACTTCTTTTTTCAGCTGAATGCAGAAATAGATGAAATTATGGACCGTAAAACGAAGGCAATGTTGGAATTAGTGAATTAGGATTTGCTGTGGGACTTTAGCTATGCTCACAGACCTAACTCAGCCATTGAACATCTTAAATAAAACATTTAAAGGGGAACGGACCATTTTATTTAATTAAGGAATTCTCTATACAGCTGTCGCCATCTATCTGTTCCCAATTTTCACTATGCTTTGTTGTAACATTCCTATTCTGTTATGTTTCTTGCAGACATTGAATTGTTGAAATCATCTTACCAACCTCATCTTGGGCATCCTCTTTCTTCTCTCGGACTGTATCTAGACCAGTATTTTTTTGAGGCTATCTATTTTCTACCTTTTTTTTGTGTCCAAACCATGTCAGTTGTCTCTTCTCCACGAGATCTAAAGTATTATTTTCCATGTCTACCATTTCCCTAATGCCTTCGTTTCTAATTCTATATAATTTTTTTTATGCTGCAGCTTCTTCTTAAGCAGTCCATTTCTGTCGTCAATAACTTTGGTCAAGTTGTCTAAATCATATCCCAAACTTCAGTTCCGTAAAGTATCACATACACTCTGAATGGTGCTTCTTTATAAATATTTCTTTGTTTCATTTATTATTGAGTTGAGTGCCGCTATAGCTTTCTGGCCTTTATTCATTCTAAGTTCATCAATGAAGTATTTGTTGATGCATTAGCTTTACGAAACAAACTAAAACCATTTAGACAACAGATACAGAAATTACCATATCCTCATTTCTAATGTTTTGTAGAGCTTCAAAAAGCTAATACAAGCAATAACATTGACGTATCTATGGATCACTTTATGAATTCGATCTATTTTTTGGAACAAGGGTTTGGAGACAGACTTAGAGAATTCTCTTTGAGTGCAAAGCTAATTCATTTGTTTTAAAATCCATTCGACTGACGTACCAGTGCAATTACATTTGGAATGGATTGAATTACATTGTTGTTAAGCCTAGCAGGACAAAAATGCATAAGGAAATCCTATGGATTTTTAGAAGTCTCTTAACAGTGAAAATTTCTTAGCTTTATTAATTTTTTTTCTTGGCACCGCGTTTTACTGCCCTTTCGGGTTGTACGGCTATGTACTAATTACGCTAATGGTTTCAGGGATGAGGAAGGTTTTATTTAGAGGGAGTGTATCAACGTTTTAGTGGAGGGAGAATGGAAAACCATGTTGAAAACAACACCCTCAGTACAACCGACTGAAATTCGAACTTTGATCTCCCCTTCATCGGTGGTCTAATCTACTGCGAGAGTGACACTTTAGAGTCCAGTGGTCCCCAAACCTATCAAGCAGAGCGCCACATTACACTAAACACATTATATATATAATGTATCATCTCGTTCTAGATCTCATTTCAATATATGCATATCTTATAATCATAGCTAAACAAGACTAAAATGTAAGCTGTGTAATCAACATAACTACCCCCTCCCTCAAGTTGGGAACGTACCTTGTACCGGACCCTCTGCTCAAAAGACACTTTATAGAACGCTGCTAGCGTGGATTTTATATACTGCCTTCAGTATAACCATCATTTCGATATTTGTCATTGATTTAAAAAAAAAAATGTTTTTCAAAGCATCCGCGAGCCGGATGAACATATTCTTCGGGCTGGATTTGGCCTGCGGGTTGTAGTTTGGGGACCCCTGCTTTAGACCACGCAGGCATCGAAGCGGGTGATGTTGAAGCGAAGGGAGTATACAAGGATATGGAGTTATAGAGAAAGTTAGTGGCGATGGATTAATTACTGTACATAGTTGTTATTTTATGAAATATATAAACAGTTTTTTTTGCCTACCCCGTGAGGGAACGGCATGATTATGTAGACCCTATGTATGTATACTTTGTTGGAGCAACATATGTTCTATATATTTTATATTTTACAGTTCTCATTTTCTTATTTATTATTTATATGAGGTATTTAAAGTGCACTTTCTGAACCGACTGATTATATCAGCACACAAAGTTCTGATTTAAGTGTCAGAAATAATTGGGAGGAGGTGAAGGTATCCAAACCTCCAGAGGAGAGGAAATGTGTGATCCGGTCCGTTTATTATTCAAACTGGGGCCCCCTTGTCTATGACATTAAGAACTAGAAAGTTCATTGCCGTACTTACAAAAGTACGCCACCTATCCCTATCTTTAACTAGTTCTAACCAGTCCACCTAATTACACCCTATCTCTTTTAGGTCCATTCTAATTTTGCCCTCCCATCTTCATCTATGTTTTCCCACCGGTCTCCTTCCATTAGTTTTACCAGTCAATATCTTGAACGTGGATCTAGTTTCTTATGCATTCTTACTGTTTCTAATGTATTTAGATAATTAATCTTAAGAAATCATATTAATTCACAAGATTCTAAAGTTTCGTAAACACGAGAGAATGTTTTAACCAATAAGAATATAAAATTCAACTAAAAAGGAAAACATTCTGAAGCATTCTGTGAGTGAAATATTGGAATAAATAATTTTGAAAATAGTTTTGGTAATTGCTATTTAAAATAAATAAATGAGAATATACTTTTATTGCAACAGAGTCTCTCTTTGATGTTGATGCCTCTATTCAATGCGGGACTATACATTAGTTTTTTTTAATTAATGATTAGTTACGGGGCACCTTGTACTCTAAAAGAAAATGAGATAATCAATAAATTTCTATTCGTTTTATGATCCACGGACGTTACAGATAAAAAATCTATAGAGACACCAATAAGACAATTGAAGATAAATCTTTAACTGAGAATTAATTGCGAACTGAGAAACATACTGATTATGTAGACTAAAAAAATTAAAAATTTAAAAGTTGCAAGACGTAGCCTATTTGTAGTCCACATCTTACTGCTCAACCGGGCTATCCACATATTTACAATAGGGGTGTAAGGAGGAGTAAATTAAAATTTAAAGGAAATGTACCTGGATTTGCGTGGAAGGAAAGGGGGAGATCATTTAAGAAAACCACTTCAGAACGCTCGTTAAAACTTCTAGACTCCGACTTTCCTTTTACTTGCAAACCAAATAAGCTGAGAATGATACTTCTTTGTCCTCGTACTCATGAGCGAAGACCGTAAAATTTACTCCGTTATTACTTGGCATTTTCGGGATGTACGAAAGAGAGTGATAAAAATATTGACTCGCCCGAAAGTATTTATGTAGAATGCCAAAATTATCATTCCTCAATCATTTAAAAGGGACAACACTAACTAAGAAAACTTCGTGCGAGTGTTTTTTTCGTGTCGTGCACAAAATATGTCTAGTCTAGTAGTCCAGATAGGACTGTGAGACACGTGCATGCAGAAACTGCGACTGACTGAGCAGAACGCGAGGAAGCACCCAATTAAGATCACAAAAACATATGCATCTTTTTTCACACTAGTGCTTTTTGTCAAAAAGAGTAATGAAATATACGAGTTAGTTAGAGAGTGTGTATTTTATAGCAATATTTCCTGGCAACAGCTTTTCTAGTCCCAGCCAATCAACGGTAGTGCATTAGTCAGTACATATGTTATCAGAACAGTATGAACGCTTCATTTAGAGCAATTTCACTTCCTAGTTTTAAAACGTGACACAAAGAATTTGTAATGCACTCACTTTAAACGGCTACTCGTCACATAGCGACGAGTCAAAATATAATTTTTCATGATTATATATTTTAACCCACATCATTGAGGACGGGAACAAGGAACTGAGCTCATATGGTATGATTTTGCTGGGATTAATAGTTCAGGGTTCAAACCCCTGTCAGGTGTAGTAAAGTTAGTTTTTGACAAATTGTTTCTCTCGCTCTCTCTTCCCATGAAAATTAAAATGTATTTCGTATATAATTTCACCTTTCTCATTATTACCCGTTAGTTAAGTTAAATTAATACAACCCGAATGATAAGTAGAATCAAGGTGGTTTTGTTAATAGCAGAGAAAATACAAAGGATGTATATCCATCAATTTTAAAAATTAAATGTAAATTACTCAAAATAAATGTTGTCATACATAAAAAATAGTAGTTTATATTTTGAGGAAATTTTCTATCTATTTATGCTATTTATTATCTTCCTTAACGCGGTAGAAGATATTTGGATTATTCTTAATTTAATAAGTTTATAAGTTTTTGTTTCTAACAGAGCTCACCTTCAATGAGAGTATTACAAATTTTGAGTCGAGAAGTCTGGGTTCGATCCCAACCCACTGAGCAGGAAAGTGGGAAGAGGGCTGGGGGTGAAGATTACACTTTTAGGTTCGATTCTTCTAATTCGAGCCTTTGTTTATATATTTTAAGTCGCTGACATATAATTAGCGTGACCGGGGCACATGCTATTACCAAAACCTAAGCTAAAATACTTCATCTTGGCCTAATGTATTGTTTTATGTCATCCAGAGAGTAAGCTTTGATCGCCCTATTGGCAGCCCTCCAGAGCTCCTTTCAATCTTTGAGTACCATCTGTTGCCTAAAAGTGACTGTATTGACGTTAATAGTTTCTTTGTGCAGGTGCCTCATTAAACTCTAATAATAATAACGGTGACTAACAGTGACACTTTGTTGCCCAGGCTACACAAAGAATGTTTGTTCACACAATGCTTGGGGGATATTTTCTCCCACTCATATCCCATTTGACCAATTACCGGTTTTGTTTCATTGATTTGGATATTAAGTGTGCATTTTTAAAGATATTAATTATATCAGCCCATGACTGACAAAATAACTTAACCTATAAAAAAAAACGCCTGAATCCCAGCTCTAGCTCCTAAATATTCACAAATTGGGTAACATAACGAACTGTTATATAAATAAAGAACATCAGCTTGTGTAGAAATTTTGAACCAGGGTTTCCACGACTTATGGTTGACAAGTCTAGCCACTTAGCAAATGGACCTACCATAAAATGTTTCTAATTTCACTGGTTATGTTTTCTATAACTTTTAGTGCCAATAGTTTAGATATAGACAAACACCATCCCAAGGGGGTTCATTTATCCTCTAAGGAATGGGAACAAACATCAATCTCACAATCCCATATTTTTTTCCCTGATTGGAATCAAACCCGAGAATGAAATATCAGTAAGAAGCGACTACCGACTTAAAAAAAGATGTTTGTTTCCCACCACTGTGATAAATTATAGTGTATTAACAGGGCTAGTTCTGGAAATAACGTAATTCACTTTAACTTAGGAACCAACTTTCAATAACGATAGAGTGCTGGTGCAATTCTCATTAATTTGTTTATTCACTCTCCTCATATGAATTTTAAAAGTAAATAGTTTAAATGACTGATAGCCATTCTCACTCAAGCCTATTATATCAGGGTTAACTCGACGCCAGTCCACTCGATTGAAGTGCTCATTTCTGATCTGGAAGGTGGAGGATTAATTTTTTTTTTCTTATTTATTTATTTGAGGTATCAACGTGCACTTCTGAACCGACTGATTATATCAGTACACGACTTATTAACCAACTTAAATCTATAACAGACACATCCAGCCCCCGGGCGTCAATTCACAACTGTGAAAGGTAAAAGTACATTTTACCAATGATAACATTTTCGGGCTTGCTGGAATCGAACCCGGAACCATTAGTTCGTAACACACTACCGACTGAGCTAAGGTGTCGGACGAGGATTAGTGTTCGGTACCCAGCTGGTTGAACTGAAGTGATTTTCCAAAATAATTGGATTTTGTCTTTTTATATTTAACCTCCATCTCACTAGTGTTAGTTTAGGATTACTGTACAGTTAACGTGTTGTGTATGTTCCTACGAAAGCGGGCACTTCCTCACAATGCTTCTAAAAACAACTATTATTAAATATGATAATAACAAATATTCGCACCGATAGGCCTGTGAAAAAAGAGGTACACATCTTGTTTTGTTTTCCATTGATGGAAGAATCAGGGTTTGAATTCCAGTTGAGTGTAGTGAGACATTTTTTTCTTTATCTCGACACCTCGGAGATAAAGTATTGTGATTGTCAAAAAAATCTAAGTCTTAAGTTTGATAAATTAATGTCAAAGTTTCATGAACCCCCTGAAACAAAAAATAAAAGAGTAGTTTTCACAATGCCGTTTTTCTGTCTGCCGTCTGTATGTACCTCCGACTAGAGCGAAAGTATTTTATCAATTGGTAAAACGGAGTTTTTTTTTTGGAATTTTGTGATCAAACCCTAAATATAAGGGTAGTTTACTGAAGAGCAAAAAGAGAAAAAAAAATTCTAAAAATTTGCTCTAACGATTTTGATTATATTTTATATCTAGACACTATTTATCATTATAAACAAGATAACTCTAATTTTCTCATTAAAATGAATTTGGGGGTACTTTATATGAGGTAAATTTTCCAATTTTGATAATTATTTATCCGTAACTATTTGAGATATGAAATAACTTACCAATGTAAAAAGGGAGTACTATTAAAGATAAAAATCTTTAATTTGATTTTTTTAAACCAATAGTTTGAGGTATAATCAAATATATTTTTTAAGCGAGGTCCGGAAAATGAGTCGATTTTATGTTCGTTGATGAACAAAGAGGTTACCATTTTCTGATATTTTTGTAAAGGTTTATATTATTTCATGTACGCTCTTTGGTGAAATATGATGCTGGTTTTTTTCTTTATGTTTCAGCAACAATATGTTTTGTTATGTTTTGTTTTATGTATCTTATGATTTTTAAGTAAATGTCTCCATAATTTGATAAATGAGCGATAAAATCTTTGCAGTGCACTGTATCATTTAATCATTTATGTTTAAATAATATATGGATACAACCCGATCGAGTAGTATGACGCAAAATACGGAAAAACCACAACCCAAATATACTGAAGGAATATAACCTTTATAAATAAGAAGTAGCTTTTTTGACAGTTATAAAAGTTACTTAAATCGTTTTCATATAGCATCAAATCAGGTGATCTGAAACTGTCAATTATCATAGATACTTAAATTCTTATACTTGCTTGTATACAAAACAAGCGCATTTTTAGATACTCGGCTACACTAGGCCTACAAAGACTTTTACGACAATTAACGCCATCCACAAAGTAATAGTTTAAACATTATAGATGGTTTTCCTACTATCTTGACACACATGATAGACATACAAAGACATCGTAGTTTATTAATTGATACTTTTAACGGTAGTTAGTTTTATCAAAGTTTTCTTTTCGTAACACAGAATCAGTTAATCTTTAATTATCTTTCAAAACAAAGATATAATATGTCAAAAATACATTGGAGGTAAGAACAATTATTCAACTTACATGATTTTTAAACTTGTGCGGAAACCTTTGAAACGAATTAACCACAGAAGTCTAGGATTAACTCGAATTTAAATACCTATAAAATAATATTATCAATTAATTTTTTTATCAATGTTGACAGAAAAAATAAAGCTTTTAATTTTTAAAACTTTCCTTCCTACCAAAATCCTAATAACCTCCTACATAATGTTGACCTATTCACTGTTAATTCCCTCTCAACGTATACGAGAAGAGTTTCCAAGAAGACTTGTGCGTGGTAGAGTATTCGAACGTATTTTTAACGAGTCGTAGCGAGGCGTGTTCAAAGTTTTAAAATGTTTTATACGACCGGAAGATGCCCGGAACATTATTGAGTGCCCGACGAGTGACATCACCAATCAAAGGCTTGGAACCCTACGGGAAGGCAAAGCTTGCGTAAAAAAACATGTAAAAAAATAAGTATTTTAAAAAATCTTACGACCAGACTTTCTTAATTTGTGACAAAAGTTTAATTTTTTTTATTTCTTATTGCTATCTTTCTAGAGGTATTCGGCTCAAGGATATTTAACGCGAGCTATTATAGATAGAGTAACCTTGGATATCATATTTACCACAAGACACTCCTCCATAGCGACAAAAGTAAATGTATAAACTGGTGAATAAACATCCATTCAACTAACGCTATACAACCAGCTTCGGTGTCCGCATGGTCTAAGTCTCTACTCTCTAAATATATTAGACTGCCGAAGATGGGAAGCTGGGGAATTGGGGGTTCAATAATCGGGTTAACTAAAGGGGTTTTTTCCTAAATAGTTTTCCACTCTCCCTCCACGCAAATACTGGTACACTTCCACTAAATTAAATCTTCCTAATCCCATTTTATAATTTTTACTTTCTCACATAAAGAACGTATTGTAATCGTAAAAATTTGTCAGATTGATGTGCCTCTGATTTTATTAAATTGTGTCTGTCCTCATGTACCCATCATCTAATCAGGGTTAGAGCCTAAATGGTTTGATAGATTTTGTGTCTACTTGATATTTGGATGTTATATGGGCATAACTCAATGCAAAATTGGGATTTTAATACTAAGATCTAAAATTAAGAGTAGCTAGGACTAACACGCATCGGTGTCTGCATAGTCTAAGGCACCACTCTGGCAGTAGACTAGACCACCAATGACGGGGAGATTGTGGTTCGAAACTGAGGGTGGTTTTCCCAAAATGGTCTTCCAATACCTCTCCACGCAAATTCGGGTACACTTCCTCTGAGCATAACCTTCCTAATACCTAAAACTAATAGCGTAATTAGTTTGTACATAAGCGTATAGACCGAACGTGGTGTTAAAAAAGTCAAGACTAATCATTGATGAGAGCTCTTTTAAAAAAATAGTTTATTGATTATGTTCAAAATTAATAACATGAAGGTGATTTAATTAATGTTCTATGGGTAGCTATTTATGAATGGTTTTTGAAAATTTGAAATTCTTTCGAAATATTCCAAACAATATTTTTAAATTAATATGTGGGATTTGCTTAGTATGAAAAATAAGATGGTAGTTTTGTTTTTTTACATAAACTATTAATTCAAATGAATTTTGAAAATTTGAAATATTTTTAAAATTACTTAAAAAGTTTGTTTAAAATTTATACAATCAAGCTATACTAAATGTATGAAAGTTTTCAATATGAGTGGCAAAATTTTATGCTTGCTTCATTAGGAAAACCTATTTAAGATTTATTTAGACTACTAATAACAACATTTTTATTTATTTTTTCCAAACTTGAATAGACTATTATGAAAAAGTAAGCTTTGTGTCATATACTAATATTTATTTTTTGATTTAAAGCTACCCGTCCGAGCCTTCTATATATTTACACTAAGGGAGTAGGTAATAAAAAGGTCAAATTTATATTAAGTGTATCACATTTTCAGGTGTTGAAGTGGGCAACCATTTATTAAAAACCAAACCTCAGAACAGCCCTTGATAATTCGAGCCCACATGTGACTGAGCAGTGTAGTTTTGTCTTCTTCTCTAAAAATCTTCCTCGTTCTTTTCCCATAGATTTATCTTTTACTAACCAATATCTTAAACCATTATAATTAAAACTTAATTTTTTCAACCCCCTTAGAAGTGAATTTGGGTGCAAATATGTATTATTTCACCCTTATTCACCCTTCTCCTTTATAGAAATAATAATCTTTGTGTTGACGTCTCTTAAGGCTGAGCCTACCCATAAATGCACAGTTCTAAACAAAAAAATGTATTTAAAAAAATATTTTATAATTCAACATTATCATTTTTTATTTATCTTAGTAACATATCTGGGCATCTTTCATAATTCTTATGGAATTTTCAAACCATGCTAAAAATAGTTATTGAAATATTTTCGTTAAAATATTTCCATTTCAATGCATTTTAAATGGGAAAACAAAAATTATTAATCAGTTTATTTATTTTCTTTGTAATATTAAGCTAGAGTGTTTGTTTATAACATATTACTTGATGAATAATTTATTCTTCTTTTTAAATATATTTTTTAATTTGGGATAGCCTCAATAATCACGACGATATTGAGCCCTAAAGACTCCCAAGCCGACACTCTAGTAAAAATACATGGTTTTAAATACAACTTCTTCTTCTACAAATAGTTATCTTAGTCGATAACAGGTGCCGTTAGTATGATCTTTACCCCTTTACAAGCTAGTGTCGTTTTACAAGCGTTGGCTAACCTGCTGTATTGGAATGTAGGCGGCAGTGGAGGGTCAAGCTAATCTCTGTGACCTTCTTGAGCCAAAGAAATATTAAATATACCATGTGCATTGGGATAAGAAGGGCCAGTGTACAGTAATGACAAATTTGCGTAATTAAATATAAACATCTTAAAATATTAAGCAACTAAAATATTCACAAAGTCCTAACTTCTGTGTGAATAAAGATAGTTGGTCCCTACTTACTTGTATGAGAGTATTACTCTAGTAATACATTATTTTCAAAGAAAAAACCTTATGATTCTCTATATACAAAGATTTATGACATTAGCCCTTATTTACCTGAAGCAGTAAAACATGTAAAAAATCTTCACTCCTAGCCTACATTCTTTCACGGATTTTCTCATTCTTGAGCATTACACGTAATAAATAATAAGTGTTTTAATATTCAAGAGTACAAGAAAACTACTGTAGGCCTACATTGAATTTTTAATCCACTATTATAATAAGTTAAAATAAACATTCCTGCTCATATCAAACATAGTTATTTTAAATAAAATAGGATCTAAATGTAATTTGGAGACGTTCTCGTTATGTTTTTATTTACTATATTTATTTTACGGTCTAGGATTTGACTCTCATTGGACTTTGGAATAAGTTATTTTTCAAAAAATTAATAAATGATGTTTTTGGTAGTCAAAGTGTGAACATGTTTATTTTATTTTATTAGCTTGTTAAATGTGATCACTGTTGCATTCTCGCAGTTTGTGCGCTCGTTTCAGAAGAAATGTGACTAATCCCGAACAATAAGTACCCACGGTGCTTACTTTTTATATAATTACAAAATGTGACTTTTTTGCTTTCGAACAAGATCCAATGGATTGTATCAATTTTGAGGTGGAAAAGTATTTACACAATATTATTTTATATCCTTGTGAATAACAAGTTTGTGAAGCATGGGTCGATAGAAGAAAGGGCGTACAAAGAAACTCAAAGATAAAAATTATTATTTAACTGCTTGTCGTAAAGGGTAAATTTTTTTTAATGGTATACATATATTACTGGCGTTTAGGCTATCTGTATCCACTAATTTAAGTACTACGGATGAGTAGCGATACTATTTTATTCACTATAGAAATTATATCAAAATTAAGATACAAATAAACATTTCTATATAACAATGTAGCGATTATTCTGATGTTTCAAGTACTTTTTTTTAAAGCTCTAAGCTGTAAATAGATCTTACTAACGCTCTGTAACGCACTTATAATATGTTCAAAATCTCTTGTGCTTTGGCCGAGTTTGTATCACGCTAGTACAAAGTTATTTCAACCTTACAGGGAATCGAACTAGCAAAGTTACTAGAACTGATTCATTTACGCACTCAGTCATAGAGCCTTAGCAATCTTGACCACGACATGGAGCCGATGATAAGTAAAATATATTTAAAACCTTTAAAGTTAATGCACTTTTGTGTTCCCTATGCCACAAAGTAAGTAGTTAATACCCGACCGTCTTTGAGGCTTATGAAACCCGAACTCCCGGGTTCGATCTACAGTGCTTCCAATTCTGTCTGCGAATCAGTGGGTCTGAAATGGAACCAAAATCGATACCCACTTCAGTGGCCGAGTGTTCTAAGGCGTCCCCCCAGTGTTAAATTGGCCTGCTGATAGCGGAACGATTGGGGTTCAAAACTGGGTCGGGTCTATCAGGGGCGGATCCAGATCATTTTTATATGGATGTCATAGTTATAAATAGCATAGTTACTTACAATGTTACATTTCTGTTTAAAGCCATTTAATAGTTTCTCATTCATACTTGATCTTATGTATACTTTAAACCGTGGTCATCTTCTCCAATTTTTTTTTAAATCATATGGTTTTAATAAACTATTTGAAGTGACCCTCCTTCAACAATTTTTTGAAAAATGGTTCACTTATGAAGCTTATGAGTAGTCTTCACCTTGATTTGTTTTTAATTTAGATTCTTTTATAAAACATTTAAAATGTTCCTCACCTATTTGTCAATTTGTGTTCAATAAGGCCAAGATATACAAATAAATACACAAAGCTATAAAACATAAGGTTTTTTTTCTAACTATGACACGTGAGCAAGATATTGAATACCAACTGCTAAATTTCAACGTCTATAAAACCAAACAAAAAAGATTGTTAGCAAAGCTATAAATATAAATGTTTTGTTTCTAGAATAATATTAATTTAAATATTTTCATAAAAATATTCATACCAGGCCAATTATTAAGTCCGTGCGAATCCATCATTAATTTCAATTTCAAATTGAATCCAAATCTTGGCTGACTTGAATCAAATCTGAATCAAATCGAATCGCGTAAGAATTGAATCTCATGCTAGTTTTGTTTTATCAAATCAAATCCCGGTCGAATCCATTACCTAAAAAAAATGATTTATTATTTTATTTTTAAAATAGGTTCAAATCTGAACCAAACAATTTATTTTAGGCTTACTATCTTATAATGTTTCAAATAGAATATGTGTTGAATATTTCATTATGCTAAGTTTCCGAATTCCAATCCAATAATAAAATATTTCAAAATATAATGATAATCTTTATAGACACATTTTAGGTTTATTAAAACAAATGTAGGCCTATGCAATAACACTAATCTCAAAATTTGAAACATCAATTAAAGATCCAAACTGTTTTTTCAATCAATAAGCAAAGGTTGATAATTTTTTTTTTTACAAGATGGGCCTAGCTACTTTTTTCTTTCTTTTAAAGAGGATATCCACTGTCACAAACAACTGTCACCAATGTGATTTCTTTAAGACCTGAAACTCAAGTTAATTTCTTTATTTATTGGCCTACGCAACTGGATTCTAAGTAAGAATTATAAACTCAAATTTTAAGCTAAACCAATCGAATCCGAACTCAGGATTTATTTAGATTCGAAATTTCAAATCGAATTTATATCTTTTCAATATTAATATTTTAAATTTTGGATTTAATCTGAAAATTAATCTAAATCTCGAATTGAATCCGAATCCTACTATGATTCGGGTTCGGACTTGACATTTATAAGATTCGCAAAGGCGTACCTATTATTATTGTTATCATTAAAAACTGTTTTTATACTTGATACTACTTAGGACGTTCAACAATATGGAACCTACACAAGGAGCTCTTTTTTTTATTATTAAACATTGGTTCCCAATTTAATGCTTGTATGAAAAGAAATAATATACTATATTCTGACTACTCTTTATAGCTATATATTTTTAATCAAAGTTAGCCTTAGTGGCATTTATTTGTAACAAGCTCTGTAACTAACTTATAAGTTAGCACAGTGCAATTATTATTTGGGATGGATCTAAGGCCGTCCACAGGTATATATTTGAATATAATAATGTAAATGACACCTTGACACGAGTTCTATTCCTTTGTATAGTTGTAATTTTAAACTATATTTAAATTATTTAATATATATTATTGTTAAATTAAGTAAAATTTTTAAAATGGAATAGGCTCTAATGCCAAATTAAAATAAATAAATGTATATTTATACTATTAATTTCACGACAGCACGTTTGCCTACTGAACTGTGGACTTTGTGTTCGTTTCCCACCATATTTGAAATAATTATCGTGGTGAAATTAGGTTTTTTCCCCCCCTACATAGTGATACATTGACGGCTGGGGAGCTCCGTTTGTAACATTTACATGAATATGCTTGGGTGTGTCATGTTCTGGTTCAGAATATTCACGTTTAAAGTATATGGTTCATACATGTACAGTATATATATTTAAAATTAAAATTAAATAATTTGGTCTAGAGGTATTAAATTTGTTGGGACACTTGAATTTATTTTTAGTATGTTCTATAGAGAAAACGGGGGACGGGGTGTAGGGGATTCATAATTATATGTTTACTTTTATGAAACTACGGGTTTCTCCATCTTTATTTCAGGGCAGTATATTTTGATACATCTCCAAGTAGACGACGTACTAAAAATAAAAATATTCATTTTTAATTAATATTGTATCTTAGAAAAATAAAATTAATATTAATTAAATCAAGAATATTTTTCTAGTACAATATTTATATAGATTCAATTATTAACTTCCCATATCTTCTCGCTGTACCGCAGGGTGCCTTGGAACCCCATTGACAACTTATGGCTTAGACTATAGAGAAGTGATTCCCAAACTGTGGTACGTGTACCTCCGGAGATACGCGATGTAACACTAAGTTTTATGAATAATAACATATTTTATTATAGTAGTAGTAAGTCTGGTAGACCAATTAACACAGATTTTAACGTAAAGTGATGGCATTTATATTACTATCTTTTCATCTGGTTTTGTTTAACTTATCTCTGGGGCATTATTAACATTTGGAGCGACCGTTTATACTTTGCAAGACAACAGATATGTATGTCCTTTTATTACATGAAGATGATTTGGTGGGCTAAGGGTAAGGTGTCAGACTTCTGTGCTGAGGGTTCTGGGTTCAATCCTCGGTCCCGGCACAGATTTATCTGATTGCCAAACCCTTCCTTCACCTCTGACAATACGTGTATTAATCACAACTTGTGAATGTGTGGAATGCCAGGCCTCCGCCGTGGTTCGGATCCCACGTTAAACTGTAGGTCCTCCATTTCATGTCACAATCACCCTACCATTACACATTAGTGTAAGTGCGCATAACCCAAGCGGTTGATAAGACGCAGTGCTAATAATAATAATAATAATAATAATAATAATAATAATAATAATAATAATAATAATAATAATAATACATGAAGAGCTGGAAGGGTTACGTTGGTTAGGGGCTGTCCTTAAATTACTTCAGGCCTTTTTACATGATTTTCAAACCACCCTTCCCTCACCCCACGTAAGGTATCGTAAGATTTTCCATGACACCCCCATACAAATCCTTACGTAAGATAAATTATGACTCCCCAACCCCCCGTAAGAAAAACGTAGGGAAATACTGAACTTCCCACCCCGCCCCTTCTAAAATCCCTAAGTAATTTAAGGGCAACCCAAAATGGGTTAACCAACTGACCAAAATTCGTTAAATAAAGATAAAATTATTTTTTCAGGTTTCACAAGCTAAGGGATAATAGCGCTCCGAATCGTACTCCACGTTTATTCGCATCTAGTTAGAATTTAGGACTAAGAGAACTCGACTCGATTGGGGTTCAAACTGACCAACTATTCACATTCATGTTTGGTCAACGTGATTTAGTGAACTTGACACTGCCCGAAGCCTATAATAGACCAATATGACATATTTTTTCCACCCTAGTCTTTTGTCGCTAATAATAAACTCAAGACCTTTAAAGGTTCACATTTTTTAAATACATGATCCTCTTTCATAAGACAAAATAACTAGCGAAACCGGACAGTAGTAGAGACCGCTAAGTTGAGAATTTTTATAATCTAGTGTCAATTATTTTTAAACTTTATACCAAATGAGAAATAAAAGTGATCAACATATATTGCTAAAAAATCACCACGTTTTACTTCCTGTTTGGGCGGAATGCATGTATATTAATTCGATATTGAGGTGGTGATGATGAAGGCAAAATTAATTAAGGAAAAGTACCCCCATTAGCGTGGGAGAGTGGAAGAAAACAATTGAATAAGATCTCCCCAAAATACCCTCATCATGGATTTGAACCCCCAGACAGAAGCGTCTAGGTGGCTGGGATGGATAGGCTAATTTTTCTGCTCGAGAGTATGATTGTATCTTGACGTTTTATCTCCCCACATTTAGTCAAACTTGGTCGCCTACACACTTTACGGTCCGACACCACTTCTTATCTCTATCAATTCTAGGAAATTTTGCTTGCTGCCTTGACTGATTACCGGTCAGCCAGCCTCCCAGTTGTTTAAACAAACCAGTAATGCTGCCAACCTGATGGCTGGAATTCACCAGTTTGTATAACGTTAGCAACGCCATCTATTTTGAGAGCTGAAAGCTCAACACACCTCCAGAGAGGGTAGGCAAACCCTTAAGATCAATATTCTAGATAACCTGTAGGCCTATTAGAAGTGAAACGTAAAGCCAAAACGTTAAACGTTATTCTTTGTAAGCTTTGAAGGATATTTTAAAGAGTATAAGCAATGCAATCAAATTAACTATCAGAGGATGGGCCTTTTAGAAAATACAAACATATTTTTTTAGGACAAAATAGTAAACATTTTACCATAAATAATATTAATGGAATTTTATAGGTATTTATAATATCTATACATAGCAACAGCTGCAGAAAATATGACTTGACGTATGAATAGGTAAAGTAGCTCCAGTATTTTTTCTAGCTGTCAGAATCCTTTCAATATCCTTTCAATGAAAATTGGACTGCATCAAGAGTGTAACGTAAAACAAAAAACAATTTTTTTGAACTATAATATCCGTGATTTGAACAAATTTTATAGAATACAAACATGATTGAATGGTAGTTAACAATGTCAAAAGTTTACTTTATTTACCCTTCATCTGTTGACATTGACAAATATTGTCAAAGATGTGATCTTCAGAGAGCATGTATCATGCCGTGTAAATTAATAAGAGAAGAATGATCCACCTTCGTCAGAAAAACTGTTCCTCAACCAGCGGATCGGCTGTTTCTCCTCAAATCGTTCTAGTCAGCGCCTGGTCCCAGATGTCCCGTCATCCCCCAACAATCCTCATCAGCAGCAGTTGACGGTGTCGGAATCCAGGAAGGAGGAGGAATGTTAGTGTTGGCGGTGGACCATATCATGACCTCTAAACACAGGAAGTGAAGGGAACACCATCTTCTACCCCTTCCCCATGTCTTCTACTTGTAAAGAACGCTACAACGCGCTCAGAGATGTGGCCAAGCTCCGAGAAGATGGGGGTTGAGTATAACCGCAAATAGGAGGATAATACAATTCTGATAGCAATTCAATCACATCCCTTTATCTACTTTGAGGAATTTGTGCAATTGAAATTGGAAGGATAATATAATTCTGTAGCAATTCAATCACATACCTTTATCAACTCTGAGGGATTTGTGCAATCGCAACTAGGATGATAATATAATTCTGATAGCAATTCAATCACATCCCTTTATCTTCTCTGAGGGATTTGTGCAATCGAAACTAGGATGATAATACAATTCTGATAGCAATTCAATCACATCCCTTTATCTACTTTGAGGAATTTGTGCAATTGAAATTGGAAGGATAATATCATTCTGATAGCAATTCAATCACATCCCTTTGTCTACTCTGAGGGATTTGTGCAATCGCAACTAGGGTGATAATATAATTCTGATAGCAATTCAATCACATACCTTTATCTTCTCTGAGGGATTTGTGCAATCGCAACTAGGGTGATAATATAATTCTGATAGCAATTCAATCACATACCTTTATCTACTCTGAGGGATTTATGCAATCACAATTAGGAGGATAATACAATTCTGATAGCAATTCAATCACATTCCTTCCTCTACTCCGAGAGATGTGTGCAATCGTGTTAAGGAGAATAATACTTTTTTATATATATGTAATCAAACCCCTTTAGCTATCCGAGGAATGAGTGGAATATTTATAAGGAGACTTATTTAATTCTAGAGGCGATGAAATCACACCCCTTTATCTAGTCCTAAGGATGAATGTAATCAAAATTAGGAAGGTATTCTTTGTTTGATAGTGATCCAATCATAGCCATTTCTTTCTCTCCTGCTATTGATAGTAAATATAGATTTGTCTACATTGACGAAAGGTCATTCCCTATATCCATACTACAGTTATGAGATCAATGTTGATAGAAATATTGGCATAGTACATGAAGGTAAAGAAAGTATCTTATTGAACCATCTGATAAGGGTCTTTCTATCGTGACCCGACTATAGTCTAAGACTAGTTGCCCGTGCCGTGACGGAAAGGTTGGTGTTTGAATCCCGATATTGTGTACTGAAGTTAATTTTACTGAACGGCTCAACAATCCCTTTATTTCTCTATGCAAATATGGATATATTTCCTCTAAATTATACCTTCCTCATTCATACTAATAATAATAATAATAAATAATAATAATAATAATAATAATAATATTTAGCACCGCGTCTTACTACCCGTTCGGGTTATACGCTTAAGTACTAATTACACTAATGGATTAGGAATTGGGAGGGTTGAATTTAGAGGAAGTGAACCCGCATTTGCGTGGAGGGAGAGTGGAAAACCATTTAGGAAAAACCACCCCCAGTTCACCCGACCGAGATTCGAACCTCGATCTCCCCGTCCTTGGCGGTTGAGCTCAACACGACTAGCGCGTTAGCCAACTACGCCACCGAGGCGGGTCTCATTCATACCCCATTAGTATAAATATGCGGATACCCTGGACGGATAACATATCTAAAAAAGTAGATTAGAGATGGAGAGAGTAAGGGGGGTTGGATAAACATTAAAGCAAATTAACATTTATGCAACATAAATAAAATGTAGGCCTACGTTCGATATCCGATTTGACGTCTATGACCGGACTTCCCCATCCACAACAGATCCATACATCTCGTGAAGGGGGATCCCTCAAGCTCTCGTGTGTGCTCCATTAACAGGAGCGAGGTTACAGCACAGGATGCGATGTGTCGGTGGGGAAGTTCCAACCCTGGTGGAATTCATTAGTCACAGGAGAGTTCTCCTCCCCCTCTCCCTCATTAGCAACCCTATTACGAGAGACAACTTAACCATCATCCCCTTAACACCTGAACCACATTCATTTCTCATGCGTTATGTGAAACAACCACCACAAGGGATCTTCCAAAGGAAGGACACACTCTGTGGGGAGGTCTTGCTTGGGTTCATGATCACTGAGTGGTTATGCTTCAGGCAAAGTATTAACACCCTCTAGAACAGTGGTATTCGACCATTTTGGTTCGCGTACCCCAAGATATAATACATCTACGACTTTGTACCCCCAGATATAGTTCATCTACAACTTTGTACCCCCAGATATAGTTCATATTCAACTTTATACCCCCAGATCTAGTTCATCTTCAACTTTATACCTCCAGATATAGTTCATCTACAACTTTATACCCCCAAATATAGTTCATCTTCAACTTTATACCCCCAGATATAGTTCATATTCAACTTTGTGTCACCAGATATAGTTCATCTTCGACGATATAACCCCAGATATAGTTCATCTTCAACTTTGTAACCTATATATAGTTCATCTATAACGTTATACCCCAGATATAGTTCATCTTCAACTTTGTACCCCCAGATATAGTTCATCTTCAACTTTGTAGCCCATATATAGTTCATCTACAACGTTATACCCCAGATATAGTTCATCTACAACTTTGTACCCCCAGATATAGTTCATCTTCAACTTTATACCCCCAGATAGGCCTATAGTTCATCTAAAACTTTATACCCTCAGATATAGTTCATCTACAATTTTATACCCCCGGATATAGTTCATCTTCAACTTTATACTCCCAAATAAAGTTCATATTCAACTTTGTACCCCCAGATATAGTTCATCTTCAACTTTGTGCCACCAGATATAATGCATCTTCAACTTTGTACCCCTAGATATAGTTCATCTTCAACTTTATACCCCTAGATATAGTTCATCTTCAACTTTGTACCCCCAAATATAGTTCATCTTCAACTTTGTGTCACCAGATATAATGTATCTTCAACTTTGTACCCCTAGATATAGTTCATCTTCAACTTTGTGTCCCCAGTTATAATGCATTTTCTACTTTATACCCCAAGATATAACGCATCTTCAACTTTGTACCCCAATATATAATTCATCTTCAACTTTGTAACCCCAGATATAATTCATCTCATCTTCAACTTTGTACCCCATATATATAATGCATCATCAACTCTGTACCCACAGATATAATACATCTTAAACTTTATACCCCAAGATATAACGCATCTTCAACTTTGTACCCCAAGATATAATTGATCTTCAACTTTCTACCCCCAGATATAATTGATCTTCAACTTTGTACCACCAGTTATTTCTCTTGAACGTTGTAACCCTAGAAAAAATGTATCTTCATCTTTGTACCCCCAGATATAATTTCTCTTGAACTTCATACTCCCAGAAAAAAAATTATCTTCATCTTTGTTCCACCAGATATGATTTTTCTTGAACTTTGTACCACTAAAAATATTTTTTTCATCTTTGTACCCCTAGATATTTATCAGAATCTTTGTACCCCCAGATATAGTTTTTCTTCAACTTTGTACCCTCAGTAAAAAAATTATCTTCAACTTTATACCTCCAAAGCTGTTGGTGAATAATTCAATCAATACAGATTCTATAATCGACATCTAGGAGATAAATGAAGAGAGAGAGAAAAAGACGCTCACAGATCGCATGTTCCTAGGTCCGGGTCTCTTGCGGCTAGCCCTAAATCTCCGCTTTATTATTCAATGTTTATCATTAAATAATATATATTTAAACTTTAAGTACCCTTCTAAGATGTCTTCACGCACCCCTGGTTGAATACCACTTTATAGTTGGGCTACATGTTTGTTTACGTTTGAAGCCTCTTCCTAAAATATTAATAATAATGACTTTTTATATGATTAAAAGTGGTGAATTATAGTCATTTATAAGTTCACTTAACTAACATGGAGCTTAATTGTGTGAATACAACTATTTTAAATCATTATTCAACCAACGAATCTAGCCCATTCCCATAGTGCATTATTATTATTATTATTATTATTATTATTATTATTATTATTATTATTGTTAGCACCGCGTCTTTCTACCCGTTTGGGCTATACGCAAGTGGACAATTGTTATGAACCTCTCAAGTAATACACTACAGTAGCAAAATTAAAGATAACCATCATAATCCATGACATCCTTAGTTCGGAAAATTTATAAATCAAGATAAAACAAAACCCCGTTAGATCCAGCCCTGGTAGTTCAAAATTCCGAATAACCCAAACACACTTTTCAGAAAACGGGGGGGAAATGAAATGAAATATATTTGATAGGTTAACAAGCTCGAAATTAAAAGAAAATTGTTAGATACAGTGAGAGGGATCTGATAATAAATGCCTGGTATTTACATGTTGTGGTCAACACAATGTGTTTACCTGTAACTAAAAATAATTACAGTACAAATTATCTGTTATACATCAGTTAAATAAATTAAAATTTGATTAAACTCATTCAACTCTAATCTAAAATTCGTGAAAATATTGCATCCCCTGTATTCTCTCACTTAATCCGAATTTTCGCTAATCTGGACAAGATTCGGTCCTAATTATTTCGGATTAACAATGTTATATATATATATATATATATATATATATATATATATATATATATATATATCAAGATATATAAATTTTCTAAGTTAAGGATTTAATTTTAATATAGTCGTAGATTAGGCCTACTTGACAAGTTGATATTTATTGCTCACTATGGGAATGATCGATATTTGTTAATTAAACAATGATTTAAAATAGTTTTATTTATACATTTGAACTTACTTAAGAAATATTGTGGTATTAGTGGTATTAGCATTTTTTCCATTATTTCATAAAGCTATCAATAAAAAAAAATTATTTTCAGAGTTTTCTATTGAATTCTTACTCAAGAATTATTAAAGACAAACATGTTAGTGCCATTAATTGGATAGCATGAATTGTAAATAAAACTAATAGTTTACATTGGCCTATGTTCCTTTACTATGTATTTTGAAATTTTTTTGCAAGTTTCATAGTTTCTTCTTTTTTTCCGGACCGTCCGTAACGAGGCAGGGATGAATATGGTGGAGTTTTAGAGCACAAAAAAAAAATAGTTAAATATTACTTAAAGGAATAAACATCCTCAGTACAACCGGCTAGGATTCGAATCCGCAACCTCACACCACTGAAAAACCAGACTAGATGAGGCTGGTGCCTTAGCCTGCGTACTCACAAATGTAGACTAGTATAGCTTTACTCAAGTGAGTTTATTGGTGTTAACATTTATATTTACCGGCTTCAGTGGCCGAATGGTCTAAGGCGTCATTCTCATGTTAGACTGGCCTGCTGATTACGGGAAGATCGGGGTTCAAAGCCCAGTCTGGTCTACTGAGGGTAGTTTTTCCTAAATATTGTTTCACTCTACTTACACGCAAATGCAGGTAGGTTACCTCTAAAATACTTCATCCTCATCCCTACCCCATTATAGTAATAACTATCCTATAGACGTATAACATAGACAGGTAGTAAAACGTGATGATAAAAATATTAACAATTAATTTTATAAATTTGATAGAAGATTATCTTTTAATAAAACCATAGGCCCTTATTCAATAAAGCTAACCTATTACAAGATACTCGCTTAAAAAATGACAACATAATTCAGCATATTACAACCTGAGTTGGTTTGTCTAGGTTTGAAAGTTTTAAATTTTGGTATTTGAACATTTGAGATAGTGGATGGATGGGTACACAACCCTGGGGCGGATCAAGAAGAGGGGCGCGGGGGTAGTTACATATATGTTATATTATTATTATTAGCACCGCGTCTTACTACCCGTTCGGGTTATACGCACTTACGCTAATGTGAAATAATAGGGTGATTGTGAGATAAAATGGAGGACCTACAGTTTAACGTGGAATCAGAACCACGGTGGAGGCCTGGCATTCCTCACATTCACAAGTTGTGATTAATACACATCTTGTCAGAGGTGAAGGAAGGGTTTGGCATTCAGATAAATCCGTGCCGGGACCGAGGATTGAATCCCGGACCCTCAGCACAGAAGTCCGACACCTTACCCCTAGACCACCAGGTCACCCATATATGTTATAGTCACTACTAGTTGTACTGTCATGCAATATCTCACTAGCCCGTTGCTTCGCGTGTTGATCACTGTCAATAATGGATTTACATTTTTTAAACATAATTGATTAAATAAAAAACCTAAATAAACGATGAACTTGCGTGTGGTTTCTTTTTTCAAATTTTCAAATTTTCTAATTAATTTCTAAAATACTTTCAAATTTTGAAGAATTTTTTCATCAGAATTTTTTTAGGGGGAATTTCCCCCGACCCTGTTCCTTGAGAGCGCACCTCCCCCTGGCCACGCCCACCCCTTCACAAAAATCCTAGCCTCATGAAAATCCTGGATTCACCCCTGACATAGCAATTCCCCGTGTTAAAAAAAATTGCAAAGCGGGAGGTGGAACTCAACTCCAGCGTTTTGGCTAAAAATCTGGCACACTACCAATACGTCTGACTACTGGTTAACAAAACTGTTGTTCATACATCTATGCGTCCTATATTTACAAGAATTTTATAAAAATAAAACTACAGTACAACATTAATTTAAATCCAAACGACACACGTTTTGAAATCCCAATCTCGTGACCTTTTACCCACAGCACACTTTTTTATTTTTCAGACGAGAAAACACAAACTTAACATGTTTAGACACATAAATGTCATCCCCAACGATTAGAGCTAAACACTTCACTTTGGTTATTTCAATCAACAGAGTTGTATGGGGCTAAAGCTTTGGCGGCCGACAATTTAACAAACGTTGACGTTGCAAGGTGACAGGGGCTGTCTAGAGATTTGTGGCTTTGAACGTACATTCTCTCTCTCTCTCTCTCTCTCTCTCTCTCTCTCTCTAAGACCGCCATCGGGTGTGTTCGCCACATGTGGTCGAGCGCGCTCATGTGTGTGTGTGTGTGTGTGTACATATAGAAGCATATTGCCAAGCTTCCCGTACTAATTGCTCTAATGATCACTAGACAAACACAGAGAGCACTAACCACAACAGAAAGATGTGTTGAGGGATTACCGATGGATGACAGAAAGTCAAACGTGTCCAGTTGTAATGATACTGATAATTAATGATATATCTTGTCTCTATTAGAACACTCTTGAGCAACCATTTCACACCTTTTTAAACTTACGATACACTAAATAAGGCACTAAAAATTGTCAAGGCACACAATCTGTATTTTAAAGAGTGATTTTATCATTAAAAAACACGTATTAAGATTATGTTTAAAAGTTTAAGAGCTAAGACTTTAATAATGGTGCTACTAAACAAATTTTTGATCACGAATTTAAAAATAATTTATTTTTACAACTAAATTTTTTCTAGCTTTTAAAAAAAAATCTCATCCGGAACTTTTGCGGGGCACACCTACTGACCCTTCGTGGCATCCCGGTTGGAAAATGCTGCTTCAAAGTCACTGCAGAATGTTTTGTCCGAAGGAAATGGAACAGAAGAATGGATTTAGTGTTAAAGCAAGAGCATTAGATCAGAACCACATCGGTGGGTATGCAGACTAAGCTCACCTACTCACCAGATTAAGCTCTCCTAATCAGAATTAACAATAATGAGGTCAGTCTCTTATCCAATATCCAAGTTAATTTTTGGAAGAAGGATTTGAGGATTGGTCAAAATAAAAAAAACATTCCTAGCTAATGCTCATATATGCATACATAACCTACATAAATACATAACATACATAACATACATAACATACATAACATACATCATACTCATACATAACATACATAACATACATAACATACATAGCATACATAACATACATAACATACATAACATACATAGCATTCATAACATACATAACATACATACTACATAACATACATAACATACATAACATACATAACATAAATATACATACATAACATACATAACATACATAACATACATAAACATACATAACATACATACATACATACATACATCACATACATTACATACATTACATACATTACATACATTACATACATACATACATACATACATACATACATACATACATACAATACATACATACATGCATGCATACATGCATACATACATACATACATACATACATACATACATACATACATACATACATACATACATACATACATACATACATACATACATACATACATACATACATACATACATACATACATACATACATACATACATACATGCATGCATGCATACATACATACATACCAAGTTTGGAAAAAACATATCAAACCATTTCATATTTGTGGCCAAGGACAGACAGATATAAGGACAGAGAGTTGTAAAGTCCACTTTTTTGGGTTCAGACACATATAAAAGTACAGATATATCATATTTTTGAATTAAAATATTTACGGGTTTACAATACTATCTCTTGGTATGAGAAAGTAAAAAGTATTATCTTAGCAATTGTGAGCTAAAATACGCTTTTCTTAGTAATGTGTGTTTACTTTTTAAGATTCTATGCTTAATTGATATCCTCATTTCCCTTTCTTTGTAGACAAGGAAAATAAACATTCCAAAAACACTTGGTATCAATTTAAAAAAATGAGTTTTATAGAAGTACGTGAAATTTTTAATTTTTGGCTTTGGATACCAATCTCCTACAGATTGAAATATCAGACTCATCTCTTTATTCAATAAACACTTCTCATTTAGTTTGTCCAATGATTTAACGGAAATTGTACGAGTTGTAATAGCCGAAACTCCTAAAGCCCTCTGATACAGCCTGGCTTAACTTTGAATAACATATATTATTTAGCTCACAATTAACTTACCTAACCCAAAAATAATAGAAATTATGTTTAGTAAATTAAACATTTATTATCAAATATTAATTCATACTGATGATAATATACAAGCAACATTCGGAATGTGGAAAAAAAAAGTTTCCGAAGTTACAACTGTGAAACTACTTGTTTAGATTAAAATAATAAATCTGTCGATGGTACAGATTTGAACGACTATTGACATTTACCTTATTTCCTGAGAACTCACCCTCCTCGTCCTGTTACCTAAGGTCCGATAAATTTAAGTCAGTGATCCAGAAAAAACAATAGAGAACACGTATAAAGAAGTTGACAAATGTGCTGCAGCCAATTCCAGTCTTTGTCATGGATGTGAAAGTACATTTGTAACAACACTCTTCCCTCTTCACTTCCTCTCCTCCAACTAACTAACTATCTGTTGCTTAGAATTTACTTCTCTTATAGCTGTTTTGTAAAGTGACGTGCCCAAGCGAGGGTATTTTTTACACTTCGTCTGAGGAGAAATAAGAGAAAAGTAAATGAAGTGTTTGAACGAGGAAGATGCTCATTAGGTGCCCATTTATTAGATAAAAAAAATGCTCTTGACATGTTTTGTAAAATTAATTATGCCAAGCACCGCACGTGACAAAACATTCTCTGAATGAATATCACTGACAGTTGACAGAGCAAGAGAGACCTAATGTTTCCTTCGTATCCATTTGTGATAGTAATTACAATAATCACTATAATACCCGCCTCAGTGGACGCATGATCTAAGGCGTTAATCTCGCAATAGACTGGGCCTCTGATGACAGGGAAGTCGGTGTTCAAATCCTGGTCGGGTGTATTGAGGGTAGTTTTTCCAAAAATGATTTTCCCCTTTCCCTCCATGAAAATGCTGGTTCCTGAAAATTCGACCTTCCTTATCACTCGCTTCGGTGGCCGCATGGTCTAACGCGATACTATCGCAGTAGACTAGACTGACGACGATGGGAGTATCAAGGTTCGAATCTCAGTAGGGTGTAATGAGGGTGATTTTTTTTCCAAAATTGTTTTTCACTATCCCTTCACGCAAATATGGGTACACTTCCTGAAAATATAACCTTCCTAATCCCTAAAACCATCATCGCAATTAGTACATAAGCATATAGCCCAAACGGGTAGTAAGACTCGTTGATAAAGAATAAAAATAAAACTATAATGGTGATAGTAATGACCATGGTGATAAATTTTGTGAAGATAAATATGATGGTTGTGAAGTTATTAATGGTAATAATAGTGGAATAAAATTGGTGAAAATGATAAAGATGGACATGGATATGATTACAAGAATGATAGTGGTAGGGATTATGATGGTAATGTTGGTATTATTTATAATCATAATTTAAATTTCCTTTTTTTATAGAGTTGGACAACAGTCACAAGACCCCTAACAGGCCAACGTTGAATAATATACTTACATAAAAAGACGAACATAAAGAATCTTTACAAAGGAAAGCAATATTTATATAAAAAAAATAGCATTCAGAGGAACTAAGATGATGCAGAGAGGATTATTGTTTGAATAAAAAAATGTTGATGTTTACATGAAACTATTAAAAAATAAAAGCTTTAAAAATATTTTAATACATTTTATAGTAGTAGTGAACATTAACGTTAAAGTTATTAACTGTATGGTAGTTCCCTAAACAACTCACAGTTGGTCTCTCCTTTTATTATATAAGTAGAATTCAGTAGATCTAGAGTTGAATACAATGACCAAGAGGTTACGGTAAGAGTAGCTGAGAACAAATGATTTTGGATTTTGCGAGGCCCGAGAAGGGACACCTATATGTTCATCAGCAAATTCACAAGAAGTGTCACTTTTTTTTGCATCACGTCCCCGTTCGGGTTAGACGCATATGTAGTATATACACTAATGTTTTATGATGAGGAAGATTGAATTTAGAGGAAGTATACCTGCGTTTGCGTCGAGGGAGAGTGGAAAACAATTTAGGAAATTACACTCTCAGTCCACCTGACCGGTATTCGAACTGTGATCTCCCCGTCATCATTAGTCTAGCTCTAGTCTCTTGCGATAGAGATGCCTAATACCATGAAGTCACCGAAGCGGTCAGTGTTGATATTAAAAATATTAAAAATGAAAAGGTCATCAGTAATAATAATAATGATGGTAATAATTTAAATCATGTTTATATAAATCTTTTGATAATAAGGATGATGGTAAATTAACGTTGATACTGATAATTATGGTAATTAAGGTGGTCATGTGAATAAATATGTTAACAGTGATACTCTAGTAATAACACTAATAATAATATTAATAATAATATTTATCTTAGTAATGCCTTAACAACTTCATAATCATATTTGCATCGCCTCTTAGAAGACTTGGAATGATGTTCGTAGTAATTTTTATTTTAGCACCGCGTCTTACTACCCGTTTGGGTTGTTCGCTTAAATATTAATTAAGTTAGTGGTTTTAGGGATTAGAGAGGTCATATTTAAAGGATTATACCTACATTTGCGGGGAGGGACAGTGGTAAACCGTTTTGGAAAAACCACACTCAGTACCCCCAACCGAGATTTGAACCTTAGTATTCCCATCATCAGCCATCTAGTCTAATGCAGGAGTAGCGCCTTAGACCATGTGACCACCGATGCGGGTTAATAAATTCCTAGTTAAAGTATATTTCTAAACGATATGCAAACTATGAGCTATTTTTTGTGTGACCTAGACTTTGAACAAAATCGGTGAGGCGTTCTGTCAACAAACTTTGCCCGAATCCCCTCTGAAAGAATTTGTTGGTTCGAATCTCGTTAGGATTGAGGTTACTTAGTTGTTACGTGGCGCGAGTGTTAAGAAGTTAATTATAAATATGTTACCATATGGTTATAGCCTGGTACACACAACACAACTTCTTGTACAAAAAGATGCAGCCTGATGATGGCGTTGTGTGAACACCAAGGATTGTACAATATCTGCTTGGCACAACTTTGTGTATGTAATATCTTGTGGGGAATAAGACGCATCCTATATCGGCCCTTTTTTTTTACTGTACAAATTATGAGTTGCAAACATAGATAGCCTTCATGCTCACTTAAGTGAAAAATGACAACCTGGACAAGGAAGTCGAACCCAGTACCCTTAGACCTTGTACGCCAATGATTTACCACTGAGCCATCATGGTTCATCTTGCATCCAGGACCATTCTTCACTAGTTGTTAGTATATTGAGCTTATAATATGTGGTAGCTCAGTGTTTAAACACTAGCGCTTAAAGCTTAAGATCCCGGGTTCTATTCCCGTGTCCATACTGTCATTTCTTATTTAATTGAATTTGATACAGGTTATAGGATTAATCCTGTGGATATTAATAATTAATCACGTATCAGTTTGTGATACACATGAATTAATAATATACAACCTTGTCTTCTAGACAGAATATTTGTATACATTACAGAGTACTTGCTGGTATTAAGTATTCAAATATTGTTATTAGAAATAAGTGGCGTTTAAATTTATATTATACATCTATAATAATAAAGGGAAGTGTTTGTCTGTATGTGTGTGTGTTTGTTTGTGGGCGATACCCAGCCAAATCTACAGCACGCAGAGATCTGAAATTTTAAACATATGTAGCGAGCGAGACCCTGCTCGGGCCAGCCCTGAGCAGTCACCAGGCTTGGGCCACCCCTATTAGTAAGGGGGTGGGGGACATTCCTACGGGCCGAGTGTAGGCAGGTGTGACAAAAGACAGTCAAGCAACGGGACTGAGAGTGGCAGGACTAGAGAGCGTGTGTTGACGCTGTAATGGACTTGTGAGACCAAGTCAAGACATGTATATTAAATAAGCATATTAATAAGTACCAGTTCATTGTAAGATTGTAGTTTAGAGTTAAGAATAGAAAGTAAGAACCGTAACAGTGGTGGCAGCGGTCGGACAGTACGTATTAAACTTATTTTGTTATATTAAACTACAATGGCTAGCGCTATATTATTGCCCCGAACATTTGACGGTCAAAGTGATGTGTCGGAGTGGATAGCACATTTTGAGTTAGTGGCTACAGTGAACAATTGGTCGGATGACGCAATGAAGTGCGCGTATCTCGCGGCAAGTTTGGCCGGTAAAGCGTTACAGTCGTATCTTGTTTTGGACCAAGAAGAACAAAAACAATATTCCAAAGTTAAAAATGGATTAAAACAAGCTCTGGCCCCGGGGCAAGGAGACGAACTTTTTAAAGCCATGTTTCGTAACCGACGTCATGCACCCGCAGAACCACTCCCGTCGCTTGGGCTGGATTTACGCCGACTTTCCGCTAAAGCTTTCCCAAATTTAGATGCGGCTGTGAGAGATGTTCTCGCCAAGGACCAATTTATAGAGGCGTTAAATGACCCGCAATTGCGTTTATTTGTGCGACAGTCTAGACCTAAAACGCTTGATGAAGCTATGACTGCTGCTGTAGAAACAGAATCTACCCTCGAAGTGGAACGTTCGAGGACGCTACCAACCCACACCAATGGTAATGAGACGCCCACCAACCATCCGGGCATGGTGGCGGGTCTTACACTTCAAGATATGGGCAAGCTGCTTCAGGAACAACAAAAGACGCTTCAGGCCATGACAACAGCGATGCAGCAATTATCAACAACACTTTCTGCATCACGGGAGCGGGGTGACCGACGCCCATTACAATCATCATCTGGTCGATCAATTAGATGTTGGGCGTGTGGTGAAAATGGACACCGACGGGCACAGTGCCCTCAGGGAAACGGCCAGCGGCCAGTGTGAACGAGTTCATGCTGGCCGGGACTTCATACGGGACCGCGAAACGCGCGACGGCCGAGGAGGCTTCACACGGAACCGCGAAACGCGCGACGGCCGAGGAGGCTTCACACGGAACCGCGAAACGCGCGCCGAACGGGGAGGCTTCACACGGAACCGCGAAACGCGCGCAGAACGGGGAGGCTTCACACGGAACCGCGAAACGCGCGACGGCCGAGGAGGCTTCACACGGAACCGCGAAACGCGTGCCGAATGGGGAGGCTTCACACGGAACCGTGAAACGCGCGCCGAATGGGGAGGCTTCACAAGAGACCGGTAAACGCATACCACCTGAGGAGGATATACCCAGGATCACGGAAAGCCGGCTGGATGAGAAGCATTCACATGGGGATGGTAGCTGTGAGGTAAGTTCACACGTGCGTGAGGGGCGCGAGATTGGTTCTGCATCCCCACGTGTCAGCGCGGACCGCGAGGATATCGACAGGTACCCTGTCACATTTGGGGTATGGAGTGTAGAGTCAGACGGGGCAGTATACGTGAACGGACATGTAGAAGGTTGTGCTGTTCGTATTTTAATTGACACTGGTGCCGCCGTGTCCTTAATACGCAGAGATGTGTGGGAAAGTGTTAAGGGACGGTCTAAAATGTCGGTAGCACCCACATTAGCCTGTATCGTGAACGCGAGTGGAGATCCAATAAATACTGAGGGAGAGGTTGAAATGACTGTGAAGATTGGTGGTACTCAAGTGCTACACAGATTTTTAGTCGTGTGTAATATTACCCAACAGTGCATTCTTGGAGTAGATTTTCTCATAAAAAATCAGGGGGATGTTTTACTCTCTAGCTCAGAGCTAAGGCTTGGTGACTCAGTGGTAGGGTTAACAACAGTTCCAAAAAAGAATAATGTGACTGGAACTAGCGTGTGGAACGTAGCTGTGGACAAAACAATGATAGTGCCATCATATAGTGAGGTGTTCACTCGTGGATCGGTTAATGCAGTTCACGATAATGTTACTGGATTGTTAGAGCCTTCGGACAACCTTAGGGAGAAGCACGGAGTTATGGCTGCCCATGTATTGGCATGTATACAAAACAAAGAATTACCAATTAGACTTATTAACCCAGGTCCGTCGCCTATTACATTGCGGGCAGGCACGACAGTAGGCAAGTTCTTTGAAGTACCACAAGAGATGCAAGTTGCAACAATTGGAAAAAGAAACAAGAGTGACGGACGAGTAGAACATCTTTTTGACTTGACAAAATGCAAACTGGACCAGGAAGAACGCCAAAGACTTTGCAGCTTGCTAAATGAGTTTAGTGATATCTGCTCCAAGGGATCAAATGACCTGGGGAGAACTAATCGTATATATCATCACATCGAAACAGGTAGTGCTATTCCTGTCAGGCAGCCACCAAGACGTCTCCCAATACACCGGCGGGGAGAAGCGAGCCGGGTAGTGGAGGACATGATCTCGGATGATATTATACAGCCATCGTCATCTCCATGGAGCTCTCCCATTGTTCTTGTGCAAAAAAAGGATGGAACAACAAGATTTTGCGTGGACTACAGGAAGCTAAACGCAGTAACACAAAAGGATGCTTACCCTCTTCCACGGATCGACGATCTCCTGGACTCACTAGGAGGTGCAACATCGTTCAGTACTCTAGATATGGCATCAGGGTACTGGCAATGTGAAGTGGCTCCTAAGGATCGCCCAAAGACCGCATTTTCAACAGGGGAAGGGGGGCTATATGAATTCAAAGTCCTACCCTACGGTGTGTGCAATGGACCAAGTACTTTCCAACGTCTAATGGACTTAATTTTAGCTGGGTTGCAGTGGAAGTCCACATTGGTTTACCTAGATGACGTAATAGTTTATGGGAAAACATTTGACGAACATTTACTTCGACTTCAAGAAGTATTCTCGCGTTTGCGAGAAGCAGGGCTTAAACTAAAGCCTTCAAAGTGTCAGCTCATGCAGCCTCAAGTCAGTTTCTTGGGACACACCATCTCATCACGGGGAATTTCAACAGACCCACAGAAGGTGCGTGCTGTTGAGGAGTGGCCGGCACCAAAAGACATAGAGGAACTTCGGGCATTTCTAGGAACTGCTTCATATTACCGTAGGTTCATAAAAAGTTTTGCAACCGTAGCTGCTCCTCTTTACAAGCTTACACAAAAAGGTGAACGGTATACCTGGGATCAAACCTGTGAGACAGCTTTCAAAGACTTAAAGAAACGCCTTACTTCCAGTCCTGTTCTGGCATTTCCTTCACCCGAAGATAGCTTTATTCTAGATACAGATGCAAGCAATATAGGTATAGGTGCTGTATTGAGCATTAAATGCGATGGCGAAGAGAAGGTAGTAGCTTATATGAGTCGCACATTGACAAAGGCAGAGCGACATTATTGTGTGACAAGAAAGGAAATGTTGGCTTTAGTTGTTGCCACCAGACATTTTCGGCACTATCTATATGGCAAGCCATTTATTGTCAGAACAGACCATAGCTCCTTACGCTGGCTTCAATCTTTCAAAGAGCCAGAAGGGCAGGTTGCACGCTGGCTGGAACAACTTGCTGAGCTGGAGTTCACAGTGCAACACCGAAATGGCAAGTCTCATGGGAATGCTGATGGGCTATCTCGGCGGCCATGCCAACAATGTGGAAGAGACAGTGCGAAGGAAGATACATTCGAAGCAAAGAAAGGAAAGGAAACGCCGAATAATTTCAAGGGAGGCTTAAGTAAAGCAGTGGATGTGAGTTTTCTTGCGATCGACAGCTTCGGATGGTCTCTAGAAGAACTACAGAAGAAACAGAGAGAAGATCCTGTAGTTAAACATGCAGTGCAGTGGTGCAAAGCGGGAGAACAGCCACCCCGAGACACAATCGTGCAAGAAAGTCGTCAGGTGCTAAGACTATGGGAACAATGGGATAGTTTGACGCTAAGGAACGGCTTAGTGTATCGACAGGGGGAGGGAGATAGTAGTAACAAACGACTTCAGCTACTTCTACCACGAGACCTAAAAAATGAAGTCATGGAGGCACTCCATAGTTCACCAACAGGAGGTCATCTGGGATTTAAGAAAACGTTAGAGAAAGTTCGGGAGCGGTTCTATTGGCCTGGGCATCTGGAAGATGTGAAGGTATGGTGCAGATCCTGCCATGATTGTGCACGTAGGAAATCCCCAAATATGGCTGCTAGAGCACCACTCATCAATCGTCGACCAGGATACCCATTACAACGGATCTCCGTAGACATCTTGGGCCCACTACCTGAGACCGACCAAAACAATAAGTACATCCTGGTGGTGGCGGATCATTTCACGAAGTGGACAGAAGCATATGCCATGCCTAACCAGGAAACTGTGACAGTGTCAAGGATAATAATTGAGGAATTCGTGTGTCGATTTGGAGCTCCTGATGAAATACACAGTGACCAAGGGCGTCAATTCGAAGCTAAGATATTTCAAGAAATGTGCTTGTTTCTGGGAATCAGGAAAACTAGGACTACACCATACCATCCCCAATCAGATGGATTAGTTGAAAGGTTTAACCGCACACTTCTAGCCATGTTGAGCCAGTGGGTTAATGAGCGACACAATGACTGGGACAACTTCCTCCCCCAAGTCATGTTAGCCTACAGGTCTAGTCAGCATGAATCAACAGGCTACACACCATTCTATCTCATGTTTGGGCGAGATGTACGACTACCAGTCGATGTGGCGTTCGGTCACCCGGAAAAAGTGTTTTTGAATGAAACCCTATTTGTGCAAGACATGCGAAGCCGTTTCGAGTTGGCGTATGAAAGAGTCCGAGAAAAACTGGGAAACTGCCAACACGTACAGAAGACTCTCTATGATCGACGATGTTCAGGTTCCCCTTATGAGGAAGGGCAGCGAGTGTGGCTACTTAGCAGTGCCGTTAAACGGGATGCACACCGAAACTACACCGTCCATGGGAAGGGCCATACGTGATAATAAAACGAGTTTCCGATGTCACGTATCGTGTCAAGAAAGGCCAAAAGCGCTTAGTTGTCCATTTCAATAGGCTCAAATTGTATCAGGCTCTAGACACCGAAGGTGAGAACAAAGAAGCCCCTAAGGTTGTAGAAGAACCTGAAAACCTGGAGGAGGGAAAGACACCGGCAAACCAGCTGCCACGTGAGGGGCAAAACACCCACCCTCTCCAACAAGAGCACCTCCAGGTAAAACTGGTACCAGCAGGACTGAGGGAGCAGCTTCAACAATCACGAATGTGCGAGCAGGGGACGGAGTCCGAACGGCGCTACCCAAAACGAGACTCACGTGTACCAGAGCGGTATCAAGCCGGGTATAATTTTGTGGGCACTGGGTCGTGCCCAATTTATGAGGGGGATAGTGTAGCGAGCGAGACCCTGCTCGGGCCAGCCCTGAGCAGTCACCAGGCTTGGGCCACCCCTATTAGTAAGGGGGTGGGGGACATTCCTACGGGCCGAGTGTAGGCAGGTGTGACAAAAGACAGTCAAGCAACGGGACTGAGAGTGGCAGGACTAGAGAGCGTGTGTTGACGCTGTAATGGACTTGTGAGACCAAGTCAAGACATGTATATTAAATAAGCATATTAATAAGTACCAGTTCATTGTAAGATTGTAGTTTAGAGTTAAGAATAGAAAGTAAGAACCGTAACACATAGGTGGAGGTCCGAATGCATCTCGAAGCCGGATTTTTAAATTTTTAATTAGCTTTTTAATTAGGCTATTTTTAACAAATTTTTGAAGAAAATATTTTTAATCTGGCTTAGAATTACGTTTCAGTAATAACGTTTCAAAATGTAATTGGGCACCATGGGGGGGGGGGGGGGTTATATAATTTTTAAGCCACAGTGGGTCACTGGCAGCGCCGTGCGGGATTGCTAGTATATAATATAATATATAAAATAATATTTTTTACATTCATTATTGTTTCCAGTCTTGGGGGCTGGGTCAGTTTCTTATTCAAACCATAATTATATTTTCCACTACCGGATTGCTAGGACTGTCGCAGCTTCATGTGCCTTAAAATCTAACTTAAGACTAGTATAATAACTTATAGTATATGTATAATATTATAAATACAATATCAAATGCCAGTAACGTTTAAAATCAAATAACTTATATAATATATAACTGGCAATCCCGCACAGCGTTGCCCGTGACCCACTGTGGTATAAGAGATATATAAGCCCCCTACCCCTCCCCATGGTTTCCGTACCTCTGAAACGTAATTCTAAACCAGATGAGAAATATTTTCTTCAATAAGAATTATATAAATCCCCCCTCCCCCTCATGGTGCCCGTATCACTGAAACGTAATTCTAAACCGGATAATAAGATTTTCTTCAAAAATTGGTTAAAGTAGCCTAATTAAAAAGCTAATTAAGAATTTAAAAATCCGGCTTCGAGATGCATTTGGACCTCCACCTATGTTTAAAATTTCAGATCTCTGCGTGCTGTAGATTTGGCTGGGTATCGCCCACAAACAAACACACAAACACTTACTTTTATTACTATAGATAAAATTTAAAAAATATATAATAAATATAAAAACAATTTTTTATTATTCGTAGATTATGCTCAAGATCTTTTGTTTTAGGCTTGTACAAATTTTGAGCAAATAGTTGTGTAGTGTGTACATAGCTTAATTTCAGTTAAGGGCTTGAAGTATTACAGTTATACTACTTCTACTAGCGGTAATAATAGTATTATTTTCTATTTATTTTTAGTGTTCTGGTATAGTCATTATTTTCACTTCTATAATACAAAGTGAATTGCAGTTGGGCTGCTCTTGAATTTACAAATTGGCTTTAATTTTATTTCTATTATTCACGTTCCACTATCTCTCCGGAGTATTTGTATCTATAATAATGAGGTAGTGATGAGATAGGTATAATTTAGTAGATATGTACACACGTTTACGTGGTTGAAGAGTGCTAAACAATTTAGAAAAAAAACCACAACTCAGTACACACAGCTGGGATTTGAACAATCCCACTGGTTCTGGGAGAATTGCTCTCGTAAAGGTGTTCTGTTTGTAGGCTACTAAAATACAGTCCAACGTTCATAGGAATGGTCTGACAGCTCTAAAAGCTATTAGAATAACGTTCACGTGTTCGAACGTAAAGTCATGTGATTGGCATCTGTCACTTTTGATATACAATATCAACGAGGGATTTTGGGGCTAGGCCTGGCCATGACAGGTTCAATTTTGTATTTTAGGTTTTTCATAACATGAGGTAGCGCGATTTGTGTTCATGGCTATGTCAGGTTAACAGGATGTATGAAAAAACTGCTCTGAAGGACATAAAAGATAAAAATTACCCACTTCGGTGGCCGCATGATCAAAGATGCTACTCTCGCAATAGACTAGATTGCCGATGACGGGGAGGTCGTGGCTTGATCCCGGTCGGGTATAGTGAAAGTGGTTTTTACTAAATGGTTTTACGTTTTCTTCGCGCAAATGCGGGCACACTTAATCTAAATTCAACCTCCCTTATCTCTAACCCACTATAGTAATTATTAAATAAGAGTGTAGCCCAAATGGGTTGTAAGATGTGGTGTTTGAAAAATAAAAAAACATACGATTATGAAAGTTTAGATCGATGCTACGGATTTAATCCTGCTTTGAGGCTAGGTAGAGGAGGACTTTATTGGAGAGATTTTTTGATTAATTTCAAATAGAATATTATCTTTTAAAAAAGTTCTCATACTACATACTATATACTACATTTTTGTTACAGATGTTAGTACCTTCCTTTATAAGGACATCTTGACAATTAATTTGTACAGCTTACACCTTGATATATGTGGTGCGGAGCACTCTTGAGAACACTACATATAGTGGACCATGGCTGAACACTGGAGTAGGAAGAGACACCCACTTTGTCAAGGGTATGGCTCTGGGACTTATTGTTATGGAAAATACCAGTCGGACTCGGAACTGTCGCCAGCGAGCTACTAAAAGCAGGTCTGCTGGTAGGTGTGAGATCTATTTGAGGTATATAAGTTGGGACACCTTTGGAGGAACTTGTGAGGATGGTTAGTTTGTTTGCTCAAATTATCAATTACTAAGCGAGCTACACAACCCTCTTTTGGAATTTATATTTCATAACAACATTAATATTGCATCTGTTTTAAAATTCAGTTTTTGTGGAAGCACACCGGAAGGAGTACGACTGTTGAGGAACTCAACTGTGATATCGTCATCACAATCGATAGAGTCCACGCTAGAATGGCTAACAACTTCTCCTTTAAATAGTTTTAAAACATCATAATTTAAAGTCATCATACATCCGTTCTTTGGAGACAGTGTTGACATATTTGCAAATGTTAATATATCCCTGGCTGTAAGATGACTACCCCAAGGTTTCCTTAAATATGTCACCAACTATAAGTTGGTCTGGTGCTTAAATTATGCCCTTTTCCAGTTTGAGAAGATGTATAGTACGTCTCTCAACTTCAGAAGCCATGAAATATAATTTGGGGAATATGAATGCAAGTAGATTGTCGGCTTCAACGTGACAAACTCAGACCTTAAAATGTTATATTTTATATTTTTGTGTAATATAACTGCTCTGTGTGAATGGGTAACACTGGTAGACATTGACGTTAATCTCCACCCAACAAAATTATTTTACTATCATAATTATTAAGTTCAATAGTTTATCAACCACATTTAAAGCATGAATTGACTTCATAGTTAATTCATATCAATGTAATGTTTTTGCTTTTTTGACTGATACTGTGTCGACTGAAGTTATCCTCATCCTGGGCGTTGACATTTTACCTAAGAGAATTATAAGACGGTTTCCTTTTAAAGGGTTAGTCGCTATAAAAATCAAATTATCTACTAATTAAGGCATTAATAATCAATGTAATATGGATTTACATAAATTAAAATATGAGAAAAATAGTTTAGTAATTAGTTTGAAAATTTAGCAAATTTAATTTCCCTTTCAAGTAAATTAATAGGATAATAAAAAGGCTATTAAGCGCGAATATAGCCTAGTTTATTTAGTACCTTACAAATTTGAACAAAAAAAAAAATCTTAGTCTTATTTTTTACTTTTTCGCTATCTTACAGGTAGAAAAAGTATTGTGACTCCCTGAATCCGAAAAAGTGGTTTTTGAATTTCAGTCTGTCTGTCTATCTATCTGTCTGTACCTCTGACTAGACTGAACTATTTTACCGATCAGGCTAAAACCTGGTATCTAGGGTTTTCATAGGGTTTCCCCGAGGGTTTTTGTAATTGGATATCAAACCCTAAAATTAAGGGTAGTTTACTGAAGGGCTTAAAGATAAAAAGTCGATTTTCTCAAAATCGGGTGTAACGATTTTGATTATATTTCATTTTAAAACACTTATGAATATTCTAAATAAAATGGCTACCCTCAATACATTGGTAAATTGACTATAAGGGCTCCGGTCTGATGCGTAGATTCTCACTTTTTATCATATCTCCGAAATTATTTGAGATATAAATTACTTATGATTACAAATATGTAGATGTATTTATAATACAAATATTTTATTCGAAGCATATTTTTATTAAACCAAAAACTTTCAAGCTATACGCCAATATTTATATTTTTTAACTTTTCGAACACAAAAGGTAAAGTATTGCAACCATAAATTTTTTTAACCTGAAATTTTGATGGATGTCTACGTCTCATGACCCCCCGAACCCTAAAAAGTGGTCTTTGCAATGCCGCCTGGCTGTGTGTGTGTTTAAACTTAAAATTAAGAGTAGTTTAATAAAGGGCGAAAAGAGAAAAAATTAATTTCCTCAAAATTGGCTCTCACGATTTTGATTAAAATTCGAATCTAGGCGTTGGTTAAGATTATAAATAAACTGGCTATTTTATTTACCCATGAAAATGACTTTTAGGGTACTTTACAGAAGCAGAAATTTCCGTATCTCCGCAACTATTTGAGATACTAAAAAACTTATCATTGAAAAATTTTAGTAATATTAGAAAAAAACTTTTATATGAAATATATTTTTTATAAAACCAACAGTTTATGAGATATTAGCAAATATATTAATACAATTTTGTGAGCTTTAGTTGTAAAGACATACTACTCAAGTCTTAACGCAATAATTCGTCAATGCCATAGAGTAATTAAATATAAGTAAGTCTCTAAAAAGTTTATGTTATTTTTCCTTAAACCTATCAGATCATTGTTGTACAAACATTTCTCCTATCGCCATTTTAGACTCAATAGTCAATATTTACATTTTTTTACTGGTCAAAATTTATAAGTAAGGAATTTTATAGCAATGCGATGAAGTTAAGATGTGCAACACCTAGTAAAATGTCGTAATTTTAACAGGAAGTTAAAATTTTAATACGGAGTGTTGACCCTTTTAGACCCAATATTGGTCTTTTTTTATCGGTCCAAGCATACAAATGAGGACATTAATTTGTCAAAAATAAAATTATAAAATTTATAACCGGGACTCAAAAAGGGTTTTACATAAATATAGTGCAATTTATGCTTGGGTTTGCTAGTGAATATTATTTCATTTTACATATGTTACGAGTTTTGAATAAATATCTCTATTTTTAAACAATAGAGCGAGAAAGTCCGTGTGGAGTTCCGAACCATTTATTTTTAAAAGCAGCTTTAACAGACAGATATAAAATCCATGTAACAATAACTATAGCAACATCAAGACAAAACAAAGTTTAATCAGTAGTTTCGATAGATAACCGTGGTCAGTATGATCATAAGAAAAGGGAAGCAGAGTAGTATTTATTGTTTCAGAATGTAATAGAAAATTAGTTTTACAGTTCACCAGGGAGCATAAATGAAATAATACCCACTGTTGCAGAAACCTAATGAAAAAAGTGTATCACATTTTACCAAGGAAAATGGTTCGAATAAAATACACTGTCATAGAAACATTATGAAAAATTAGCAACATGGTATGCCAAAGAGCATAATGGTTTACTGAGCTATATTACCAGAAGTTGACTAATTTAATTTTTCTGTCACTTTTAGGTAGGCACTAGTTTCCCTTGATTTTTAGCTATGAAACCCTCTTAGGATAATCTTTGCTTTTGTGTTTTTTTTGCTTTTAAGGGTTTCTTGTGTTTGGCCAAAAAATATGATTTTGAGGTGATGATTTCAAATATTTCTCATAAATATCTCATACTCCTCAGCGTTCGTACAAAATTTCAGCTCTCCAATATTCAATTTGTTCATTTCATTTACCATTTTGGACCCAAAATTTTGAGTTTTTCAATGTTTCAGATGCGTGTTGCGTAACATGAAGATGGAATGTTTCATAACATCCATATACCGCATGGTCTTTTATTATGTATATCTCTACAAAATAACACTAATAACATAGACAAAATGTGTAAATGTTGACCGCAAAAAACATGTTTGTATTTCATAAATGGATCTTCTTATGGAAATTGGACTGTAGGTATAAATGAGGAAATAAACCTTGTTTGTTTTTTTGTAAAATAAATAAATACAAAATTAAATACAATGCTTTAATTGAAATGTGCTTTCACTAAAATGATTGCTCAAAAACATGTGCTTTTAAAGTAATATTTTGAAAAAAATCCCTACAACTAATTACCCATCTTTTTACAAATCAGATAATTTGTGAGTACTTAGACCTATATCTCCTGCATACTTGTCATTCATATATCTCTCATCCCATTTGTCTCTCACGATAATTTTAGCGTCACTTCCCCCTTGCTCCCCAACCCACTCTCTTAGAATCAACCCCCCTTCCCTTCGAGTTCATTCCACAGCGAAGACAAACCTTGCAACAGCAACTAATTACCTCCTTCCACCCTTCCTTATGGTCCAAACAAAAACTGCCCCCCCTCGCCCCACTTTTCTCCCTCCATCTCCTCTCCCTTAAGTTCTCTCCCGCTTTACAGCACTGATCTCCTCAGTCATGGAAGCGTCTTCAGGATCATTAGCTCATTAACTGCGGCTTGTCTAGATCAACACTTGTACCGCAGAGGTGGTGGCAAAAACTCGCGTCATCTTAAACGGGCGGTTAAGAATGACGAAGAAAAACTTGGGTGATATTTATTCGTTATACTAGGCTACTATGGAAAATATGTATTTGTCCGAAACCAATAGATTATAATAACCAAAATCAATCTGTTTTAAATCATATGCATGTATGGAAACCCACAGTATGTAGGGGGATTAGGTCTATGGAATTTTGAGGGGCACCTACCCACCCACACATAAAATAGGTAAACATTTTTGTGTTTTTTTAATCACTAACAAAATATTAATTAAAGCTGAGTACATGAAAATACGATACAAGTCCCCTTTCAATATTACGGTGAGAAGGAAGGAGACACTAGCCAGGTCAGTAATTTTGAAATTATGTAAACAAGATTATTTTTTGGAAAAAATAAATAAAATATTGCTCCAGTTTAGTTTAATTTCCTGCAGATAACGTATTCTCATAAATGTTTTAATATTTGTAGTAAGAATAATGGCATTTAAATTTACACTTTTAGAAGAAGATGAAAAGCTAGCATCAAATTACGCGATACTCGTGACAAATATTCAAGCTCTGTTGATATTCTTATATGTAGAAAGATAAACTGAACATATAAGCTGAAGCATTATTTTAATTATTCTTGTCAAAAATTTGTTTTATTAAAAAAAACTTTAGCAATACTTATCTATACCTTTATTCACACTCCATCTCCCACTTCCTTAATCTATATTATTATCTTCACAATTATAATCAAATTTAGAAGTGCCGAGGTTGGAAAATGTACGTGGTTTCTGATATAAAAGATATATTTTAAGGGAATTGAGAGGAGGCACAGGGCAGAATGACTAGTGTCCCCTACCGAAGTGAAAAACCCCTCGTGCACCCCAATCAAGGTTTGAACCTGGACTATCCATCACTGATAATACTGGCTAATGAGCGCTTGATGCCTTAGGTCAGTATATATAATAGAGATTTGGAGGTCAACAAATCTCTCATTTGACCTAAACTTGCTATTTCGTTTACTATGAGATTTATTGACTTCCGAGACTAGACCATATATACAGCCTTTGACCACGTGGTCAGCAGAGCGGGGCTGTAGGAAGAAGGGAATGAATCTTGTAAGATACATTGAGTGATACATAAGATACACAATAGAGCTATACCGAGTGAGCGGGCGCCACCATTAGCGATGATAGTGCCAACATTTGTAGAAAGAGGGTTTCATGGGGTCAGCACAACGATCTCTCCGACCATTAATCTCAGTTTTCTAAACTTTAGCAGTTACTTCTTAGCTTAAGTAGCTCATCAAATGTCCTCACGAGGCTAAGTTTGTCCCCTTTCCAATCCCACTGCTTCACAGATACATTTTGGAAGCGCTGGGGATTGAACCTGGGACCTCTGAATCTGTAGATGAGAACTAAGCCACAGAGTGATACGTAGAATAATAAATTATTATTTATCACCGCGTCTTACTACCCGTTTGGGCTATACGCACAATAATTAATTCAAATTACCAAAAATTGGTAGGTTAGGCTTTCAGGAATGTGCCCCTGGGAGATTTAATGGGGATTGCAGTCCCCCTTCTATCGAATCCTCCCACTCCCCTTCCCCCATATCCCTCATTAATTCAATTTTGGAATATGTTTATTTTTTATAAACTCCTCCAAGATACCTTCTTGAGACATTCAATTTTCAAAAACAATGTGAAGGCACCATTGCAATCCCCGTCTTTCTCGTCGGATCCTCCCATGAGTTATTTATAAAATTTTAAACTCACGAGCTGTCAATGATCTTTAGAACTTATAGTAAAAAACTCACTGGAATAATTTAATTAAAAGCACAACAACAAAGATATATATACGAAGTCCACCGTTTAGTTATTATTCTGGGTTAAAATATAACTGACAAAGGTACTAGAGATATTCAACATATGTCCTGAAATATAATCTTCTCAACCGAGCTGTCACAACCCAACAATGTCATCTCACACATCCACTTAACCAAACTTTACATACTCGAGGTCTTGGCGTAACAACCATCTAACAGTTGTAATCAAATCTAGGCCATTTCAGTTGATCATGTGTGATTTTTAGATGAAATGTAATGAATTTCATTTGTTAAGGTACTAAACGCGTTTTAGTAAGTTTTCGTAAATATATCAAAAATTTACTAGCATATTTAATTTTTTGATACTTTTTATCTATAACTTAAACTTATTTATCAGTGGTTTATGCATATTTTCTAACTTTAATGTTTCACTTTTTTATCAGTGTTTTATGAACATTTTCTAACTTCTCACTTGCTTATCACAATTTCAGACAACTTAGGAACTTTCAATCAAGCGATCAACAGTTTTGAGAAAAGTGCACTAACTCTTGGGCATGGATCCTTTCAAAACTCGGTGTCAAACCACTTTTTCATTTCATTTCTCATACAGATTATTTGGACATGTCTCCTTAAACACCAATAGAAGAAAAAAATTTCATATTCCTTTAATTTACTTAACACCTAGAACGACAAAAATGTGGACTTAGTTCCTTACAACAGTAATCAATTCATTTATTTTATCTACATACAAGGCCCAGAAAGGCAAAATCTGCTTCAGACTCACTACCGCTTGGACATTTTGGTCGAAATCCTTTGTGAGATTACATATATCCGAAGTGCGAAAATTGCCAGTAGCCATACTTGCATCAAATTAAATGTAGCATATTTCTATTATTTGTACATTTAAAACGAGGGCTGACAATTATTTTACCTAAGAGGTCAAATTCAGTATTGCGAATCGCTACATCAACCCTGCCGGAAAACAGTTTTGTTGCGTACGAGATTTGTATTATTATTATTTAGCACCGCGCCTCCTACTACCCATTCGGGTTATTCTCTATTTGTCTTATTGTTTTATCTTGTAATCATGCAAAGCATACCCACTTAAACAAAATATATAAAATTGCAGATCATGCAATTATATAAATTAACTTTGGTTAGTGTTACAAGTCCGACACCCTAGTTCAGTCTGTAAAGTGTATGTCTACTGAACTAAGGGCCACAGGCTCGATTCCCAGCGTATGTGACAAATTTATCATTGGTGAACTGTGGAGTTACCCTTTCACAGTGAATAATTAACGGCCGGGGGCTGGATGTTGTGCCTGTCTTAGATTTAAATTAGATTATAAGTTGTGTGCTGAAATAATGAGTCGGATAACAAAGTACACGTTAATACTACCTCAAATACATGAAAAAAAATGTTATTACAGCCGTCACTGAATACACCTATCAACAGGGACACCGACTTTTCACGAACAGTGTTTTCACGAAATGTTTGAAAAACTCATTTTGAAAGCGCTAAAACTTTTCAATTTTAAAAGAAATCATTATTACATATTTTTCTAGTTCACGAAATAAAAATATAAAAGTATTAATACGCGAAATCGAATTTTTTTCGTGAAATCTTATTATTATTCGTATTTTAAAGCAAAATTTATGTTTTCTAGGTAAAATTCCGTTTGTTCGTTAACAATCAATTAACATTAGCAGCCACGTTAATTTCGATTGCCATAAAATTAATGCAGTAGTGGTCAAGGTCAAATCTACGCAACTTTTACCATCGATGTCAACAATATCAAAGACTAGTCGATATAAACAGTGGACTCGCAAAGAACGATAGTAATTTTTTTCTCTTCTATATTGTAGACTTGAAAATAAAATACTTAAAAACCCATACGATTATTGAATTCCGTTTCAAATCTAATGATAAAATATGTATTACGTATTTATTTTGGTAGTATATACTTTAAGGTTTGGCCACTCTACGCAAGTTTTTTTTACCGAAATAATTTAAATTTTAAGTCTTATATAATGTGTAGAAAAATTGTTTTTCGTGATTTTTCAAGGTGTTATAAAACAATTTTTATGATGAAATTTTTGTTAAATTAAGAATTTTTATGACGCATTTCAAATATTTAATTACCATAATATAGGGTCCATACCTATCAATAATTATATTAACTAAATTAGAAAATTACACCTGGTAAAGGAAATCGAAATTGAGACTTTTGTTTTGGCAAACCAATGCTCTCAACACTGAGCTATTCAATATTTGCCCCGTTTTCATTGTTATTCTTCACTCATACTTAATAGAAGGGCCTTTTACCCGTGTACAAATGTAATTTTTCAATCAGTTCTAATTTAATATAGTTGAAATTAATATTTTGACATAATATTTACCTTACATTAATTATTACAACATTAATGTATTTTTCAAAGGTATCGTATTTGGGTCCCTTTTCTAGATGCCATTTTTAAAAAGGTTTTAATGTTTTAGCGAATGACACATGATTTGGCTCAACTATTATTTTTAATATTATTAATATATTATTCAAAATAAATACACTATATCTGTAATTATTTCAACCAACACCTCTACTTGCGGAAAATTTCAGTGAGTCTATTTTGAAACATGCAGCATGGTTTATATATTTTTGTAAAAACAAATTGTTACCTTGGAAAGATTTAATCATGGCCTGTTATCGTAATGATCCCCAATAAACATGTTTAATATTTTCTTCTACCTAGTGCTTTAAGATATCCAAATCACGCCTGTGCTTTTGCGGTACGGCGTAATTACAGTAATCTCCGACTGACCAATTATTTGAAAAAATAGCTTCGAAAGATCACTGTAAACATGAGCTCGACCTCAATTATCGATAACTAACAGCTCAATTATTATCGACAACCTACCAGCATATTGTAACAATCCTTTAACGATGGAAAAGTATCTATATTAGGAGACCAATTTCTAACGACATAATAACTACAGATTACTCAACATCATAAATAGAGTTTTTCAGTTTCAGGAAGTATTTATTCTTGTACATCCACATCTGCATCTGTTACATGTCATGCTACATCTGTTAAGCTTGAAATAAATTGGAAAAACTGAAAGATTAGGGTACATTTATTATTAATGTGTAGGTTAGTTTTTCAAAAATGGTTTGAAAGAAAAATGTATTCTCGATATTTATTTTTAAGGCTGCCATTTCAAGTTATTTTGAACATTTGATTTTTTGCAAGTTACCACTTGTTAATGTTTAATTAAAATTTCATGGTTATAAGACATTGATGGATTTCGGCCACACTATTTATATTTTAACTCCTTAGTTTTTTATTAAAATAATCTTAGTGTATTTATTGTAGTTTTATTACTAAATCCATAACACTCTTCTATATAGGCTTATGCCCATGTTTAAATGTTTAAATAAATTTGAAAGTTTTGTAAAAATACTTAAACATTAAAAATAAATAAATAATATAATATTAAACAAAACTGAACAAGTCCTACACATTAGCTTAGTTGGTAGCGTTTCTGTCTACTGAGCTAAGGGTCCCGGGTTTGATTCCTGGCATAGCAAAAACATTTATCATTGATCAAACTTGTTTCTCATTTCACAATGATGAATTAATGGCCGAGAGTTGGATGTTGTGTCTATATTAAAGCTAGTTCATGCACCACGTTAAATATCTCATATAAATTTTAATGAAAACTAAAAGTTGTTTCCAAGATCTATAATATTATTAAATTTTGTTGATGCAGACTCTTAATATGTCAATAGTACTTGATTTAGCATAGTATTTGTTTAGTTTATATCAATTACCATTATACTACATACACATATATAATTATTAGCAAGTGTACCTGTTATTTGCACGGGGAATGTATAAATTAATTTTGTACTTTTTTATAATATAAAATTAACGAAAAGTAAAAGTAACGAAATATTAAATTCTTTTTCAAAATCAATTATTTATTAGTATAAACTGTGCGACAAAACTTGAAATTAAATATTATGTCAAAATAAAGATATAGTCCAGAAATGAGTTAAAAGGTTTTGAAGGTTAAGATATAACATCTTTATACACAATATTTGAATTATTTCCTATTGGTGCTATTAAAAAATGTTTATTTGGTGAACTAACCCTAGAATATGCTACGTAAAACTGTCCATGTGAATAGCAAGGTGTTCTTAAATCAATTCCTGTGTACTTTATGGACTGTCCTTGAGCTTTTTTTTAATGTTCATTGCAAAACAAACTTCGACCTCTTGAACTGGAAGGCGTAATCACTTGATATGAGAGGTATTCGGGGGATGTAAACACATTATACTTTGCCAATGCCTGTGAGGATGATGGCTTATATACTATTTATCATTATGGCTTTCACTTGCAGCCGAGTGACATTGCAGAGTTTAGGTGGAATCCAATTTTGAAGACACATTATGTGAATACCAATTTTTAAATATAATTCATGTGGGGGCATTACTGTGGGATTTAATGAATTCAAAAATTTAACAGGGTAGTTAAAACAATCATTTTCTTCCAACATCCGATCAATAGAAAGGTAAGTTTTTCTTCAGCTTCAAACAGGCTCATCATCTTTGTATTAATGTTATCAACAGATTTTTAGGAGCTAGGATGGCTCGTTCACAAAACCGATGTATGATTTTTTCTTCGAATTTGCCATGTCTGGGAATATTTTAACAATAAATTCATCCAAAGTATTAACAGTAGTTCCTAGGTGTGATGAAATGTCCACCTCGTTGTCTAGCTCCTTTAGATCCCCATTCCCAATTTGAAGAAACGTGTCGGAAAATCTACTGGCCGAATGGTCACCCTTCAAATTTACCCGAATGTTCACAGATCTTTTAAGCTTATAAGCTTGCGTCCAAATTAAAGAAATTCTTACAGAAACTTTGACCTAATCAATCCTGGTGCCTCTAGGAATAACTGGAGGTGTTTGTCGAAAGTCACCGGACATCACTATTGTAACCCCTCCCATGAGTATATCATTGCCCCGGATATCCCTTTGTGTTCTGTCTAAAGCTTTGAAGGCTGCCTTATGTGTACATTCATCCCACACGATCAAAACTCATTCCCTACTACCCTATCATGAGCAGTGCCCTTCTTGATGTTGCATATAGGGTTTTCTGTGTAAGTTAAGTTTATGGGCAACTTGAAAGTGGAATGTGCAGTTCTACCTCCTTAAAGTAATGTAGCCGCAATGCCTGAGGAAGCTACTTCCAAAGTGATTATGATTAGGTGGTTTGTCTTAAGACAGATCCATTCCTTTTGTCAGTGAACTTTGACCTCCAATACACCCCATCATCTGTGACACTTCTTTCAGCTCCAATGATTCTCTTCTTTCCTTCAAGTCACCCAATATTTGAATCTTCCTTCTTTCTAAGCTCCTTTTTCCCTCAAACTTTCCTTTTATGACTTACAGCAGAAGACAATTCCTCCTAAAGATGTTTCAGATCCAGTTTGTTATTATTATTATTATTATTATTATTATTATTTTATTTTATTATTGCACCGTGTCTTACTACCCGTTCGGGTTATATGCTTAAGTACTAATTACGCTAATGGGTTAGGAAAAGGGAAGGTCGAATCTAGAGGAAGTGAACCCACATTTGCGTGGAGGGAGAGTGGAAAACCATTTAGGAAAACCACCTCAGTTCACCCGACAGAGATTCGAACCTCGATCTAGCCGTCCTCGGCAGTAGAGCTCAACACGACTAGCGCGTTAGCCAACTACGCCACCGAGGCGGGTTAGAGCCAGTTTGCCTTGTATCGAAGAATCACGTCTAAAATGGTCTTATTCTCACCCACTCTTCTTAGTAATTCTTCATTTGTCACCCTGGGTGCTGCCCACCTGATCTTCTCAAGTCTCCTCCAGTACCTTATTTCAAACCTCTCCAAGTATATATTTTCCATCTGTCTTATAAATTCATATTTTACACCGGAAAACATTTTCATTTGTAGTAGTCAAGAAGAACTTTCTAATGACAGATTTAAAATGTAAGCATCTGAACTTTAAAACGTAACATAACCGTGGCCTGACAACGTAATACTATAACAACATCTGACATAATCCTAATGATATTTAATTTGTATGTAGTAGAGGACGCTGTGGAGCGGTGGGACTAGAACGGGTTCAACTCATGAAGACAAATGAGGAGAAATTTGAATGAAAAAGTAGCAGCTGTGTTCTAGAAAACTGATATTATCGGTCAAACTGGTCATTGTGCTGATCACATGACACCCTCTATTCAAAGAAGGTGGCACTATCTGTGGTAGGTGATTGGTCGGTATAGCCCGATTGTGGGCTGACGCCATTGAGGGAGGGATCCCTATGAACAAACGAAAAAAAATATTTTAGGCATCAAACTGAATTTCAAAATTATAATATACTCACGTAAAAAAATGTGTTTTTAAGTTTAGACTGCATGGACAAGCATAAAACTACCATATAATTTAAGGAAGAGATTTGATGTTGTTCATGCCTAATAATAAAATGTACCTACAACTGTCAGTGGAATTAAAATAGTTAACTGTATAAGCCCTATATCTAAGAAGGTGCTAGCTTGTGTACGTTGTTTTATTCAAATAGGTGGGGGCGTGGTCCAAACATCAAGCTCATCAAGTCTTCACGCACATTCCAGTGCATTTTCTCTAAATTCTACCACCCTAATTCCTTCCACAAAATTAAGATTAATTTTTTAGCCCCACGTCTTACTACCCATTTGGGTTATACGCTTAAAAATGTAACTAAAGGCGGATAGCTCGGAGGAGTAGTAAGACACTGTGAAAAAATAATGACAGAGCCACCGAGAATATAAACTCAAAATCCCTTTTTGAGCACACTAGAACGATTGTAATGCTTTCTCGTGATCAGAAATGGTAGCATTGTCCCAAACAAGAATTAAAATATCTCTTACTTCACTGTGGGATGAATAGGCCTATAATACGAGTTTAGGTCAGTTTTTTTTACGTTTTTTATAAAAAAATAAATTGTTCAAAATAAATCAAATATGGCTTCAGTGAAAACGTTTAGTTTAATTTTATACTTTATTATAGTCCTCTCCAAAGTTCTTGAATATTGGTCATGTCATCGTTGAATATGACAATGACTTTTCTGTTCTTTTCTGTTAAAATCCCGTTCTACCCATGGCAAATATTGAGGAAATGTTGAAATTGCTATGTCAATAAAATCAAACAAAGCGTTTTTTTTTACATAAGCTATTGTTTATTTTTGGCCAAAAAAACTCTGCTAAAACTCGCGTTATCTTACACCCAAATTATGGTCTTTCTTTGGAAGAAGTAGGAACTCTTTGGAGGGTGATTTTTCAGAAATTGTTTTCTACTCTAGCTCTATGCAAATGCGGTTACACTTTATCTAAATATAATCTTCCTAATCCTTTAAATCATTAGCTTAATTAGTACATATGCATATAACCCGAATGGTGCTAAAAAAAATCTACGTATGAATCGGAAGGAGGAAAGTGAAAATACAAATATTGTTAAAAGTGAAAAGTTCACTCTTTCAGTAGGTTTAGTAGGTGGCCATCACAGATACATTGCTCGAGGTAGGAAAACACTAATGATCATAGTGGATATTCTATATATTAATGACACCTGAAAGAAAGTATCCGTTTTATTTTATTACTCAGAGACTTCTTACATCTCTATTTGACGGTAAATCTGTGAATGGTTTTATGATACCTCTGGTTCAGATCTCGGTAGGAGTTGTAAGTGGGTGGAGAAAATGAGGATCAGTTCAACGTCTACTAACATACAGACCTGTTCAGTATACTGTACTTATATTTATTATTAATAATAAATATGTGTTTCTAAAATGTATATCAAAGGTTTGACAAAAACTAATTATTCGGTAACATCTAATTATATCGTTCACCAAGCTCTTAAGTTGCCTCGCTATTTTACATTCATCAACTATTAAGTTTAAATGCTATATTAGTTATGAATTAGTCTTGACGGTTGAGTTTTTAATGCATGTTTTATACTATTAATATGAATCGATAGGAATTTTCCAATTTTAAAAATTCATTTCATCTGCTTAAAATATAATTATAATATAAATGCATAAAATATCCAAGGCGAATAGGTTTATAAAATAATAATAATTTCCTTTTTACCATATTAGTTGTTGTTTTACCTTTTATGTGTACACTTTTACTTTAGTTAATGCATCTACCAATTTTAATAAGAACATATAATTAATTTATATAATTGTCTCTGATATATGAGGTGAGTAAACTAAAATATCATCTTATTAATGCTGGTAAAAAAATTAACATTTCTCAAATACAAGTTTAGAAATGACCTATGAATATACGATTTAAACCCGGGACCACAAAATAAAGGCATTGACAGTTTACCGATGAGTTATCCAGCTGTTTCATGTGAACAAGGTAATACATTACTCATAAGTGGAATAATTGGATAGCTCATTGATAGAGCTAATGGTGCATTGAGTCAACTGGCCTTGGCTCGATCCCCCGTACAGATATCCAAGGCCGTAGCCAGCCAATAATTTCAGGGGGGGTTTGGTGGGCCCATCCCCCAATTGACGGAGGCTAGAAAAAATTCTAAATAAAAAACTGTTCTAGAAGCTATCTGAAGTGTTTTTTTATGGCAACATTACCCCCTAACTATCGGAGGCTAGGACAAATTCTAATTATTAAACGGCTTTAGAAGCTCTCTAAAGTGTTTCTTTATGGCAACATAGCCCCCTAACCGCCGAAAAATAGGAACAATTTTAAATATAAATCACCGCTAGAAGCTATCTAAAAAAAAATATGACAAAATAACACCATAACTGCCGAAAGCTAGAAAAATTTCTAAATAATAAACACCTCTGGAAGCTCTCTGAAGTGCTTTTTATGGTAAAACAGCCCCCTAATTTGTATTTGTACCTTAATTTTGATATTGTTTGAACCATAAATAAAGCAATATATATTTTGTTCATAAAATTTGGGGGGGTGGGGGTTTGAACCCCGAAACCCCCCCCCCCGACTACGACCTTGCAGATATCATTTTTCAAAATATATTTGAAAGAGATTTGTGAACAGTACATAGCTTGTAGCAAATGTCGATTTTTAATCTGCTGTGGATTAATATTTTTTTGTCTCCATGCCTCACTATCCATTAGGACCATACTCATAGCCGATGTATTAGTTGGTTAGGGATGAGGAAGGTGTAATTTAGATTAAGTGTACTCGAATTTGTGTGGAGGAAGAGTGAAAGACTGTTAAGGACAAACTATTATCAGTAAGCCCGATCGGAACTCGAACGCCGATCTCTCCTTCATCGGCAGTCAAGTCTAATGCGAGAGTGACGTCTTTTAGACCATTTGACCTCCAAAGTGGGTTTAGATTGTTTTCTTAACCATCCTCCTTATTCCTACTCTTTAGATTCTAAAGTTTAGATTATGTCGTTAGTAACGCATCTTTTTTAGCAATACGTCTTACTATACGTTCGGGCTATACGCTTATATACTAATTACGCTAATTGTTTTAAGGATTATAAAGGTTTTATTTAGAGGAGTATACCCGCATTTGCATGGCGGAAGAGTGTAAAACCATTTTGGAAAAAACCACCCTCAGTATAACCGACCGTGATTAGAATCTTGATCTCCCTGTCAGCCGCAGCCTAGTCTACCTTGAGAGTAGCGCGTTAGACCATGTGGCCACCGAAGCGGATGTTAATAACACTTGCGTTAAACAAACAAATACAAAAAAAAAACCTTTAGTTATCGTAACGAAATAATCAAAAGGATTTAATTTTACTTGTTTCTCTTTCCTTGTTGATGGCATGCTGTCCCAAGAGTAGGAATAAAATAATAAATATTCATTAGAATCTAAGTAGATTCTCGTCCTTTTACCGAGCCCCCCCGCCCCTCTCCCTCCCTTATAGTTGTTTGTTGGTTTGAGCTTGTGAGGTCTGAGGCAAGGAGCCAGCTTCCTTTAGTCCGGCGATGGTAGTAGTAGTATTAAAATGGAGGTAGCAAGCAATAGTTACGGATGATGTCTTCCTTCATTTCCATGGTGATTGAAACACATGGGGCGTGCTAATTGTGTTAATGGAGTAGTCTTGCTTTGCCGATTCATCAACGCCTTTTGATGTACACTTTTAGACAGGGGGAACTTGAATATCAAATACGCCATATTATAGTCGGGGTCCCCGGTGTCTTAGGGCCAGTTTCATAGTCAGATTTAGTACGCCTCAAGTGCGGCGCTATACTAAGTACAAGACGTCACCTACCTGAAATTCAATGGAATGGGACAGTTTCATATGCGAAACTGGCCCATTCCATTTTGGTCTAGGTAGGTGTCGTCCTGTATTTAGTATCGACTCGCACTTTAGGCGTACTAAATCTGACTATGAAACTGGCCCTAGATACGTATCCTTTTCTAATCTCGGAATTCAGACAATCTGCCAGTATACGAATATCAAGCAGTTTAGGTCTAATAGTTGATCGACTGACCACCAAATTCGACCATATATAAACAGTTCTTAATGTGTGGTATTTTTTCAAAAAACTGGTATAGAAATTTTGTAATTTAAAATTAAAATATTAATATTTTACTCCCGTTAGCTTCATTTTTAATTATTCATCAACCACTTTGGTGTCCGTATGGTCTAAGGCGTCACTCTCACAGTAGACTAGACTGCCGATGATGGTGATATCAAGTTTCTAAACTAGGTCAGATGCACTGAGGGTGGTTATTACAAAATGGTTTTACACTTTCCCTCCCCGCAAATGTGGATACCCTTCATCTCAATATAACTTTTTTCATCTCTAAAATCGTAATTAGTACATAAGTGTATAAGCCGAACGGGTAGTAAGACACGGTGCTAAACATAAAAATAAACTTTTATTTTTTTAGTTACAGTGCCCCGCGGCCACATACAAATAATATACCCAGACACTCAGCCTCCAGGTTAAAATGGTTGCGCTCCTTTTATCAGCTTGAGTCCTTCAACACTAGGATCGCTGCGGTTAGTCCTATCATAACCCAGTAGTGACACTAGCGAAGCCCAGTGTTGAAGGACTCAAGCTGGCAAAAGGAGCGCAGCAAAACCCCCGTAAGGTTGAGAGTCTGTTTCTTACTTGTCTGTGCTCGCGGCTTAAACTCTCTCTTAATATGGACGATAGGATGGAAAGAGGAAGTTTTAAAGCATTTAGACCCACATTGAACTTGATCGCCACTGATGGAAAGGTCGGAGTTTGAATTGACGTTAGTTTAGTCGACAAGGGCCTTATTAATTTGTAGTTTAGTCTCGGTAGTCAACCAATCACGAGTAACAATCGAATGGGAAATCGGCTGACATTAGAATCTCGACTAAAAATAAGGCCCTTAGTTTAGTTTTTTTTACCTCGCATATTGCTACCCTTTTCGGTTATACTAATATGTACTAATTACGCTAGTGGTTTCAGAGATGAGGAAGGCTATATTTACAGTAACTGTACGAACATTTGCGTGGAGATAGAATGGAAAAAACCATTTAGGGAAAAACTCAGTACACCCGACCAAGATTCGAACCTCCATCTCCCTGTCATCAGAAGTCTAGTACGGCCATTACTATTCCACATGTGATCTTTTCTACTCCCTCTCCAAGAAAAGTCCATCACCTTATTTCAGTTCACGTGACAGTGCTAAAGGTCCCGAATTTGATTACTAGCGTGGTCGAAAAATTTAGCATGGATGAAATGTGGTATTCACCATTCACAGTGAGGAATTAACGGTCGGGGGCTGAGTGTTGTGTCTATTCTGAATTTAAGTTATTTTATAAGTCGTGTGCTGATATAATCAGTAGTTTCAGAAAGTGCACGTTAAATACCTAAAAATAAATGAGATCTTTAAGAAGATGCAGATAAATTTGCTACAAGCTAGGCTCTCCTTCTCCATTTCCACTTAAATTAAGTCAAAAATAACTCTCGTGATAAACGCGATGACAAAAGGAAATGTTTTAACAAATTATAATAGGCCTATTTAATCTATATTTTCTAAAAGTAATATCCAGTAACAGAAATGGTTTTTAATTTATTAACATCATCTCATTTTAAGAAAAGCATTGAGATAGTGGATATTTTGGAACTATACCAGTATTTGCTTGGAGAAAGACCGGGAATTAAAAGGTCGGACATCAAACCATGACTTTGTGGGCCAAATTAAAGAATCCCAACCATGACTCTTACTTTGTTTGGTGCGTTACATCTTACTTTCTATCCAGACCATCAGCATTTTAAACTAACAGATTAGGGATAAGAAAGATATAATTTAAAACACGTGTACCCGCATTTGCGCAGAGGAATAGTGGCAAGTCATATGTATTGTATGTATTATAAAGAACAAATAAGAAGTATATCTTATAAAGACCTGTTCATATGTACAATCTGTTTGCCCTGAAAGGTAACAATCTTTGCTTGACCGAATATACTATGGTCCTATCTTAACCACAGTGTTCCCGTTAAAGTAATCTTGCTACCCTTTAGACTAAATGGAGTGTAAGTCATTATATCAAAATATATAATTTAAGGTAATATTATAGATATCCACACAACTATCACGATGCAGTTTTTATAATACTTATTTTATCTAAAGTAAAGTTTCTCGAATTTCTTCATTGGTTGAAGAGTGAGTTTTCTTTTGAGCACATCATCTCCTATAATGATATAGGCCTATTTGCTGAAAATACTTTATATGAAAATTGTCATTAAAAAAACAGTAAAAATAAATATATATTATTTTGTGGAATGTGGTCGATTGAAAATAAAGTTTGCTTTCTACATTATAACTGAAATACGTAGTTGAAATAGAATAATACCATAAAATGGTGTGATTAAAAAATTATCTTTTAATTTTTGTTAATATAACTATTCGACCAATATTATTGGTAGGCTATTTTAAACATATAAATACATTTATAATAGGAATTATAACAAAGTAAAAGTTTATGTGAGCATTTACTTGGGTCTGTATTGCAAATGTTAATAATGACACATTTGAATTAATTACGTTTTAAATCATTTTAATAAGTAATAATCTATTTTTAATTAACAATTAGGCTCTATCTGACAGTTTTATATGCTAAAATTTTACTCATACTTGTAAAAGGAGAATACCATAAAAATTATAATATTCTATTCTAGCTCTAATTTTTCCTCTCTTGCCCTTCACAAATCCATAATTGAATAACCGGTTTAAAAAAAAGGAACAACGTTTTCTAAACAGGGTGTGGTCCTAAAGATACTTATTATCAAGACTAAACGATCGCCACTTTACGGCAATTTAGCTGGAAAATGAGCATTTAAATGGAGCAGCGATCCCTTCTTTCAATGACACAACACATCCTCTGTATTTTCTTTGGCACCAAAACTGCCTTGCGCTTGGTGAAAGAGGCTTGAATTAGGTACAAGACGACACCGGCTACTTGCAAATTAAATTAAATTCTTGAGAGGAAAAAAAAAAAATAGTTTGATCTGGCAAATGGGTTAAGTCTATTAGTCCAGGACACACAAGTTGTAATGAAATGTTAATTGTCTATACTCTATAGATTCTTAATGAGCATATCACAAGCGAAACATGGAGCAATTACTTTAAAGGATTATATCTTGTAGGAGAAAGGTCGCACTGTAAAGAGATTGGTTGCGTCGTTCTTGAGGTGATTCGTATCGAAGGAGGTATTTATAAAATGAAGCTGAGTAAAGAAAGCTAATTGAAAACACTGATAGAACCTTTCTTTATGGATGAGTTGTTAAGAGGTCGAGCACAGGTAAACTCTTACACGATTCCCAATAAGTACCGTGTATAATTGAATTTTCACCGATAAGTACGTAGATAAGAGATTGGTCTCATCCTGTTAAGTTTTGTTGGCTACAAGAAGATCGGGACTCGATTCCCGCCGGGTGTACTAGATCAATTTTTTCCTTTATGGCTTAAAACTCTTCCTCAACGTGAATTCGGGTACATTCCCTTTAAACTCTACCTCCCTAATCACCACCCCGTTAGTGTATATATGTGGATATCTCGAAGGAGTAGTAAAACTTATAACAGTCATATTTTTAAAATGTACCTTTCGTTTACCATGAAACGTATCAAGCCTACCTAACATAAGTTCTAATGGCGCTAGCTAATGAGATGGGGCATAGTATAATACTTTAAGGTGGGGATGGACGTAAGGTACGCTAGAAAATGTCCGTCTTTGCAGTTTTTATAGCAAAATATTTGTTTGGTCAAAACAAATCAAATATTGTTTCAGTATAAATATAGAGTTTAATTTTCTTCACACGGTGACATCAACAGTTGTTGAATATTGGTCAAGTGTGTCCTGAAATTTAATGACAACTTTTCTCTTAATTTAAAACGTTTGTCATCCAATGACACTATGCTCATGACAGATATTCAAGAACTATTGATAAAGCCACGTGTAGAAAATTAAACTATATGTTTGTACTGGAGCAATATTTTAAGTTTTTAAACAAAAAATAGTATTACTATAAAAATTGCAAAAACACTGAGCTTTTCTCGCGTTTATACACTCCACCTTAAGGTAAGTCTCCCTATGTTTTATGGTGAACGGATGTACATCTTAATTGAATTTTAGTAGTAATTATTTTAATGATTAAATATATGCCATGCACGTGTAAAAACTAATTCCTTGTTACTATTTTTGAATCAAAATATCAACTATAAAAAAGGTTAAGAATTAAACTGGATGAACTATAATAAAAATCTAACTGAGAGATTTATAGTAGTATAAGTCTTTTGTAGTGCTCAAAGTTTTGTTTTCTCGATATGGAGACTACCAGTTATTCTTTCAACTTTACTTAAATATGTCTGTAAACTATTTCACTTCGAGGTATCCACAATATTTCATTGACTTTAAAGAGCTTGGACATGTGACTAATATGGGGGGAAGGGGGACTGTTGAGAAGAATAAAAATCAGAATGGAATTTGAATTTACTTGTAAAGTATAAGAAACAAATGGGATGAGTCTATTTTTTAAAAATTTCAAAGAGTTCCAAGTCACATTTAGTAGATTAAAGAGTATCTTGTCGTAATGATGAAAGAGTTGTAAGAAAGAAACCAAAAAATATGCGAGAGAAAGATAATGAAGAGATAAAAATATAAGAAAAAAGGGAAGAGGTTAGTCTTGGTAGCAAGATGGCAGGGGGAGTGGAGAAGGATAGAAGTACTTGGTAAATGAGGAGTGTGTTGGGTTTGACGGCGTGAATTCCCATAATTCCGTTGACAAGAATCTGTGTTTGTTAAAGTTGTGATTACCCAAGAGATTTGGTAGTTAAATAATGACAGCCACACAGAGAGAGAGCCACAAGCATAAGATTTTGTGGGTAAATTTAAAAGGGAATAGGGAGGGGTTTTTAAAGGGTGGAAGGGGATAGAGTAGGGGGCGAAGTCTACCCAGCCATGTCGCCTGTATGGGCCCCTCATCAGCGCATGTGTGTGGCACAGCTTGTTACGCATTTTACTCCACAAAATTGTGTATGGGCATATACTAAATACATTTATTTATTTTAAAAAAGTTGTAGAATTTAAATTCAGGCTAGAAGAAAGTAACCTTTAAAATAATTGCTAGGTACTTATACTATTTTCTCACTTGTATCTAAATTCTACTACACTGTATTACTTACCATTCAGGCTATAGTATATATACTAAATAGGTTAATGTGTTAGTGATGAAGAAAATTTAGATAAAATGTACCTAGCATTTGCGTGGAGGTAGAGTATAAACCCATTTGGTTACAGAGTAGAGAAACATTTAGTTACAAACACCCTCGATATGTCCGACCATGATTCGAACCCCAATATCTCCGCCATCAGCAGTCTAGCCTATTGCGAGAGTGACATCATAGACTATGAGGCCATCAGAGCAGTGTAGGCCAATACACTTTTTAATCAAATGTTCTTTTACTTTTATAAAAAGAACTATCCAAAGGAAGTAAAAGGTAATAAAATGCTACTAGCATGAATAGAGTGTGTAGAAACCACCCTTAGTAAAAGCCGGTCTCAATCAAACCCAAGTCTTTGTCCCAGCAGCTCAATTTGCCAATCCCAAAACATTGACAATCTGGCCAGTGTTTACCAACAAGATTGACAACTTTGCTTGCACTAGCGTGTACTTCCGGCCTTCTAATCTTGTTTTTTTTTAAAATTAATTAAACCTTATTTAAAGATAAAAATAAGAACAATATTTATAAAATCAATTATATTTAAAAGTACTTAAAAGATACTATTAAATAAAATCGTCTTATATAGCCTACTGGCAACTATGGATTAGGGGTTCAAATTTCTGCCGGGAGAAATGAGGGTGATTTTTCCTAAATTGTTTCCCACTTTTTATCCGGTATATTTTCTCAAAGTTACCAACCTCATTCCTATGTATAACTTTAATTTAATGGTGATAATGGGCATGAAAACATACTGAAATATTTTTAAAAAATCCGCATTATAATAAAGTGAAATGATCTTTAGGTGTATTAATTTTGAGAACTTGAAGAATGTTCCTGATCTGAGTGTCAAAATTAGTCGAATTAGCTAAGTGCTGGTGCTTTAAATTCCAACTCAGTAGCCAAGGTTTTAATCCCAATCGGTTGCACCAAGGGCTTACTTTCTAGATAACGCTATTTCCCAGTATATCTCTAAGTTAATACAAATTTATTCAATAAAAATTACTGTCTTCATTTTGTTCCCTAAGGTTGACTCAATAAGTCCCTAATATTACAAGGAAAATGTACAGATTTGTTCCAAACCAACATACATACATTTATCCCAAAGTTGTTTAAAATGTACGGTTCAATTTTCATGGCAAGAGCCTTAACCTAGATATTCATACGTCAATTTATGTGATATGGAGCTGTCACTTTTGATATATATGATCAATGCTTATAGAATAATACTAATTATATACGTAGTAAAATAGTATCACTATTTACCTCAAACATATCTGTTTGTATCATATTATTTTCTTAAAGTTTCTTCATTCAACATAAAGTTCAGGTCATTTAAAAATATTAATATGTGTTTTTAACCTTTACTTTCGCTCATTCTGGTCTGAATCATATTTGGTCATTTTCAAAGCTGTCTTGAGGCTTCCTTAACAATGTAATGACAGAAGGCTTGTGGAAACTCACATTAACGAGCAACGAATCTTGATTTACAACTTATACGTTAAGATAGACGATAATATCCCTCGAAACCAACACATACGGTTTATTTGGATATAGTTTTTTTTTGTAACAATTAACTATATTCCAGGAAGCAAGAATTATTTGGATACTATAGAGTTTCACGAATTACTTTGTGTGTTATGTCGTTGTGTTTAGCTATAATTTTAAAAACATCCAGTAAATTAATTTAAAAAGCGTCTCACACATAAAATGTTAAACTATCAAATTGAGTATCAATGAGAGAGAAAAAAAAAAATCCCTCATTGAATATTTTAATTCTTTGTCATTCAAAACAATCTCTCTTGGAAAAAACAAGTTTCCACCTTTCGAGACAGTTTGATTCTTTCAAATTGCATCGGATTCCTTCCAATTTATTGTTGGGTTCCCTTCTACTCCCTCTCTCCTCCTCCCTGTGTGTCTCTCTCGTGTTGTTTTCAGGAGGCTGTGTGGTCCACCAGATGCTATCTCGACTCGTTATTCCTTCAAGTCTGTCCGCCTTCTGCTCTACAAAAGTCCGCACTTAATTGGAGCGCGGGAATAGGCCTACTGGAGCTTCTGTATTTATAAGTCCTGACACTCTTTCTCCAGCGACGCGTGCAACAACGTTACAAAACACATATTCGCGCGCACTTCTCTTACACTGAAAGATAGTGAGCTTAATTTAAATAGTTTCACAACGGTGGAGATTATAAGATAGAGCCATAGTTAGAGCCCCATACGAATGGTGAGAAGCGATAAAGCGAAAAGTGCCATACAAAGATGGAATCAAGTACTTTTTCCTTTGATAGTTTTTAAATATGAAAAGCGAAATAAAACAAAAATGTCTTTTTACACGAAATACTTCTATAAAACGAAATAAAACCGCTTTTACAACAACAAAAAATCTTAAAATAAACATGAAATTAAGAAGAAATTAAGCAGAAATTTTGACCATACTGTAATTTGACTAGTATTTTGTTGTAGTTTAAGCTAGCTTTAAGCTACAAAATTGTGAAATATACAGACAAACTTGAAAATTAATTTTAAAGCAAATATATCAAGTTTCAATAGTAAATTTTAATTTTGTATACATTGTCTCAATATGTGAATAATATTTAAACAGCTCAGATAACATGTAATTTTGAATAAACACGAACTAACGCCGAAAAGTGAAATTTAAAAACAAAATGTAACTAAAAATAAAACCATTTTTACGGGAATCCAGCCATAGTCTAATATGTCCTCTTTTAGGCTAAACTGAATGTATACCTCATTTACCCTGAAAGAAAACCAGACTCGGTGGCGTAGTTGGCTAACGCGCTAGTCGTGTTGAGCTCGACCACCGAGGACGGGGAAATCGAGGTTCGAATCTCGGTCGCGTGATTTGGGATGGTTTGTCCTAAATGGTTTTCCACTCTCCCTCCACGCAAATGCGGGTTCACTTCCTCTAAATTAACCCTTCCAATTCCTAATCCATTAGAGTAATTAGTACTTAAGCGTATAACCCGAACGGGTAGTAAGACGCAGTACTAAATATTATTATTATTATTATTATTATTATTATTATTATTATTATTATTATTATTATTATTAATAATAAAACCAGCTTACCTTGCTTGTTTCCATTATTGTGCACTTATAAAATAAGAATATCAAAACACAAGCTACCCGCTGCATTGACCGAACGATCTAAGGCGTCACTCTCATGTTGCCCTGGCCTGTTGATGACGGGGAGATCGAGGCTCGAATCCCGGTCAGGTCTACTAAGAGTGATTTTTCCTAAATGGTTTCCCATTCTTCCCCCAAGCAAATGCTGGTAGACTACCTCTAAATAGCTTCCTTTCTAATACCTATCGCATTAGAGTAATGGTCATACAGGTTGGGGCGGAAACAATTAGACAATCTATGTTGAGGAAAGTGATGGACAACAAGCTGAGGTTTAAGAATCAAATAGACGAAGCTATTATTTATGCTTTTTAGTGAGGAATTCTCCATTTAGATATCGTATTCTGAAAATTTAAAAATGAAACCTGGACACGGGAATCGAAACCGGGACCTTTAACTTAGTACGCTAATGCTCTTACCACTGAGCTATCCAGGAATCGTCCCGTGCCCAGGGTCAATATTGACTCATATTTTAAAGGCAGAGTCTATAATGGACGTGCGGAAATCATTGGCTACAAATGTGTGATTTTATTAAAATCACGAGTTATCAGATAACGCAGCCACCTTCGACTCGGTAGTTGGCTTATTGCTGCCACTTGTACAATTATTATAATTGGAAGGGATTGCATAGCCTATCAAAGAATCAAATAGACGAAGCTTATTATTTATGCTATTTACGTCCATCATAGATTCTGCCTTAAAATATGAGTGAAGAATGACCCTGGGCACGGGACGAATCCTGGATACTCAGTGGTTAGAGATTGGCTTACTAAGCCAAAGGTCCCAGGTTTGATTCCCGTGTCCAGGTGTCATATTTCAATTTCAGAATATGTGCTGAGGTTTGCCTGACGCCGGTGGAGCTCACCTGAGTGACATTATTTCAAAAATTAAAAAGTGAGATATTTAATCTGCTTTTATTTAGCAAATAAATATTTATTTTTCAATTAAAGTGTTAATTTTCAAGTTACTAATCGTCTAATTGTTTCGGTTCCACCCTGTTGGCCTATATGCGTATAACCTTGAATAGGTAGTAAGACGGGTGATAAAATAAATATAACACACAAGTCCCAAATCATTATAATTACGGACTGTTCATAAGAAGAAGCCCACAATTCAATTAATAAATTAGTTGAGAAATTACACTTGTACACGTGATGAATCCTGGTTAGCTCTCAGTAGTAGATCATTAGCGTACTAAGCTAAATATCCTGAGTTCTATTCCCGTGCCCAGGTATCATATTATTTCAACTAATTTAAATTAATTTAAATTTAGATTGTAAGACAAGTCTATTAAATCAAAACTGTTTCAATCCAATTTTCATATGAACACAGATATAAATCTACTAGATCTTCTTTCACATATTCACACATAGATATTCAGCTGTCACTTGATAGATAAATTATTATTAATGCTAATACAATTATACTAATTATATATTAAAATGGTATTAATGTTGATCACATATCTGAGTTTTCTAAAAGTCTCTACCTAGCAAAATTCAAATGTAACCTAAAGTATATAACAAATAATCTACCTTTGCTATATTTTTACTCCACTAAGAATATCTTTGATGGTTGTTCTCCAGACAAAATCTTTCGTTCCCATTAAAAATTCGGATTTCCCATACTAATTCTTCTTATTAAACTTAAATATAATAGCAAGGATAGAGGTCGCCACACATTTTGCAAAATGTATCGGTTACCACTTTGTAGTTTATTTCAAGGGATAAACGCAAGTGTATATTTGTGATTCTTTTTACATCCTCAAATTGCGATATTTTAATCGAAATGACATTTCTGAAGCTACAAAACATAAAATAACCATCAATTATGTCTGAGTTTTTTTGTGACTTGTATAAAAAGTTATTTGTTTAAGGAAAACTAGATCTATGCATAGCATGTCTGCCTACTCATCTAAGGGTCCCAAATTCGATTCCTGGAAGACTAAAATAGCTATCATTGGTCAAATGTGGGCTTCTACTTTCATAGTGATGAATTAACGGTCGGGGCCTAGAAGTTGTGCTTGTTCTGATTTAAGTTGGTTATAAATCGTGTGCTGATATAATCAATTTATTCAGAAAGTGCACCTTAATTAGCCCAATTAAATAAATATAACTATAGTTGTAGTAAACTCCAAACCAATCCTGCCTCACTAAATTTAGCTTCACACGAATACTAAGCTTCCGACTGTATCCGAACTCATAAGGCGTTAATCTCGTGTTAGACTAAACTGAGAATGAAAGGGAGATCGGGACTAGAGTTTCGGTCGGGCGTACTGAGAGTAAAAAAAAAAAAGTTTTACACTCATCTTCCACAAAAATTCGGGTACACTTGCTTTAAATTCAACATTATTCCCCCTATCTATTAGTGTAATTAATACATATGCGTATAAACTGGACAGGTAGTAAGACACGGTAGTGAGCACAATAATAATAATAATAATAATAATAATAATAATAATAATAATAATAATAACAATATTCAGCTAAGTGGGGTGTGCGATATCATGATTAACTCAGAGTCAGGTGACTTTGGCGGTCTAGGGGTAAGGTATCGGACTTCTGTGCTGGGGGTCCGGGTCCGAGTTCAATCCTCGTCCCGGCACAGATTGATCTGATTGCTAACCCTTCCTTCACTTCTGACAATACGTATATTAATCACAACTTGTGAATGTGGAATGCAGGCCCTACGTGCGGATTCCCGCTAAACTGAGGCCTCTTCATCTCACAATACTACACATATAGCGTAAGGCATACCGAACGTATTAGGCGGTACTACTACTACTATTAACTACTGTAATACATACTACCTTACTCATCTACACAATACACTACCTACTACACTACTATTACTATACTTACGTATATACACGATACTCGGTACTTATACGACTACTACTACTACTACTACTACTATACTAATTAAATATATAATACTCTGAGTTGCTGGCCGTAATTATTGGTTAATTATTGCGAGAGTTATTTTATTCAATACTATAATTTTTTTACTTAGAAAATCAATATGTCCTAGTTTAAGTAAAATGTCACAAATAACGAAGGTTTAGTTAATACATTCACCATTTTTAAATCAAAAATAATAGCTGTACAATATTATATGTCTGTATAGTCTATATGCATACCTGAATTTTCTTTGCGAATTGACATTTGGAACATTTTTTAGAAAATACAAATATATTTTTTGTGTTCAATATTGATATAATTTTAATAAATTGTTAGTGTTATATTATTGGTATCGATAATATCTATCAAAACTGTCAGCTGCATATCACATGACTTGACGTATGAATTCGTGAAAGTTGATTAAACACGCCATTCCCTTGCGCTTACAGGGTAGGCTAGATAATGTAGGCCTACTGTACACATAGTTCGAAAAACAACTCCCTACATATCCATCCTCACTAACTTTCTCCACACTTCCCTATCCTTGCAGATTCTCTTCGCTTCAACAACATCCATACATCAATTATAGACGTCGGTTATGTCCATTCGTGAGAAAATGGTAGTATAGCAGTGTTTCCCACTAATCTAAACACACTCTCCTCTTAAATTCCTTGAAGCAATAAATTAGGATGAATTCTACTTCGTTGGTCTTGAGGTAAATTGCTCACCTCAGTATCCGATATTCGTGGGTTCAAACTCAGCTGAGGTCGACGAATATTTCTTGAATGATAAAATACCGCAGCACAACTTCCTTCGGAGGGGAAGTAAATCCATTGGTCCCGTGTCGATTGTGGCATGTAAAAAAACAACAACTGGAAAGTATATTAAAATACCTTTCCCGGCAAAATTGGTAGATCCTTTTGTTCTCGCTCATAGAAATTCTCTTATGCTGATAAAATCATTTGGCTCAGAAAGTGCACGTGAAATACCTAAAATTAAAAATGAATAGATTTGGATGGAAATTGTTAATTGAATCCACGAAGTTCTCTAGTTCACTTTTACATTAAGCAACGCTAACAATTATTCCGGCCGCCTGTATAAAACTGTAGCTTCTGTTTCGCGTCCCTCACCCCCGCTTTCCTAGTAATCTGTTAGTTTGTGTGTGAGAGAAGTTTGAAACAAATAAACAGAACACGATGAGGAGTCCTATAACGGTTCCGTTTAGCTAACGACGTCCAAATTCTCGTTTCGGTCTCTCGTCACCTGACCGCTAAAGGCCTCGAGCCATACTTCAAACTTTCTGTGACATCTATCTCATTTTTTTTTTACGTAACTTAGAGCCTGTACAGTCTGTTAGTGATGAATCCCAACTTGGATGTTAGGACAAAACCAACAACGAGACTCCAGAACTTCAAATGGAATAAACTCTGCTTCACAAGGATAAAGGATTGACCTCCAACTAATTAGAATAAAACACAATCAGCCCCGATACATATGGTATAAGTGTCAGTAGAATTTATTCTAGTTATCCAGTGATGGAAAAGTCTGGGTTCAAATTGCATCAGGGCATACTGAGCTTTTTTTTCTCGATGGTTTTTTCCTTTTTCTCTAAGCAAAAGCAGTTACATTTTCTCTCAATTTTATATTCCTAATTCTTATTACATTAACATGATGTAGGCGTATAGTCACAACGAGTATTAAGAGTTGGTGAAAAAAATAAATAAAACCCGGGACCTTTATATCATCTTGATATTGATGGCCTGGATTATTTTTATTAAAATATATAAAGCTCGATGTTATTATGGCCAAGTGGTTAGAGCAACCCAATCACAGATCTAGAGAATCCTGGTTCGATTTTCAGTTGTCTTAATGAACAATTTGTATGTACCCATTGAGGTGGCTATATGGTCTAACGCGCTACTCTCGCAGTAGACTAGACTGCCGATGACGAGGAGATCGAGGTTTGAATTTTGGTCGGGTGTACTGAGGGTAGTTTTTCCAAAATGCTTTTAACTCTTCCTTCACACAAATATGGGTGCACCTCCTATAACTATAGCCTTCCTAATCCCTAAAACCATTAGCTTAATTAGTACATAAGCGTATAATCCGAACGGGAAGTAAAAGGGAACTGCTAAAAAAAGTACACGGGTTTATCCTGTTACCAGATTACTATATATGTAAACACTAGTTCTGAATGCGAAATAATTTACTATATGATATTTTTTTTTATGAATACGTTTAAACATGGTGTTTATTAATGTCATCAGGAAAGATTGGATGAAAGTGTACTTACATTAATATGGGGAGAGAGACCCACTTAGGTGGCCGCATGGTCTAAGTTGCTACTCTCGAAGTATACTAGACTGCCGATGACGGAGAGATCCAAGCTCGAATCTTAGTCGGGTGTACTGAGAGTGGTTTTTCCAAAATGGTTTTCCACTCTACCTCCATGCAAATTTACTAATTACGTTAGTAGTTTTTGAGATTAGGAAGGCTATATTTCAAGGAAGTGTAGACCTACCCGCATTTGCGTGGAGTGATAAGAGTGGAAAACCATTTAGGAAAAATAAATGGTACGGCGCACCGCACAGACTTTCTCTCTCTTTCTATAAACTCGTAAGATTTCTGAACGGAATAATGTACAATGTATCATCACCACTCCACATAAGAACACGCATAAAATAATATACAATGATATAGAATCAATGAGAAAAGAAGCGCATCTTTGTCCACCTTAGAACATTTCAAACAGTTTAATGTCTTCCACAAGGGTCAACACTTCGTATTAAAATTTCGATTCTGGTTAAAGTTTTAACATTTTATAAGGTGTTGCAGATCTTCAAGTCATCGCATTGATATTTAATTATTCATTTATACATTTTGACCAATAAAAAATGTAAATATTGACTATTGAGTCTAAAATGGAGATAGATCATTGCTATGCAAACATTTCTCCTAAGAGATTTAAGGAAAAATAACATACTTTTTTTAGATACTTACTTATATTTAATTACTCTATGGCATTGGAGTATTATTGCGTTAAGACTTAAGTAGTATATGTTTACAACTAAAGCTCACAAAATTGTATTAATATATTTGCAAATATCTCAGAAACTGTTGCTTTTATAAAAATATATGTCAAATAAAAGTTTTTTATTTCTAATAGTCCTACAATTTTGCAATGATAAGTTGTTTAGTTTCTCCAATAGTTGTGGAGATACGGAAATTAACGCTTCTGTAATGTACCCTAAAAATCATTTTCATATAAAAATGAAAATATCCAGTTTATTTATAATCTTAATCAACGCCTAGATACGAATTTTAATCAAAATCGTTTGAGCAGATTTTGAGAAAACCAAATTTTTCTCTTTTCGCCCTTCAGTAAACTACCCTTAATTTTAAGTTTTTATAGGCACACAGACAGACGGCATTGCAAAGACTATTTTTTAGGGTTCGGGGGGTCATGAGACGTCGACATCCATCAACATTTCAGGTTAGTTTTTTTATACGGTCGCAATACTTAAACTTTAATGTCCAAAAAGTTAAAAAAAAATTCATATAATTGCGTATAGATTGAAAGTTATTGATTTTATAAAAATATGTTTCGGATAAAATATCTGTATTATAAATATATATACATATTTGTAATGCTAAGTAATTTCAAATCTCAAATAGTTTCGGAGCTATTTAAAAAAATGTTAATTGACGCATCAGACCGGAGCCCTTAAAGCCATTTTGCCGAAATATTGAGGGTAGCCATTTTGTTTGGAATATTTATTAATGTTTATAAATGAAATTTAATCAAAATCGTTTGAGCCGATTTTGAAAAAATCGACTTTTTCTCTTTTTGCCCTTCAGTAAACTACCCTTAATTTTAAGTTTTAATAGACACACAGACAGACGGCATTGCAAAGACTATTTTTTAGGGTTCGGGGGGTCATGAGACCTCGAAATCCATCAACATTTCAGGTTAGTTTTTTTTACGATCGCAATACTTAAGCTTTAATGTCCAAAAAGCTAAAAATATATATATAATTGCGTATAGAATGAAAATTATTGATTTTATAAAAATATGTTTCGAATAAAATATTTGTATTATAAATATATATACATATTTGTAATGCTAAGTAATTTCATATCTCAAATAGTTTCGGAGCTATTATAAAAAATGTTAATTTACGCATCAGACCGGAGCCCTTAAAGCGATTTTGCCGAAATATTGAGAGTAGCCATTTTGTTTGGAATATTTAATAATGTTCATAAATAAAATTTAATCAAAATCGTTAGAGCCGATTTTGAGAAAATCGACTTTTTCTCTTTTTGCCCCTCGGTAAACTACCCTTAATTTTAAGTTTTAATAGACACACAGACAGACAGCATTGCAAAGACTATTTTTTTAGGGTTCGGGGGGTCATGAGACGTCGAAATCCATCAACATTTCAGGTTAGTTTTTTTTACGATCGCAATACTTAAGCTTTAATGTCCAAAAAGCTAAAAATATATATATAATTGCGTATAGAATGAAAATTATTGATTTTATAAAAATATGTTTCGAATAAAATATTTGTATTATAAATATATATACATATTTGTAATGCTAAGTAATTTCATATCTCAAATAGTTTCGGAGCTATTATAAAAAATGTTAATTTACGCATCAGACCGGAGCCCTTAAAGCGATTTTGCCGAAATATTGAGAGTAGTCATTTTGTTTGGAACATTTATTTATGTTCATAAATAAAATTTAATCAAAATCGTTATAGCCGATTTTGAGAAAATCGACTTTTTCTCTTTTTTCCCTTCAGTAAACTACCCTTAATTTTAGGGGTAGATATCCAATTCCAAAAACCCCTCGGGGCAACCCTATGAAAACCCTAGATATCAAGTTTCAGCTCAATCGGTAAAATAGTTTAGGCTCTAGTTGGAGGTACAGACAGACAGACAGACAGACAGACAGACGGAAATTCAAAAACCACTTTTTCGGATTCGGGAAGTTATGAAACGTCAAAATTCATCAAAATCTCGAGTTCGATTTTTTTGACGATCACCATACTTTCTCTACCTGTAAGATAGAGAGAAAGTAAAAACACCTCAGTATACCTGACTGAGATTCTAGGCCCAATATTCCCCTCATCAGTGGTCCAGTCTATTGCGAGAGTGACACCTTAAACCAGAAGTTCCTAGCCTGAGGTCCACGAAGATTCTTGTGGGGGCAGCGATACAAAGCTAGAATTTTTAGGTGATTTTTTTATCTGTATTTTCACATCATTGAAAAAAAATCATTATTTACAAATTGCCAAAGCTTTTTTTTTTTCATTATTTTCAGGTTACAAATATTTTTTCTTTCATTAATATGAAATGATTTACGTAGAATACTAGAATATCTATCATTGTCTTCAGGGGGGGCCACGTAAGGCCGTATGCACGGGGAGTTTTGGGGTTCAAATCCCTCTCATTGATTAATAAATTCACACCAGATAAAAAAATATCAATATAATGAGACAGGAACAAATACTGTTCCAATAGTGGATTCCAGCGAGAAGCGATATTTGTAAGCCTCCTACCTAATAATTTCTTCCCTGAAGTTTAATGAATATCTTGTTATTTGGATATCAATGCGTCATGAATGGTTGAACTCTGCGAATGATTGCGTGAATTTTTTTTTTTTGTGCTTACAATTTTTATCGTCCCTATAAAATAAAAATATTTAAATTATTATTTATTACTTAGGAAAAAAATCTCAATAATATTTTATGTGTCACCATAACTATATCACATATTAGGTTATTTTATTGTTAATCAGTTAGTTATACCTAATCATAAAAAAATTAATCATTGAAATATCCCCGCCCCACAAAAAAATACTGCGTAAGGCTCTGGCTCCATTGTATGAAAAAATGTTGGTAACCACTGCCTTATACCATAAAATATTAAAACGATATTAATTCTGGCCATCAATAAATATGTTTTTTGTATTTTATAAAAGGCCTTTCCTATGAAAGCTGAACTGTACCAGAATTTTCCCTTACCAATAAATGATTTGAACCGGATTAGTCGCCAAACGTGGAAGACAAAACCATCGACTTCTCCCTCCTTCTAAGCAGTGGTATGGTATATGGTATTAGAATTAGGGTGGGATGATATTGCCAATAAAGGGAATAACTACGTCGTCCCCATCCCTCCCGTGACGGAGACCACGCGTGCGGTTATTTGATTGATGTGATGGCTTACAGGAAGTGTAGTTTTGCATATAGACTAGTAGCTGGTACATAGTGATATTCACTGCGGTCCACTGGAATAATTGGCTGGATTCGAACCGGCGTGTCATTACTGAATTATTACTGAAACAGAAGGAGATAGAGGACTAGTAGCTACAGCGCGTCGAGCGGTGCAGACAGCAATCATTTAAATGCCATCGTATTAATACTGTTCATTCGAATCAATTACAGTACGTTGGTCTAGTGTTTTGGTTTTAAGTGATTTGAAATATTTAAAATTAAGGAATAGGAGAAAGTAAATGGATCCTTAATCAGTTACTGTACAGTGCATTGCACATACTTTTATTCACACCTTCATCTAAACATGGAGCCATTTGTTTATAGATTGGAAACAAGGAATTAACTTCCATATCCCCAAGTAAGAAAATACTATTTACAAAATATGAAAAGATAAAAGTAAGAATCGCCTTAAAAAAATGTGGTAATACATAAACAAAAATAAACTTAATTTTTTTAATCAAAACCTTAACCAGCTCATGTGTATATCAAGTACAAGGGGAATTATTCCATTGAAAACGTAATATCTATCAATGAGTGATTAAAACATAAGTGATACTAAATAATATACATTGTTACAAAACAATTGTGGGAAAAAGTACATTCCATTTCACCAAATATTAATGAATAAAATAATACATTCAGTTAAAAAAACATATTGAAAAGAGATCATAAGAAATGTAATATGATGGTTAACTGCGTAATGTCGGCAGATGCTTATTCTAATTATTGTTATTATCAAGGTACAATAGTTTTAGATTTGATTTGAAGGTTTCTAGAGCCCTCCCAAATTTCTCGGCCCTCTGGATTTTCTAATTTAAAGAACTTTTATTGTTGTTTGGGGCGTATGTATGTGTATGTATAGCTCCCCATTTCCCAGTCCTCCGTTAAAAAAAAGTGATTTTAACTCGGAAACCATTTGTTTTATAAATAATTACTTCAGATGAAAGTGTTTTAAATTTAATGGTTTTACAAAGTTTTAGCTATTGGTTTTTCCATATCTCAAAGATTTGAAGAGATATATCTAAATTTAATCATATCCACTTAGGTAAGGTAGGCTACGCTCCAAGTCATTTTCCTGAAAAAATGAGATAGGATATTTTGTTTGTTATGTTAAACTCTCTTAAGATACAAATTGTATGCTAATCAAAATCATTAGAAATTATTTTGATAAAATTGACTTGTTATCTTTCACCCTTATTTAAACAACCATTAATTTTAGGTTTGGATATATTGTTTTTTTTAACCTCTGTGGAACTCAATTAAGACCCTATATACCAAGTTTTGGCCCGATCGGCAAATTGCTTTTGACTCTAGGCTCGTAAATAAACGAACAGACAGATGGCATTGCAAAAACCGTCAATCTAATAAAAAAAATTCTTTACGTTCACAGTAGGCCTACTTTATCCTTCTTAGGGGTTGCGATAAAGTAAAAACTGCAACAAATTTATGATATTAATTCAGTGTGAAGGGGGTAAACGACACACTGTAAATTGTAGGAGATCAAACCCAGTTCCTTAGAGCCCGTGTGAAGCCCAATACTACCCAGCGACACACTATATCAGAGCCATCATATGTAAATAATACAAAATATAAATATAATTTAAGACTTGGATATTATTATTTTTAAATTATGAAGATATGAGTTCAGATTAAATAATTTTTTTTAAATGTTTACCGACGATACATTTTCATTATAATATAAAGACACTGAATATTATTTACACACTTGGAGAAACAATTTCCTTAAACAAAGTTATCATAACATTAAAAATATTCCATTGACGCAAGAACAAGACATTTAATTGAGTCAAATGGTCAAATAATCATTCATATCATATTAAAATTTGGATACAATAGTCGTTAAATACAAGAGTTAAAAAATGAAAAATTGTAAAACTTATTAAAATAGCAAAATAAAACAAATCTATCACCATGAGTCGAAAGTTTTGTTTACACTGTGTATGTATTGAAAGTTAATTATATTTATGAATAAGTTTAATCATGTCTATGTCTTATCTGCACTAACGTCCCATTACTCCTCTAGGCATTCCAGATTAGGTGGAGAAATCTGGAGGCTTAATTGTCCGACATGTTTAACTACTCACATACGTAGGCCTACCATATTCATGGAAAATCGTAGGTTGAAACACGAAGTATTTGCACAACTAGAAGATGTTAGAAGATGTTAGAGCTAACAATTAAATGTCTAGTTATTGAGTAAATGGAATATTTTTAATGTTATGAAAACTTTGTTTAACGAAATTGTTTCTCCAAGTGTATAAATAATATTCAGTGTCTTTATGTTATACTGAAAGTTTATCATCAGTTAACATTTAAAAAAATTCTTTAATCTGAACTCATATCTTCATAATTTCAAAATAATAACATCTTAGTCTTAAGTTATATTTATTGATTTACTACTTACTAAAGATTTATTTAGAATATTTTCTAAAATGTTGTTTTAATCAAAAATATATTAATACGTTTTATTGAAAGGTTAAAAACTCAATGAAACACAGTTCATCAGTACGTTTGAATGTTTATATAAATTAATTGAGTGTCAGACAGTTTCATATTCAGATCTATTGCGCCCTTAAGTACAGCTTGATATCAAATACAAGACATCTACCTAAACTCAAACGGAACGGGCCATTTACTCATATGAAACTGGTCCATTATATTATTGGCTATATAGGTGTCGTCTTGTATTTGATACCAAGCTGCACTTGAGGCACACTAAGTTCGACCATGAAACTAGCCCTTAGTGGCTATTTATGGAACAATATATTGTTATTTTAAACTAATTTACAAAATATATTATAAATAATAGAATGATTTGTCTGTAGGCCAACCTAAAATTAATACGTGTTGTGTCAATGCAAGTATTATTATTAATCCAGTTACGACCAAATTGGAACTATCAACGTTAGTGTTGAGTATTTGTTGAGTAGATGTTGTAGATGTTTCAGAGTTTGCGTTACATCTCCGTCTGTTCTCCCCCCTCGTTTTCAATTTTAGGAGTTACGTATTTCTTCCCTTCAGCCCCTCGCTAACTATGGTGCCTTCCATTGATCAATGATAAGGGCTAATAGAGCGTTGAGTCGCTTTGACAAACATTCATACGTACGCCATATCGTGGAAATTGAAGCGAAATATCGTGATTGAAGCTTCCCTCCTCTACACCCCTAAACACTACACTCCCTTCCCTCTCCCCACCTAAAAACACCCTCCCCAATACTCTATATGTTTCCCCAATATTCCCAAACCAGCTCACCGAAATTTCCCTCAAAAGCTTAATGCTGATGTCAGGGTCATTATATGGATATGGTGTGATGGTGGTTGGATGATGATTTTGAATATTAGTCGCTTGACAGTAACCGAGCATGTAGTATGTTGTTAACGGCGTGATTGAAGTGGGTTGGCCGAGGGGTGTCCAAAATTGATCCAACACGGCGAGGGGTGACTGGGATGTGGTCTAACTTCAGTGTAAGTTTCCCACCCCTATCCTTTGACTGGGTAGTTTTACAGTAGTTTGATTTAAACGGGGGGTATATATTTGTGTTTCAAGATTAAAATACAGCTAACACCAAATCATGTCAAAAAATATTAATAATTTATATTACTGTCCTCTCCCCATTTTACAATCCATCCGGACTAGCTGAATATTTACAATAATGAGATAGGGATAGTAAAGTTTGAATATAGTTAAAGTGTATATGGATTTGCGTGGAAGGAGAGTGGAAAATCAAAGTGCCTGGCTGACAATCCCTTCAAAAGTAGATCATACAATAAGAAACTGATGCCTTTGACCATCAGTGCCAACTTTATCAAATTTAATTTGGTTCAAAATATATTTTACTGGAGTACTATAACGTGAATGTAATTCTATAATTTGTATGAAACTGTGCCTAAATATAATTATTCATGTTATTAAAAACATTGATCGAATCGGGAATAAAATAGTCTTTGGGAGGGAGGATATCTTGACTATTTTATTTTATCAAAATAATTTGCTATACAATGTAGTTGTTTACTTTCTCATGAACCCTCAGGTATAAAAAGTATTGTGATAGTAGAAAAGAATTGAATTCGGGATTTTGATGGATGTCGACGCTTCACTGAGCCCGAAAAAGTGGTTTTTGCAACGCCATTTATTTGTCTGTTTGTGTATCTGTATCTTGGTCTGAAACAAAACCAAAATTATCGATTGGGCTAAGACTTGGTCTCTAGTTTTTTTTATTAAGTTTCGCCGATGAGTTTTTGGAATTATATATCAAACCCTAAAATCAGGGGTAGTTTACTTAAGGACAAAAAGAGAAAAAATTGATTTTATCAAAATCCTCTTTAACAAGTTTGATTAAAATTTGTGTCTAGGCATGGTTTAAGATTACAAACCAAATGGAGGTTCTCGTTTTTCCATGATAATTACTTTGAGGGTTATTTACATTGAAGAAAATTTCAAATTTTGAGTATCTCTCTGCAACTATTTGAAATACTAAAGCGCTTATCACTGTAAAGTTGTAATACTATTACATAAAAAACTTTTATTTAAAATGAATGTGTATATAAAACCAACATTTCCCAAGTTATTGGCCACTATATTTGTTAAAATGAGATCTCGAAAATCGAGAGTTGATTTATATGCTATTTAGTGGCTAGCTGTGTTACTTTTTTCAATATGTATATGTAAACATACCTGCCTACCTAAATACATACCTAATCACGCCATTCCTTTACGAAGTAGGCAAGAAACTGTGCATATAGCTCAAAAAACAACTCCGCACTTAAGGCCCTTGGCCCTGTCGAGTTCAAGTCTAAAACATATTTTGTGGGATGGCGGGTGGGAGGGTAAAAAGCGTGGTGGGGCTTTACAACCAACCAAAGTATCCTTCCACCCCAACAAGAACAGATGGATCACGGAAACCGTAGATGGCGCTAACTACCGGACAGGTCTTGCGGAAAAATCATACGTTTGGAGATATCGGCTTTCTCAAGAACGAGCGAAATGCTTATGTTAATATTTTCAAAAGACCCCTCCAAAGATAATGTATCAATGTTTATTAGGTGCTACATGTTATTATTTTTTGTTATACAGCCGGCAGTTTTCTATTGAAAATGTCAAAATTATTGATATTTGATCACTTTTAAAATTATAGAGGAAGTGTGTATATAAAAAGCATAACGCAATCAACATGCTTCTATTCTTGAAAAAACTGTTTCCGAAAATAAAATGGCAAAACCATAACAATTCTTGAAGATAGCAGTTTGTTCCCATGGCTCTGCATTTCCATGCCAAATGAAGAGGGCCAATCGCTTTAATCCATCCTCACTAACTTTCTTCACACTTCCCTTCACTTCAACAATACCCATACACCAAGTCATACATACATGCTTTTTTATTCTTAAAACTCTAAAGGTTTTTATATTTCACATATTCATCTAGAAAAATTTATACACGTCTTACGTGGCCTACCCATTTGATCCACACACTCTACCTTCATATATCTGCTTCATCACTCGATCAACACTCATCCTCTCAACATGCCATTACCAACTTAAGACGCTTCTTTCACATTTATCTATTATATCCCCTTTCAAACCACACTCCTTCAGCACCCATTCATTACTGAATCAGTCCAAACGAGGTTTTTCATTTATTCTCTTTGGTGGTTTGATGCCCTTTTTTACATCATGTTTCTGCACTAAACGCATATAACTTAATAAACCTATCGTAGACAGGTCTAAAAACTGATCCATTATTTATTTAAACGTTCACATTCAACATTCATACATGCATTTGTTTTATATCTAATTTAATCAAACAAAATTTAACCTCGAATCTAAATAAAAAATTCAGGAGATTGTCAATGTTATCTAAGCAAAGCAAAATACTTGCAGTTATTGGATTAAAATGTGATATTTTATTTTAATGTATTTATTTGCATTCCAAATGTTTTAGTACATGTTCAGATTTTCAATAACTTACATTTAATAATCTTTTGAAATAGCGTAGAAGGGGTTCTCTTAACGACATTGCTTACTTAAAGATTTTGAAGCTATTTTGCGAAGCGGGCTGCATCTTAACTTAACGTACCTAAACAGTATAAGCACTATCACACTTAGACACCAATGTGCAAAATATGAAGTGAGGGAAGAAAATTAGCAGTTCATCCAGCAAGGTCTCTTGTTTATCTAATGATATAATTTTCCCCCTTACTCTGACTATTTTAACGGTCGATTTACTACTTGCGCATTTAAAACATTGTATTGGTTTTTAAAATTACCTATTCCTTGTTTCTTACTATAGATAGACGTGTGCTACCACGAACTTTTGAAGTCTACATCCTGGCAGGAAGATTCCTACAGGCCATTTTCCTGACCAAGCCAATTTACAAAATAAAATACGTTTTGCCAAAACTTTATTTCAAAATAAAAATAATAATTTTCTGACACTGTAGAACTGTTTTTAGAATTATTTAAGAATATATGGTTTTTGTTTTAGCGTTATATCTTTAAAACTCGCCGAATAAAACGTAGATCCATTAACATGGCAAATCCTCTCTTGACCTGTCATGACGTCACAGGTAGGCAACGTTCTTAACGCACCAGCATACTCCTGAAAAGAGAAGAAAGAAATAAAACTAAGCGACGTGTGACGTCTTTAGCCATAAAGTCAGGCAAGCGCGCAAGCTATGAGCTAATTCTACCGTTTGTATTAAGGTGTTGAATTTTCCTTACAATACAATATTGATGATAGTAAAACTTAAAAAAAAGTGTGTGTATTTAATTTTATTGTTCTTAGAACACATATATAGGTAGTTCTACGGTTTAAAGCATTACTTTAATGACTTCTCTCTTTGGTACGAATTTACACATGCAGAAAAGCTTGAAAAATTATCTGAATATATTACAAAGGCAAACATGTTTTTATAGGCGTTTCTAACTGACCATTATTTTCATTTAACATACCAAAGTAGAGTTTTTCCTGAATCTTGGTTTGATAAAATGTTTCTAGAGGTCTACAGGGAATTCAATATAAAACATAGAAATTGTGCAGATTAAATTTTACATTTTGATAACGTCACGACCCCTCCTCCAGTGGGCTGGATGTGTCAGGATAGCTTGCGGGAGGGATTAGGTCACAGGCAAGGTAGTTGTGTGGGTTCGAAATAATATGTAGGATTACGAATTTTGGTTTAATAGAAGTACAGTACTAAGAGATATTACAACATATGATGTAAAATAAATATAAGAGAGTGGACACTCGCGGTTGTGAAGAACTGGCTTACTCGTGAATACTTAGACTGATGGAATTGACTGACACAGCTCGTGACCCCCTACAGAAATCTATTTCGGGACCCTCGGCACAACGGCTTACCTCTAAGCACAAGTGCTACTGATGACGCGAAGATGTAGATTGCTATGGTCCGACGTCGGGCAGCGTCTCTGCCAAAGAATATGATGGGAAAATGTTAGCCCCTTTCCTGGCCAAACTAGGACAAGACATTGTTATGAATAGTCAGCATTCCCCTTTAACCTTTCTAGTTCTTTACCTCATTTCGCTAAGCTACTTCTTGCCCATATGTCCACTCAAATTATGAAAACCAAAACAGATATCCCAACATTGCTCAGGGCAATGACAATAAATATTTTGCTAGGACATACCAGGAATTCAATGTATGTGTTTTTTTAATTTAATTTACAATTAAAGTATGCGCCTTGAAAAGTAGCTTATTATCTCTTATATTGAAAGCATGTTTTATGGCAAAGCGTTTTCAGTACTATGTTTTTGTATTTGTTTACCATATTATTTACGAAAGTGTAATTTTACTAACATTTATATTAGATGTATATTTTTATACAGACTAGCCGTGTTCTTCAGGAATTTATTTAGAGGCCAACAGGTGAGTTAAATGTAAAATATAGAAATGGTATACATTTATATTATAAATATTTAGTTAGCATATACTACGAATATAATAAGATTTATTTAATAGACAATTCATGCGCAATATTATTTTCTCTTAGTAACAAGATAAGCATTTCTATAGCGTTGATAAAATAAGATAAATGATGTGTAAAGGCAATTTCACACTAAAATATTATGCGTCACACGTCATAAGCTACTTATCCGAGCTCATCAATTTGATCGCTAACACCTAAATTCTATGCGTGGCTCACGATTTTCTCCCCTTTACCAAGCATTATATTTCTAGACGGTTTTGTCAGTTTTCACTTCACGTTTGTTAAGTCAAAATTGTTCTCGAGATACTGTACCTTGGTGTGAATCAAACTCTTCCCGCTCGATTCCGTGGAGTGGTGACAGTTCTGATATTCATGAGCAGTTCTTATATTATATTATATTATATTATATTATATTATTTGTCAAGGAGAAGAAAATGGGCCATCCAATCAACTAGAAAATCAAATAAAATATGGTGAATATTATATAATGTATGAATTACAGGTTTATCATGAGAAATTCAAGACCAACTTTAGATTGAAACACGAACATTACATGCAAGTCCTTCACTTTGTAGAGGCGCCCATCAGGAAAGGGGATGTGCGATGTTAAAAAAAAAAAAATCGACGGGCTGGCAATCAAAAAATATAGTGAACCAGCCTGTTCTATGTGACCAGTATAGCTCGCCACGCGGTATGCATATATCGTTTAAAAATTAATGATGAACGCGATTATCCAAAAATATAGTGCACGTTGCGTGCGATACGCATTATATTTTGGGGTGAAATGGACTTAAGGAATAAAGGGCGAAGATAGGGTCTTAGAAATTTATGTTCCTTGGACTGAAACATGGCATAGCAGAACAGGGCATAAATAAATACAGTAGTCTCGTTCGTTCCAACCTAAGTATGATTCGAGGCAGGGATTCACCCGGCACCCAGTGCAATGAGAGCTGACAAATGCTCAAAGTGTAAATATAAGATACTTTGGACTTTACCTGATTTTGGTAAATATTAGGATATACTAGTAAATTGTAGGATTACTTATATACATTCCTACTTATTTATATGTATATATAGGCCTATTTATTTATATATATTACTGTAAAAGTTAGAAAACTAGTAAATCTTACAATTTACTAGTAAATGCTAACGTTTACACATAGCTTATATATATATACCTTTATGCACTACAACAGGATGGTACAAATATTTTTTAGGGTAGAAGGTACGAGAGTAGCTTGTAGGAAAGTATCTCAACAAATGATTACAAATAATATTTATATATTAAATCTATCTTGAAGCTGTTTACATTTTCTAAACATAATAAATTGTGGCTGAAGACTTAGTGTAGAGTAGGTAACGAGAAAAAAATAAACAAAAATACTTAGTTAATCATATTTTTGGGAAGGAGGGTATTGAACCCGCAAAATATTCCCCTCTATATAATATCTATATATATGTGTGTGTGTGTTAAGTTAATTTTAAGATTCTCAAGTATGAAAAAACATCCTCCAAACTAGATAGGTATCTTGTGTAGTTTTTCTACTCAACTAGACCTTCTAGCCTTTACCATACAGCAGGGAACAAATCCCAGCCACATGCCCCCATATATATATCTAGATCTGCCTTTCTGTTAGATGAACTAATTAAAATGCCTGGCAAATTTAATAAGGTTTAATTATTTCCAATTATCCTCGACTTTGCTTTGTTAAAAGGGCCTTTCTTAGTATCCCCCCTTCTCATTTCTAAACCTCATTAAGCTTATTTAAAATAGATTGAAACAGAGAATACGACGTTAGACTTGTACAAAAGGATAGCTCTTGTGATGCCAATAGAACGTCTATAACAAGAAGAAAAGATAAATTGTGTGTGTTCATTTCGAGCAAATAGGTCTACACAAAGGCTCCGGTATAATATTTACGTCGTGTCAATGGATTTTGGTTAGCAATAAGTTGTACTTTACATTAATAATGAGATATTGTATTTTGATCTCTTTATTATGTATGCACATCGGTAAGTAGAAGAATGAGACATGTTCCTGAGAATATAATTATATCATTTTGAGATTGAATAGTTCATTTTATTTTTACTTTCTCATATAAAGATAAATGGTTGAATTCGTGAAGATTTTCGATCTCGAGTTTATAATGAATCTTTACATTTTATGTGACCTCGAACGGTGAACCCAAGAAAAAAAGGAATTTTACAATTTACATTTGACCCACTTTCTGCCTGTCTGTCTATCCCTGAGCCTAAATCCAGAATGGCCTACTGGATTTTTTCAAACTTGATATTGTTTAGATGTTATATACGTATAACTCAAGATTTTTTTATTTTCACTATAGCCCTTAAATTAAAGGTAGTTTACTGATAAGTGATTTTTGATAATTCCAAATTTTTCTACAATTACTCTAATGATTTTGTTTGGAACGGATATTCGGGCGTGTTTGACATGACATATAAAAATGTATAGACGTACTTATTTTTCAGCAAAAAATTTGTTTAAGCCAAAAGTTGGTTTACTGATAAATGAAATTTAAAAAAAATGAAAGATTTTAAAAATAGCTATGATGATGTGGTTTAAAATGTATATCTGATAGATTTTTACAATAAAATATATTTGTTCATATTCATTCTTTTTTAGAATAAATATTTAATAGTATTTCACCAACGACTAGTTTTTGAAAAATTTGGAATTGAATTAAAGCGGAAATTTTGCTCAAAATTAGTATTTGGAGACTATTTTACATGAAAAATAATGTGTTTTTAGAATTTTTTACATAATAAATAAATAAATAAAAACATAAACAATATGGTTGTTTTAATTTTTTAATTTGAAATTTAAAAAATAATGTTTTTAACAACTATATTTATATCACCTCCCTCTTCTGTATGTTCCTAAATGTGTGGGCCTTACGATTTGTCAGGATGTCTTTGGCTGAGGATAAAGGGGGGGGAGATAATATGATTACTCGTGTTGGTTCGTGATTGACGTTAGACTTGGCTTTTAAAAGGTTTATTAATGCTAATATTTTAATACAAATGTGATGTTAGAAGTGAAATTAAAATTAAGAGCTTAGTGAATACAGAGAAGTGACCGACCGAACAAGGTGTTATGAAGTTTTACCTATGGCCTGGCTGACATCTACAGTAGGTAGTCCTTGCATGGACGTCGAACCTGGTTTCCTGGGCTCGAGCAGCATCCCCAACTGGAACTTAATGAACCCGACGCCTTAGCCCACGTGGCCCCGTGACAGGCAGCGTGACCTCCTAGCTTACGATCTCCCGTAGTAAACCAGCCTCGAGGGCTTCAAACCCCTCCCGTTTAAACCGTGGAACGGCCTGATTTCTAGCTATGGATTGCTGACGCCTCCCTTTCGTGTCAGCGCTTCTAGTTTGCTTGTTTACTTACTCATCATAACTATCCTCATAATACCTGTTAGGTCACTTAATATTTACAACATACAATGGTTATACAACACACCTTCCAAATGAGGACGTTGGTGACAATTAATTCTTGTTTATGAAAAATTTTGATTTTTATTAACAATATGATGTTTGTGTTTCTGGGGAAAAATTACTTAAGATGAGTTTATTGTGTAAAAACAACAGAAATAGGGTACAAAGTAACTGTAGGTACTATTGTCCTGTCTGTGTTTGTCTGAACCAAATACATGTATAGCAATCTTAGTAAACAACTCCTTTCCTACAATTAGCTGGAGGAAGAAATTCTGCTAGACATAAATAATAATTAGCTAAATCGCAATTTAGCTTTAGAGGAATTTATGAATCGAGAAATAATGTAACTAGAATGTAACTTTCTCTAAGTGAGTTGCAAACGGTGACATTTAATTTTCTTGACTCCTGCCTCGGTGGCCGCATGGTATATGGCGTCACTCTCACAATAGACTAAATGGCCTATGACCGGGAGATCGGGGTTTGAATCCCGATCGGGTGAACTGAGGTTGGTTTTCGAAAATAGTTTTTCACTCTCCCTCCAAGAAAATGTGGGTACACCTGTTCTAAAATTCGACACTCTTCATCCCTAACTCATTAACATAGTTAGTACATATGTGTATAGCCTGAATAGGTAGTAAGACGTGGTGCTTTAAAAAAAAAGGCAAGACGTAATTAGTTGTAGTAGAAAGTAAGTAGAAGAAGCAACATGTACTGGTCTGAGATAATATTGTAGACTTTTGGGATTCTATTGTAACTTGCTAGGATATTATTGTAGCTTACTAAGATATTTCAGTGATATTTACTATAATTGTATTAAGGAGAAATATGAATTTATAACATAAGGAACGTACTTAGATGTTACATATATTTAAAATGAATGGTATAACTTTCTTTGGTCAATTAAATCAAGATAAAAATAAGAAACATAACGTTCAAGATAATTTATTTAAGGAAAAACCTAATTATCATGAATTATGAAGTCAATTAAAACAGGTACAATAACATTTCTAAAAAAATCATCAGTGAGATTGTTACAGTAATAATGTTCTGAAATTATTAAATTAGCAGAAAACTATGATGATAAAATATTTTAAGTAACAGCACGTTATAGGATTGGCTGATAAACAAATTGACTAAGATATTATTGTAACTTGCTATGAACTTATGTTTAGCACATGCTACAGTTTGTACGATTGTGTCGTACCATTTATTTTCTTTGTTTCTAAGATATTTGTAATTATTGAATTATTACTTTTAATTAAAATGGCACTAAAATCACTTTCTTTATCATTTTTTCTTTTAACATTCTAGGCTTTAAAAAAATATGTGTTTTACTTTCCATAATCGTTTCACCTGATTTATTCTATGGCATTTAAACCTCTAATATGTTTATTGCTCTTCTCTTTAGGCTTGAAAGGAATGGTTTTTTACCCGCAGGACAGGCTTCAAGCCTAATGTTTATTACTCTTCTCTTTAGGCTTGAAAGGAATGTTTTTTACCCGCAGGACAAGTTTCAAACCTAATGTTTATTGCTCTTCTCTTTAGGCTTGAAAGGAATGGTTTTACACCCACAGGACAGGATTCAAGCCTAATGTTTATTGCTCTTCTCTTTAGGCTTGAAAGGAATGGTTTTATACCCACAGGACAGGTTTCAAGCATAATGTTTATTGCTAGGCTTGAAAGGAATGGTTTTATACCCGCAGGAAATAGGTTTTAAGCCTAGTGTTTATTTATTTTATTTTATTTTTTGCATCACGTCTAACTACTCGTTCTGTTATACGCTTATATACTAATTAAGCTTATGATTTTAGAGATTAGGAAGGTGATATTAATAGGAAGTGTACCAGAATTTGCTTGGAGGAAAAGTGGAAAACAATTTTGGGAAAACCATCCTCAGTGCACCCAACCGAGATTCGAACCTTGATCTCCCCGTCATCAGCAGTCTAGCCTTCTCCAAGAGTAGCGCGTTAGCTCACGTGACTACCGAGGTGAGTTTCAAGCCTAATGGTGTTAAATATCAGTAGTGGAGTGATCACCTTCCAGTCTTCAGGCTAGGCTTCAATTAGATAGTAAAAGCTATTACTAATTCAGTGAAAAACTAAGCGTGTGGAAGCAAATCGAGGAATTTCAAAATCGAAAATGTGCGTCCATTTGGGAATGATTTTTCTGACGTGTTAAATTATTGTTTTTACATTTAAATATACACGCAAAATATATTATTCAGTAGGTATTATGTGAAAATACTTGATAAACAGCTAGTAATTATGTTAAATAAAAATCGACATAATTCTAAGTTTTTAATTTTGGGCTTGTCAAGATATTTTTCAACATATATATTCGAAATTATACAAAAATTACTGAAAATTCTTTTAAAAATATATATTTTCATTAGATGCTCAAGTAGGTCTATGAAAAATGTTATTTTCTTGGTAAAATTTTAAATATTGAATTTAAAAAAATTGTTATATATTTTATTATTTCTATAATAGTCAGTAATTTAAACTAACAATAACATTACATAAATCATGTTTATTATTTAGTATATTTGATGCACATTGAATATATGAGATGGCTACCAACACCTAGAAGTGTATGAATAAAGTTGGGTCAAAACCATTCATATTAGTACAGCTATATTGGCCACATAGTCTAATGAATCAGGATCACAATACTCATAGCTAGGATTACCTGTGATTGTACATTAATACAATCTAGTTTATGATTTCTTGGTTGATCATCCCAAATATTATAAAATGGTGGATTAAAAAAACAGTTTATGACTTTCGGGCTACCGTCCCAAATATTATAATATGGTGGATTAAAAAAATAGTTTTTTACTTTTGGGATACCATCCCAAATATTATAATATGGTGGATTAAAAAAATAGTTTATTACTTTTGGGATACCATCCCAAATATTATAATATGGTGCATTAAGAAAACTGTTTATGACTTCTTGGTGTAACATCTCAAATATTATAATTTGGTGCATTAAAAAAAGTTTATGACTTTTTGGTGTAACATCCCAAATATTACAAGACCGTACAATATTACAACCGAGTTTATGACGTCTTGGTGTAATACATCAAATATTTTAAGACCGTACATTAGTACAACCGAGTGTATGACTTGTTGGTGACCTGTAGTTGAGCAAAAACCAGAATCCCCAACCCTCGCTCTTCTATTGTGTCTATAATGAAGGAAAAAGGGGGGGTAGTACGAAAGGGAAAAGCACATAATACTAGCGGTTTCTTCAATGGAGTAATGAGGAATGTACAAGCCAGAGAAGGCTACGGTAATACCCTCCTCTTTGTAAGTAAGCACTTAAAATCATTATAACTGGATTTGTTTCATGCTCTTTCCAGTCCCGATCCTTAACCTCCACCCCCTCTCATTACTTTCCTTTCCCTAACCACCATTTTGTATTTAATATACATATATACAGCAACGTTCAAGGGTTCCTCCTTTTGATGATGTTTTCTGGATTGAAGTATTACAGCTACAGGAGGTTCTACAATAGAAGGAGCCAAAGCCAACTGCGCATACCTATGGCATTTAGCAATTTCAGGAATGTTTTAGGTTTAGATTGGTTTAGGATAGCCTAATCTTTGTAGACTGCCAAATATTCTGCACTGGTGATCATGTGGAGAAAATTTCAGTCTAATCTAGTCTAATTTGCCAGTGATAGGGAGGTCGGATCTTGAATCCCTGTCGGGTATACCGAGGTTGATTTTCTCTAAATGATTTTCAACCGTTAAATGTTATTATAGTTGTTATTTATGGTATATAAACTCATATAAATATCATATTCTTTGAATTGAAAAATGAAGCATGGACACGGGAATCGAACCTTGGGCTAAGCCAAGCGTACTAATACAAAGGTCCTGGGTTTGATTCCTGTGTCAAGGTGTCATTTTTAAATTTAAAGAATAGAAAATTATGACTTAGAATATACAGCTTATGAAGAATAAATCAATTACCTCATTCATAGTCCATTGGAGGAGAATGGAGGACTTATTTACGAATCATCTATAGAATTTAATCAGTGATAGAAAGGTCTAAAACACAAGGTGTCAGGATAGCATTATATTGTATTGCTGGAGAAGCTGAAGCTCGAATTTCATTCGAATGGAGTGCTGCTTTTCATATGTAATTTATCACTTATTCCATATTCTCTGCTCACTAATGTGGGTATATTTTATCTAAGTAACCCTCTTAAATCTCAACCATTTAAAATAATTAATTAATGACATTGGTACTTAAAGCAATAATAATAATACAAATTAATAGCCAAAATTTTTTTAAATGACGAGAAAACAAATAAATATACCAATTTGGATTTAAAATACTATATTTTAAGGTCAATGCCACGCTTATTATTTAATAATTTAGATATTATATTTGGTGTTTTTGGTATGCAAATGAGTTACATCATTGGTATCTGCGTGTCAATTAACCGATTGTTCCACATTCCTCTAAGATCCTTAGAGATGATGGGTCACACATCATCTTTGACCCCGACATAATCTTTGTGCCTTTCTGTTAACTGTTAGAAAAGACTTTTCAAGGAATTTTTAAAATTACTAGTTACAAAACTCTACTCAGATGAGGGTCTCATTTACAACTCACAGCGTGGTGGGAAAATGTAGGTACCGTAACATTGGCGAAAATTAAAATTTCCCCTTTCACGGTGCTACATAGAGGATTGGGTGCTGTGTCGCCTGAACTTTCAGTCGTTGGATTATGAACTTATTTTTTAGTGATGGATGTGTCTCAACTATTAAACTTATGGTATACATGAACAGGTATTAAAACGTAGTGCTAAAAACAAAAATCCTAAAGGAAAAGGATGACGAGGTAGACTTTTTAAGAACCAATAGCTTTTATAGACCAAGTCTTAAAAAGATAACCTCAAGATACCCAGCTGGGGATAAAATTGTAGCCTTTATTAACATAACAGAGTGAGCTGGCGTAGACTTGGATATTTTGTGTTCAAACTATTAATTTATAAAATATTACCAGCATCTCGTGAATAAAGAACAAATTTAAATATTTTGTTTTAACGGTTGTCTAATAGGGTAAGAACCCTTTTAAGGATACAATAATACATATTCAAACAAAGTTCTGTTTATTTTTTAATGTTATAAAGATAAGCCTGTTCTTAAAAAATAAAGAATTTATAAAATAAATTATTATATCCACTTAAGATAAAAAGCTCCTTTTTAACATCCTGGTGAAATTAAATTTAAAGCACTTTTAAATAACATTAGCTTATCTGGTTAACCCTTTATATAAATGTATTAATAAATAATGAATATTAATTGTTTAAAGTATCACTTGAACCAATACTTTCTAGTTAAAATCAGACCATATTTTTATTTTATAAAATTAAAAATGTAAAGAGGGTAATTTTATTGGCACTAAAATTTGTGTGTTTTTGTTTCTAATTTATTTACATTCTAAAATATTTTGGAAGTTAAACTATAAAATATTTTGTCATTATAGGCCTATGTATAACTAATAATAATATGCTTATTTATTCAACTTAAGTTTTAGTGTTTAAAATAATTAAGAATTGGTTGAATATAAATTATACTATTTTCTTGTGGTTAACTAATGTATTTTATGGTTCTTTTTAGATAAATCCACAATATATTTTAAATGTGCATGGATCTCTTTTAAGGTGGAATACCAAAGAGTACTTCTGTGTGCTCTGAGAGACTGTGGCACATGTTCTAAAAGCCTAGACCATTTATGGCGGTTTAGAGACCTATAATTACACAAAACACGGCCGTTTATGTGTTTCTCGTTCGCAAAAGGGAAAACGGGCAACGTAGTAGGGGGGAAAGGGGTTGGGGGTTAAAAAAAATATGACGGGATTTAAATAATACTCAGCAAGGGGGCTGAGGTTTTGGTACAACTCGCGTAATACCTCCCCCCACTCTTTCCCTTCACTAGTTACTAAAATATTACCACCGCAAAACCACTTCGTCCCGTTGTACACATTTTTTAAAAAATGCAACAAAACAGTAAAATGTCATTTTGGTCTACATCGTACAAGAGAGGAGCTACCACAATGGTTAGTTGCTCAGTTAAAGAGCTTAAGTAGACCTATTTTAAATGCTATTTTCAAACGAATCATTATTGTAGGTAGTTTTTACTTGAATTTTATTCATATTTGAGATGGTCACTTTTATTTTGTTTCCTGTTGGCTTTCATAAAATATATGAAATGTTCATGGTTACTTGTATTTAATGTGTTACATTGTATTTTCTGTTCGCATGGATATGTTCTGTTTAAAACACAAATTTAGCGAGGATCTAATGTTTATATAAAGAAGTTATTTTATTAAATCCATATATTACTTTTATATTTCTGGTATAATTTGTGATCTAGCAACATTTTTTGTAAATTATAAATTCCCCTCTTGGTTTGGCATTTTAGGGGAATTAACCACAGACGCCTTGGTTCAATTTTAGTTGGTGGCTATAATAATTAACTAGACCCACTTGTGTACAGGTTTATCTAAATATTATAGCTGTAAGTTCCTGGATAGCATATAATAATTATATTAAATATAGGTCTACGTTTCTCGTAGAAGTAAATTTATCAGTCATGAAGCCTTAGATGGTTCGCTGGTAACTGTATGTTAATTAGTAATCCACCCCGTTCAAAAGTAATGTCTGTCCTAAGATTATAATAGAATAATCTTAAAGGTGATCCTTGATTGTTAATTTATCATTTAGTAAATCGGAAATCATCACACTGCTATATATTATACTCCAAAAAATAAGCCAAGCCCAGGACTCTTTGATAACTAATACTAGTTTTAAATCTGAGGTAATAATATTAAACTATACTTAATAATTTTTTCATCGTCTCTAACGGCCCCAGGCGTCCTTGGTTCAATTCTGACCTGTTTAATACACGACTTGATCATCCTTGATTCTCTTACGTTAGTTTAAAAATCGCTCTTATATTTAATAGCCTATATTATTTTCGGGTGCCATGTAGTCTTACGTTCGCTACAAACGATTATAATGGCTTAAGATTTAAATTAAAGAAACCAAATTAATAATTTGGGTTAATTTATTCAATACATTAATTATGGCGGAGTAAATAGCAAATACATTGATAATAACGGCTATATCCCATATAAGTTTCAAAATCTTTAAATTGAAAAATGAAACCTAAACACGGAAATCGAACCAGGGACTTTTGGCTTAGTACACTAATGCTCGAACCACTGAGCTATCCAAGAATCGTCCCGTGCTCTGGATAACTTAGTGTCAAGTTCAGATTTCATTTTTCAATTTTCAGAATAGTTAGATCTGGTTGATAGCTTGACTGATAGTACTTATCATAGTTAGATCTGGTTGATAGCTTGACTGAGAGTACTTATCATAGTTAGATCTGGCTGGTAGCTTGACTGAGAGTACTTATCATAGTTAGATCTGGTTGATAGCTTGACTGATAGTACTTATCATAGTTAGATCTGGTTGATAGCTTGACTGAGAGTACTTATTATAGTTAGATCTGGTTGATAGCTTGACTGAGAGTACTTATAATAGTTAGATCTGGTTGATAGCGGGACTGAGAGTACTTATCATAGTTAGATCTGGTTGATAGCTTGACTAAAAGTAATTATCATAGTTAGATCTGGTTGATAGCTTGACTGAGAGTACTTATTATAGTTAGATCTGGTTAATAGCTTGACTGAGAGTACTTATCATAGTTAGATCTGGTTGATAGCTTGACTGAGAGTACTTATCATAGTTAGATCTGGTTGATAGCTTGACTGAGAGTACTTATCATAGTTAGATCTGGTTGATAGCTTGACTGAAAGTAATTATCATAGTTAGATCTGGTTGATAGCGGGACTGAGAGTACTTATCATAGTTAGATCTGGTTGATAGCTTGACTGAGAGTACTTATCATAGTTAGATCTGGTTGATAGCTTGACTGAGAGTACTTATCATAGTTAGATCTGGTTGATAGCGGGACTGAGAGTACTTATCATAGTTAGATTTGGTTGATGGCTTGACTGAGAGTACTTATCATAGTTAGATCTGGTTGATAGCTTTAGCCGGGAGGTCACCCATCTCTTCGCAGCACCAAAGGAGTGCCCAATACACTTGTTTGAGTTCCTTTACTAAAAACGAATCGACCAAGCTTATCTTGCGTCGAGAAAATCTTGTAAGAAGGTCCTGTTCTCAACTGATAGTTTTCATATCAAGATCGTAAATCCTAAAAAAAACAACTTAATATGTATTGCACCCTGGTTTGAGAAAGTGAGAAAAAAAGAAAGTTCATTACGTACTTCAATGTGACTCGTAAGTTCTGAAAAAGTTAACATTAAATATTTTATATGCTTCACATTTTATTCACACATATACGCATTTTTATTATATGGATCTAAGTTATACTAAAACTTAATTAAAAGTTATTAATATAATAATATACATAAAAATAAATATGTTAAAAACATTTATCGGTTGATATTTAACGTAAAAATTAATTCTTCTGATTGTTTGAATAAACATTAAAGTTAAAATGCACGAATAGCATAATTAATACTTCCTACAGTTTCAAGAATCAGGGGCTGGTATATTATTACTGAAAACTGTAAAAAGAATATCCCCACCTCATACATTCGCTCTAACCCCCTACCCCCACCCCTACAAAAAAGATCAAAATTTTAACGAACAAGCCCAAATACTCATATAAGTCCAAATAATAACTGGGGGGAAAAAACTCTTTAATGGCAAACGTTTAGTAACAAAGGACCTTGTTAAAAATATGTAAGGGAAAAAAAAATCCCATAAGAAGAAACAAAACAAAGCTACATCTGCCGTGGAGGATTTCACTTGTTATTGGACAATGAGATCCCTTGTTAAAATTAATATTAGAATTTAGCTGAATATTCTGTAAAAAAATTACATAAGAGCCAGAATTATTATTTATTGTTTTAATACTAGCTGTACCCTATGTATGAATTACAGTTTGATTTAAATATGAAGGTACTTTTTTTTTACAGCTATAAAAGGTGTTTTTTCACCGCGTCTTAATACACACACGGGTAATTTCATTAATGGAACAGGGATGAGTAGATGGATGTTTAGTAAAATATACGAGCATTTGCAAGAAGGGAGGGTAGGAAACAACTTAGAAAAAACACCCTCAGTACAATCAGCTGGGATATAAAATCTGATCTTCATGTCACTTGTAATCCAGTATAACATGAGAATGATGCTTTAGAGTATACCATTCTACCGTATGTGTAAGTTTATAAAATTTCCTAAGACAATTTTGATTTCTTGATGAGTCATGTCATATGATCTGCAGCTATCACTTTGATATAGATTATTGTTGGGAGTCGAAATGAGACCAGCCTGAAGAATAAAGTGTACAGTACATCAAATTTAGAAGACACAGATATATGATCGCAACGTAAGGCGAATAGAAGATAGCGCCAGATGGAGCTTGTGAGCTTGTGACATCACTCAGTACACATTTGGGCGTTACGAACACAACGCTATATAGAATACAAACTAAGTTGTTAAAATCGGGACATATTTTGGAACTTTAAATAATAAATAAACTTTTAAAATTCACAACAATGTTCAATTAACGTTATTACTCTACTTGTTTAAAATAAAAGTAACTATAAAGTTATATTTTTAAAGCGTGAAATACTGCTGTAAATACTATAGCTAATTCAACACTACTACGACCAGCTTTGGTGGCCACATGATCTAAGGCGCTACTCTTGCAATATACTAGACCGCCGCTGATGGGGAGATTTAGGTTAGAATCTCAGTCGGGTGTACTAAGTGTGGTTTTCCCAAAATGTTTTACTACTCTCCCTCTACGCAAATGCGGGTGCTGCCCGTCCTCTAAATATAGCCTTATGTATCCCTAAAACCATTAGCGTAACTAGTACATAAGCGTATAATCCAAACTGGTAGTAAGACGTGGTACTAAAAAATAAATTAAAAAACATTATTAAGTAATACCAGAATGACTGTATGGCATTGATTTAATATGCACTTTTTAACTACCTATATAAATGTAGTATTAAGTAAAGTATAATTTTTAAATTTACAACCCTTAATGCGGGGGTGGATTCAGTTATTTGCATACTCAAGCTTAGTGGCCAACCTATAAAATAAAGTTCACGTTTTTTATATATACACATAAAAAGTAGCATAAAACATCTAATCTTCATGTTAGTCTCATATTAGAAAATAAATGGTACGGCGCACCGCATAGACTTTCTCTCTCTTTCTATAAACTCAGAAGATTTCTGAACGGAATAATGTACATTGTATCATCACCACTCCACATAAGAACACGCATAAAATAATATACAATGATATAGAATCAATGAGAAAAGAGGCGCATCTTTGTTCACCTAAGAGCATTTCAAACAGTTTAATGTCTTCCACAAGGGTCAACACTTCGTATTAAAATTTCGATTTCTGGTTAAAGTTTTAACATTTAATAAGGTGTTGCACATCTTCAAGTCATCGCATTGATATTTAATTATTCATTTATACATTTTGACCAATAAAAAATGTAAATATTGACTATTGAGTCTAAAATGGAGATAGATCATTGCTATGCAAACATTTCTCCTAAGAGATTTAAAGAAAAATAACATACTTTTTTAGATACTTATATTTAATAACTCTATGGCATTGGAGAATTATTGCGTTAAGACTTAAGTAGTATATGTTTACAACTAAAGTTCACAAAATTGTATTAATATATTTGCAAATATCTCAGAAACTGCTGCTTTTATAAAAATATATGTCAAATAAAAGTTTTTTATTTCTAATAGCCCTACAATTTTGCAATGATAAGTTGTTTAGTTTCTCAAATAGTTGTGGAGATACGGAAATTAACGCTTCTGTAATGTACCCTAAAAATCATTTTCATAGAAAAATGAAAATAGCCAGTTTATTTATAATCTTAATCAACGCCTAGATACGAATTTTAATCAAAATCGTTTGAGCAGATTTTGAGAAAACCAAATTTTTCTCTTTTTGCCCTTCAGTAAACTACCCTTAATTTTAAGTTTTTATAGGCACACAGACAGACGGCATTGCAAAGACTATTTTTTAGGGTTCGGGGGGTCATGAGACGTCGACATCCATCAACATTTCAGGTTAGTTTTTTTTTACGGTCGCAATACTTAAACTTTAATGTCCAAAAAGTTAAAAAATTCATATAATTCCGTATAGATTGAAAGTTATTGATTTTATAAAAATATGTTTCGGATAAAATATCTGTATTATAAATATATATACATATTTGTAATGCTAAGTAATTTCATATCTCAAATAGTTTCGGAGCTATTTAAAAAAATGTTAATTGACGCATCAGACCGGAGCCCTTAAAGCCATTTTGCCGAAATATTGAGGGTAGCCATTTTGTTTGGAATATTTATTAATGTTTATAAATGAAATTTAATCAAAATCGTTATAGCCGATTTTGAGAAAATCGACTTTTTCTCTTTTTGCCCTTCAGTAAACTACCCTTAATTTTAAGTTTTAATAGACACACAGACAGACGGCATTGCAAAGACTATTTTTTTAGGGTTCGGGGGGTCATGAGACGTCAAAATCCATCAACATCTCATGTTAGTTTTTTTTTACGATCGCAATACTTAAGCTTTAATGTCCAAAAAGTTAAAAATATATATATAATTGCGTATAGAATGAAAATTATTGATTTTATAAAAATATGTTTCGAATAAAATATTTGTATTATAAATATATATACATATTTGTAATGCTAAGTAATTTCATATCTCAAATATTTTCGGAGCTATTATAAAAAATGTTAGTTTACGCATCAGACCGGAGCCCTTAAAGCGATTTTCCCGAAATATTGAGAGTAGCCATTTTGTTTGGAATATTAATTAATATTCATAAATGAAATTTAATCAAAATCGTTAGAGCCGATTTTGAGAAAATCGACTTTTTCTCTTTTTTCCCTTCAGTAAACTACCCTTAATTTTAGGGGTAGATATCCAATTCCAAAAACCCCTCGGGGCAACCCTATGAAAACCCTAGATATCAAGTTTCAGATATCGGTAAAATAGTTTAGGCTCTAGTTGGAGGTACAGACAGACAGACAGACAGACAGATAGACAGACAGACGGAAATTCAAAAACCACTTTTTCGGATTCAGGAAGTCATGAAACGTCAAAATTCATCAAAATCTCGAGTTCGATTTTTTTGACGATCACCATACTTTCTCTACCTGTAAGATAGAGAGAAAGTAAAAAGGAGCTTGGAGGGTAGTGAGGAATTGAAAAATTATTTCTTTAAACTAGATAATTTGCAAGCATCTGAAATACGTCTTTATCACAACGTTGAGTATTACTTGTTATATTGTGATTATTGACAATTACAAACACTTATAGAACGAAAATATCAAACTTTCATTCAACGAAAAAACCGTAAATAATAAAAACCAAATCAAGTTTTGTTTTTATTTTACAGCCTTTAACAACACATACGTTGATATGTTCAAGAATAACAAATGTTCAGTTTTGTGATTGATAAGTTTGATAGCTATACCTTTCATTCATGTGGTGTTTAATATAGGCGATTGCAGATATATTGTGGGGATGTAGGTAACGGAGAAAATATCAGCATGTTTAAAATATTATGGCAAAACAGTCTTTTGGCCAAAATAAATAAATATTATTCCAGTACAAACATAGAACATAGCGTACAATATAGAGTTTAATTTTCTTCACATTATGGTATCAACAGTTGTTAAATATCTGCCATGAGCATAGTGACTTTTTTTTATTATATGACATATATGACCGGTAAGGACATGATATCTAGGTTAGGTCGCATTCATATAAACTAGTAGCAGCTCTGTTGGCACAGAACGTTGTTAGGGGTGCCATAGGAGGTTGTCTACACGTCGTACCCCGTAATTCCTCATTCACACTCTCATCGATACGTCTCGGACGAGATATTCGGTGAGAGTGTACGAGCCGAGTGAAGACGAGAGCTTCTCTCCACATTCTCATCGATACATCTCGGATCGGAAGACAGGTGCTTCGACCGAGGCTCTGCTACATTACGATACATCTCGGACGAGATATTCGGTGAAGTGTACGAGCCGAGGGAAGACGAGAGCTGCTCTCCCACAGATTCTACATCAAATGAACAATCTCGGACGAGATATTCGGTGAGAGTGTACGAGCCGAGGGAAGACGAGAGCTGCTCTCCACATTCTCACCGAAACGTCTCGCACGAGATATTCGGTGAGAGTGTACGAGCCGAGTGAAGACGAGAGCTGCTCTCCACATTCTCACCGAGACGTCTCGCACGAGATATTCGGTGAGAGTGTACGAGCCGAGTGAAGACGAGAGCTGCTCTCCCACATTCTTGCCCCTTACCCACAGTCATCTGTCGTGCAGTCTTTATTTCGATGTCTATGATGGAGGATGTCGAACTTAGTATATAACATCAACTGTGAACCCACGCATCTTTCAATTTCTTCTTATCTCTGTGGTACGTATGTTTCGGTTCCCACAATACGGACTCAGCTTGGTATAACTCCAAGAATTGGATTGTTGTGTTATTTGTCCCGTCACTCATATTTTGCAAAATAACTTACTAAGCAGAAACCAAAAGAAAACAAGATTAAAATTAACAAAGATTAAATTAATTAAACCTGATGTCGCGCCACTTGTTAACACTCTGGGCTCCTCTAATTGCACATTGGCTGGACGAGTGTGTGGCAGTGTGCACTCGTACTCGCATCTCGCACCCTTTGACTCGGACAACAAAGACCGACACGGCCCCGTGAGAAGACGAGGAGACCTGAGATGAGAGTAGGCGAGGCGGGGCGAGGCGAGATCACCATCCACACTCTCGCATTCGGGCTACGGGTTCGGCCAGGCTGACAAGCGTGTGAGCAAGTGCGTGATTAGCAGATAGCTCTCTATAGTGGTTGACGAGGAGGCTCCAAATCTTGGCTCAGTGAACTGAGGATGGTTTTAACAAGTGATTTATTGTTGTGGTTTTCTCATCCTCTCTCTACGCTGATGGCGATTCTTATTTGTAAAGGCCTACTTTGATAATATTGAAGTATTTTAACATATCAGTTTTACACATATACATATATTTATACGTATAGGTATGGTTTATTATCTTACAAATTAAATTAGGCCGTTAGTGGCAAGTGTGTTAAACCTATCGATATTAATAAAAATTTCAAAATGAGAAGTTTTCCTAGCACTCAATGAACCAACATAAAATAATATTGCCTAGCGCCTGTAAACTAGACTGTACCGGGTCGGGCGTGCGCGCTTGAAAAATAGAACTAGTTCTATCTTTCAAGCGCGCGCGCTCCAGTCTGGCCACCCTCGTTACAACCCATGTGATCTATTTTATATTTTATTCGCTCGCACGCTCGCTCAGTCTGGCCGTCCCCTACCTCGGGTCGTCCAGGCGAGTGTGAGGATGAGTGAGGCATAATTAGATGATGTGATGAAAGTGAATATGAAGTTGAGGAGCCGGTGTGAATCCTAACCTACCTTAAGGCTTAATAAACCAAACCCTGGTGACTGTTGGGATTATTCCCTTTAAGGGAAAAATACCCCAGGTACCAGCTGGGAATTGAGCCTGGGACGCTTAGACTCATAGCCAGGTGCAATGACCACTACACCATGGGGTGCGGAGTCATCAACAACTTCATATGAGGTAAGAATTAGAAAGGTAGTTTTGAATAAATGCACCCGAATTAGTGAAAATATGGGAAAATCATACGTGAGAAAATACGTGCAATGCACCAGATCACCGGTCAACGGTGACCAAAGTGTGATACAAGTTTAACACCTGAGACCCCTCGATCATTGATGTTTTCAATTTTTCTCTTCAAGTAATTTTTTTCGATAAGCAACAATTAAACCTTTATGAAGCTATAAAACTTAGAATAACTATTATATATAGTATGTATATATATAATTATATATATATAAATTTCACCTCTCGCTCCATACCTGTTTGGTCTATGGGCATAGGCCTACAAGTACTATGATGTAATAGAAATGAGTAGGATTTAATCGATAGGAAACGTACCCAAATCTACATAGAGGGAGAGTGGGAAACCATTTAGGAAAAACAACTCTCAGTGTACCCGGCAGGATTCAAACCCTGACCTCCCCGTCACTGTCAAACCAGACCAAATGAGTTTTAAATTTAGACCACGTGCCCATCCCGGTGGGGGTAGTTAATATTAAATTTTATAATAATTTTAGAACGGATATATTTTTCTATTAACCACTACACAAAAATACATTTATTTAAAGAAAATATATTTTTATTTGGGTGGAAATAAATTTATGAAGTACCGCAACAACATGAAAAAAAAAACCATTAGCTAAACCTCTGAAAAGTCTTTTAATCTTACTAAATAGTTTATTTCATTACAAGATTCATCCTATTTAAAAGAGACACGTAAACCACTTAAACTAACTGAAGTAAACCTTTCAACGGATTCCTTCTTTCATCCTCTTCGACGCCTCCCCCCTCTCATCTTTCTACCCCACCCCCCTCATCCATCGGGCTACTAAACGGCTGGGTGGGAGCCAAACACAGCTCATTTTCCGTTTTAAATAAACTGAATCGCTTTCCTTAAGAAAAGAAGGCAAAAAAAAAATTTGACATATTATACATGTATATACATATACAAAGTGAGTTGTTCTAAATGTGTTCGGTGTTCGAGTGTGGGTTCGAATTATTTGTGGCGCAATTTGTTATTCAAAGAAGCGTGTTAGAAGTCGACTTGGTACATGTATTTAGTGAGCTTTTTTTTCTTATTATTATCTTGCCAAAATATTTTTGAAAAATAAGTGTGAAGCAGTGGTGGGTTAGTGAATGAGTTAAAAAAAAAGCCTTCATTTGTGTCATGTTATAGAAAAGTTTTGATCTTAAAAACCTTTTGTACTTATACTAAAAATAACAAGTATTATATTAAACCATTATTTTGCAATGCCTTTATTGTATATCAGTCTACAATATAGCCTATAAGGCCTACATTACCTTTTTTAAATATATTAACTATTTTTAGACACCATGTTAAATACACAGCCAACAAACCCAAAATAATGTGCTCAAACTTAAAATAAAAATAAGTTATTCTTTTTGGTTTAGGATTAAATTAAATAAATAAGTTAAAATGAAAAATAGTCTTTAGCAATTTTATATTAGATTATTTAACTGCCAACTGTAGAAAATAATACATTATGTAATTATGTGATGACGTAAGTTGTACTGTGCAAATTTCATTGTCTGCTACAGCTAACTCTTTTTTCAGATGCAGTCGTGGCACAGATAAATATGTAAGTCTTGGTCCTGAGTAAGGACAGTGGTTAAGCATAAAAGTAATAAGCATATTAATTATGCATTTAACATTATGCCTCAAATAGTCTTTGGTTGAACTTAACAATAAAAGATTAACAAAAACAACCCATTTTGGTGGCTGCATGGTCTAACGCGTACTCTCGCAATAAAATAGACTGCTGAAGACGGGGAGATTGGGGTTCGATATTGGTCGGGTGTACTGAGGGTGGTTTTCTTTGAATGTTTTTCACTCTCCCTCCATGCAAATGCGGTTGCAGTTCATCTCAATTAAGCCTTCCTAGTATCTAACAAATTAGTATAATTAGTACATTCGAGTATTACCCGAACGAGTAGTAAGCCGTTGTGCTATAAAAAACTTATTCTAACATGTTTCATCTAATTTTAATATATTTATTGTACTGACAAGAGTATGACGAAAGTAAACATCCATACACGAACGCTTTTTTTAAGTACAATCTGCGATCAAATCGAGCTCTTCTAGCTGGCAGTGAGTGTAACTAACGTATTGGGAAAAGGCATTTAAGTTGGAATTTATTATTCATCCAAAAATGCTTTTAGTATAGTTATTACTTATTTTATTTCAATAGCTAATTATTTGTAAACAAATAATCTATTAAACTATTTGTGGTCATATTATTTCCTTCGATAAGTTTGTCAAAACTACTTTCCAGTTGATAATTATCGTTCACAAAGAGGGAACATATTTTTGGTAGGAAAGTCTTGAGGATACCACATGAAATCTTGACGGACCTATTTATAAGTGGCCCCCACATAAACGCCTTGGAATAAGTACGACATGCCTAACTGTCATTAATAAAATAGTGTGAGCGAACATATGGGTTTAAAGAGGGTAAGAAAGATGGGGGGGAAACCCCCAGCTTGACTGTCTTCTGTTTAAAACTTATGAGTTATTTGGTGTTCTACATAAAATGAGGCCATTTGGAAACTGTCACTAAAAAACGATGTTTCCAACACATCATTATTATTTGGTGTTGAATAGTAAAAATAGTTTGGCACAAATTCAAATCAAATTTTGCACATTTCAATTATTATATTTGATTAATCTAACCTTTTTTGTACCGTGTCATACTCTGTAAACATTTAAGAATAAAATAGCCAAAGCTATTATTTATGCTTTTAGTGAGGATTACTCCATATAGACATGACATAATGGAGTAATCCTCACTAAAAGCATAAATAATAGCTTTGACTATTTGATTCTTAGATATGCAATCCCTTACGATTATAATAATTGTACAATTGGCGGCAATAAGCCAACTACCGAGTCGAAGGTGGCTGCGTTATCTGATAGCTAGTGATCTTAATAAAATCACACATTTGTAGCCGACGATTTTCGCACGTACATCATAGACTCTGCCTTAAAATATGAGTGAATAATGACCCTAGGTACGGGATGATTCCTGGATGGCTCAGAGGTTAGAGCATTTGCCTACTTAGCCAAAGGTCCCGGGTTCGATTCCCGTGTCAAGGTGTCATTTTTCAATTTTCAGAATGTGAACATTTAATTAAATTCATGAGGTAGGGATGAAGAGGGTATAATTTATAGGAAATGTAGCTGTATTTACGTAGAGGGCTAGTGGTAAATAATTTAGGTAAAATCACTTAGTACACGACACACCAAATTGGGATTCGAACCTTGATCCTTGTTACCAACAAATCATATATATGAGACTGAAGTTATAATTTATTATCTTCGTACCATTGTGCCTTTTAACAATATATATAATTTGCTCTTATGTGATCTTTATTTATACCCAATTAAAAATTTCGTTTCTTTTTTAATTAATAAATTCACCGACTTAACCTTTATTAAAGACTTATTCCATTTAGTAGGATTAGAAGGACAACTAAGATGAATAGCACCTGTATTAGCGTGATTAGAGGACGGAAATAACATAGATATAAATCACATGTGGAGAACTACTCCCTATGTTTACCAGTCGAGAATCAAATCTTGACCGGTGACTTAGTATATCACTAGCTTGTCCCCTTAGACCACATGATCACAAATGTAGGTTCAAATTTGGCTTAAATATTATCTGTAGTGTAGAAGGCCTTCGGCATGAGTGGTTAAACGACATCATCTTTTTATTTCCTGTTTAGAAGAGTTACACGTTGAAATACGGCCCATAGAGGAAACCAACAAGCAAAACAGTTCAGTCTCACTTGCTATTTTCCTATGATTAATAGACACTCATTTTTTTCTTCTAAACTTTGACTCTCCTGCTTCATATTTTGAAACATTCACAGGAGAGCAGGAGCTTTGAACTCCTTAATGTAACCGTTTCATTTTATCTCGACCACATATTTCTTCTTTCGAATTGATCACTTTCAATTATTTTCTTTCTTTTTTCTTTTTCAAGTCTCCAGTGACTTTATTGAGGATCTAAATGTTTACTAAAGAGCCACATTAATTTTATGGGTTTAAAATTAGCAAAGTTTGTTTAAATAAAAAAGCTAACTAGCTTTTAATGATATTAAACATGTAAATAAATTATATTATCCATAAAATAGTAGCGTAAGTGACCATTTTGTGTCGGCACGCTTTAAAACTACATAAAATAGCTTTGAAATAAAATAATGCTCATGATAAATTAACATGAAATTTTTACTCGTATGACAAAACATTAATTTTAATGTTTGTTTTTCTTAGTTTGAAATTTACAAATAAAGATAAATCTGTTTTTGTTTTTATTGTGTGTATCGCGTCTCATTTTTAATCCGGATCTGTACAAATTTGCGTGGAAGGCGAGTGGGAAACCATTTAGGAAACACTACCCTCATTATACTAGATTTGGATTCGAACCCCGATTTTTCCGTCTCTATCAGGCCAGAATAACTCGAGAATGATGCATTAGACCAGAGATTCTCAAAGAGGGAGGAGCATTTGGGCATTCACTTTTAGTTTAGTTTTATCGTCAGCCAACATAAAGAGCTTTCAGAAAAAGAACTTAAATCTTGTAGGCCTTATCCAACCACTCATTTATGCGATCAAGCTTTTCTTACTGTTTGTGGTGTACAAAATGTGAAACTAAATCGTCTTAGTGTTTAATTGGACTTCAGTTCCATTCCTCACATGATTTATCAGTGTTTATAGGCCTAAATGTACAAATAATCTAAAACAATTAATTTTTTATGATTTTTGATGTAATTTTATTTTTATTTATTTAAAAAAACTACTATGGCTAGAAATCTACAAATAGAATACCTAAATCTACTTTATTTTAATTTATTTATATTGTAATAAATCTTACATCATAAAAATTATCATGAATAAAAATAAATGGTACGGCGCACCGCACAGACTTTCTCTCTCTTTCTATAAACTCGTAAGAATTCTGAACGGAATAATGTACATTGTATCAACACCACTCCACTTAAGAACACGCATAAAATAATATACAATGATATATAATCAATGAGAAAAAAGGCGCATCTTTGTCCACCTAAGAACATTTCAAACAGTTCAACAAATGTCTTCCACAAAGGTCAACACTTCGTATTAAAATGTTTATTTCTGGTTAAAATTTTAACATTTTATAAGGTGTTGCAGATCTTCAAGTCATCGCATTGATATTTAATTATTCATTTATACATTTTGACCAATAAAAAATGTAAATATTGATTATTGAGTCTAAAATGGAGGTATATCCTTGTTATACAAACATTTCTCCTAAGAGCTTTAAGGAAAAATAACATACTTTTTTTAGATACTTATATTTAATTACTCTATGGCATTGGAGAATTATTGCGTTAGGACTTAAGTAGTATATGTTTACAACTAAAGCTCACAAAATGGTATTAATATATTTGCAAATATCTCAGAAACTGTTGTTTTTATAAAAATATATGTCAAATAAAAGTTTTTTATTTCTAATAGTCCTACAATTTTGCAATGATAAGTTGTTTAGTTTCTCAAATAGTTGTGGAGATACGGAAATTAACGCTTCTGTAAAGTACCCTAAAAATAATTTTCATAGGAAAATGAAAATAGCCAGTTTATTTATAATCTTAATCAACGAATAGATACGAATTTTAATCAAAATTGTTTGAGCAGATTTTTAGAAAACCAAATTTTTCTCTTTTCGCCCTTCAGTAAACTACCCTTAATTTTAAGTTTTTATAGAGACACAGAGAGACGGCATTGAAAAGACTATTTTTTAGGGTTGTGGGGGTCATGAGACGTCGACATCCATCAACATTTCAGGTTAGTTTTTTTTTTACGGTCGCAATACTTAAACTTTAATGTCCAAAAAGTTAAAAAATTCATATAATTGCGTATAGATTGAAAGTTATTGATTTTATAAAAATATGTTTCGGATAAAATATTTGTATTATAAATATATATACATATTTGTAATGCTAAGTAATTTCATATCTCAAATAGTTTCGGAGCTATTATAAAAAATGTTAATTTACGCATCAAACCGGAGCCCTTAAAGCCATTTTGCCGAAATATTGAGGGTAGCCATTTTGTTTGGAATATTTATTAATGTTCATAAATGAAATTTAATCAAAATCGTTAGAGCCGATTTTGAGAAAATCGACTTTTTCTCTTTTTTCCCTTCAGTAAACTACCCTTAATTTTAAGTTTTTATAGACACACAGACAGACGGCATTGCAAAGACTATTTTTAAGGGTTCGGGGGGTCATGAGACATCGAAATCCATCAACATTTCAGGTTAGTTTTTTTTACGATCGCAATACTTAAGCTTTAATGTCCAAAAAGTTAAAAATATATATATAATTGCGAATAGATTGAAAATTATTGATTTTATAAAAATATGTTTCGAATAAAATATTTGTATTATAAATATATATACATATTTGTAATGCTAAGTAATTTGATATCTCAAATAGTTTTGGAGCTATTATAAAAAATATTAATTTACGCATCAGACCGGAGCGCTTAAAGCCATTTTGCTGAAATATTGAGAGTAGCCATTTTGTTTGGAATATTAATTAATGTTCATAAATGAAATTTAATCAAAATCGTTAGAGCCGATTTTGAGAAAATCTACTTTTTCTCTTTTTTCCCTTCAGTAAACTACACTTAATTTTAGGGGTGGATATCCAATTCGGGGCAACCCTATGAAAACCCTAGATATCAAGTTTCAGCTCAATCGGTAAAATAGTTTAGGCTCTAGTTGGAGGTACAGACAGACAGACAGACAGACAGACAGACGGAAATTCAAAAACCACTTTTTCTGTTTCAGGGAGTCATGAAACGACAAGATTCATCAAAATCTCGAGTTCGATTTTTTTGACGATCACCATACTTTCTCTACCTGTAAGATAGAGAGAAAGTAATAAATGATTATGACTAATGTATGCCTATAATAATATTAATAAAATTATATTAGGGTATGTATGTATAGCTGTCCAGAGAATTGTTAGTACTTCTCAATTAGCTAGAAAGTTGAAATATGGTGAAATTGTAAAGGAATCACTCAAGAGCTACGCAAAACATTTTACTTGGAAACTGAGAGAGAAAGAAAATTTATTAAAAGATAAAAAGTGATTTATTAAATAATTTTAATTATTATTAATATTATTATTAGCACCGCGTCTTACTACCCATTCGGGTTATACGCACTTACGCTAATGTGTAATGGTAGGGTGATTGTGAGATGAAATGGAGAACCTACAGTTTAACGTGGAATCCGAACCACGGTGGCGGCCTGGCATTCCTCAAATTCACAAGTTGTGATTAATAATAATTTTAATTGGTCGGCATGTTATTTGTTCTTCAAAAGTAAAGAGAAAGTAAAATAGAGATTCCAAGATCAAATACAAAGAAATATTGCAGATTATGATACATTGAGCATGCTTATTGTTTTTGTTGTTTCGTATTCATATTAGTAAATAAATAAAATAATTTTTTTAGCAAATAGAAATTAAACAGGTAAATTTCAACATGGTTATTTAATCTTACCTTACATTTATTTGTATTCAAACAAATTAATGACTACTCTAATTTAATGGCATCATGAAAATGAAAGATTTTGGAAGTATACATTGACAGCAATAATCTGTTTGAGTGGAAATACCATATACTCTCAGACATCTCTTTCCCTTCATTTGTATATTTGGTTCATCGGCTGAGCCTAAGAAGCTGTGAGAAACTTTATTTGATATATTCACAGAGGGTCTTTCCATGAACTTCTCTAATCATACTCCTTGATGTTTTGTTTGTGAAGATTGGTTCTTCGAGATGTACAGAACATTGATCCTACCAGGCAGAAAGTTGATAGACTTTAACTAGAGGAAGCCTCCACATAATATTCTGGAAATCCATGTTATGTCTAACGTGAACAAGGAAGAAAATTTTGCATCAGTACTGTATATATTCGACGTTGAATACAAAACAAAACTAAAAATTGCTTTAAGATGACATTGAATAATACAATCCTCATTAGAGATTAAACTGCTAATATGAGATGAGTCAATCATAGTTCCAAGCCATGCACTAAATTCAGACAATCCTTTGTTGCACAATAGGCTATTTTGAATAATCATTTCCTATTTGAGAGAAAAGTTTCATTGTTGGGGGATGACATCAGGTAATGTTTACCATTTCCTCAGCATGCTCATAGGACAGCAATCGTCCGGACAAGTATTAAATATGCTCTGTTGTGGAAGGAGTTTAACATTCTTGAGTTAAACAATACAGTTTGAAAGAAAATATAGTAGAAAATCCAGAGGAAATACTGACACACTTCTCGGTAGTTCACAAACATTCGGAAGTAGGCTGAGCCCAACCGATATTTCGATTGGTTATTTTGTATCGGCGAAATCATGAGGTTGCTCTAATAGTTGAGATATTGAGTATTCTATGTGTAGAGGTCAATTGTTACATTAGTGTGAAATCAGTCGATTGTAAGGATGAGCGGGAAAAGTAGAGTTTTTAAATATGTTGACGCATCAGGCATACCGCCACAAAAGTTAAACTTAGGCCGTATAATAATAATGATCCTTGGGTATTTAAATACTAAACAGGGCCTAGGAAATGTAACTGCCCAGCAATGATAAAGTTGGATCAAAATATAATCCATGCAACAATTTAACAGAGTGTGTTTGTTTCTTACTCAGAATCGATTTGGCAACTCAAGATTCTGGTATCCCCTTTATTTTGAGACGTAGGTAGTTCCCAGTTAAAGTGGTGGTCTCAATCGATATTAATTAGTTACAAGGCCAATCATTGGACATGGTTGATGCCTTTCTGCCCAAGCTTGTTTTCAGTTATGGCCAACTGTGCGTAGCCTTTTCGTGTACAATGTTATAGTTCATTTAATAAAACCAGAATTAATTTAATTTACTCCCACTTGATCAACTTTACTTAATAACTGGAAGAAGATGACTGTTTTACAAACAAAGCCTAACATTACATGCGTTTACCAAATGAAGGTTAGTTTTTGTTAAAATGGCTATTATTAGAATCAACCTGTCGTAGACAAACCTAAAAACTAGTAACTTATACTATACATTTATAACTAACTATATATTTTTTTAATTGTTTGTCCTAAATCAAGGGATTAGCGAATCAGCTGTTCCATGGTTAGAGGGTGTGCGTGACCATGAAGTTTGAGAACTCTTGCACTAAACCATTCAGCTACTGAAAGGGGGGGGGGGGGCGGGGCGAGGAAGGGAGTAATTGGTAGCCCTATTGCTAATATTGCATATATACTAAAAGAGTCCTTACCTTAATATAGCTATCGTTGGTATCATATTTAAATATATACAGAGAGTAGTATAGTAAAGATATTGATTCTGGTGGTGCACATGAATTGCAGAACAATTCATCCGAGCTCGGTAATACCCTTACACGAACTGCGGAGTAAAAATTAAATGTGTAATGACTTTGATCAAAATTGAATATGGAGGTTTTGTTAGGTTAGGTTAGGCTAGGCTAGGTTAGGTAGTTGGGTTAGTGTTTAGGAATTAAATGGGATTTAATGTTGTTCCGTAATTCGTATTGACTGGCCAGGTATACTTTATTTTCGAATTCGAGTGGACCCTAATTGAGTATCTTTGACAGGGATACCTTATTCCTCAATTCGAGTGGACCCTTATTGAGTATCTTCTGACAGGTATACCTTATTCCGCAATTCGAGTGCGCCCGATTTCGGGTAGGGTGATGAAGTTGACGATGAAGTTTTAAGGTAATAAAATTGACAATGAAATACAAGCCTAGTATTTCCTTTAAAATATTAAAAAAAATATGGGTTCCCTTATTTGAATCCAAGCAACTTTGTCAATGACAGACCAGACCAGACGAGATTGACGCCTTAGCCACCATACTCATTGGGAATGCTCTTTTTTAATTATTTTTTTAAATTTTATTGTACGCACAAAATTTAGTGTCACGTTACAGTTTATTAGTAACATAGATTATATAATCTAAGAAAATAGGATGAGAGGACATAATTCTGAAGAAAATCACAAGCAGTCACTTTGGGGTTTGATAGAAAATCATATTTTAGAAAAAAAAAACTATGGCTAGTAAAAACAAGCCGGCAATATAGTCCGAATCCTAAGAGTAACGGTGAGATGTTTTACACCATAATAATAATTATTATTATTCATATTGCCGTTATTTTTGTTGTGTCTATAGCATTTTCTGGTCTAACAGATTTATTTTTAATAATGGCATGTTCTAAGGCGTCACTCTTGTATTAGACTAGACTGCCAACAACAAGAATATTGAGGTTCAAATCCCGTTCGGGTGTACTGAAGGGATTTTTTCCTAAATTGTTTTCCACACGCCCACCATGCAAATTTGGATACATTTCCTTTAAATTCAACCTAACCCACTAGCGTAGTTAGTACACATATGCGTGTAGCCTGATAGGTAGTAAGGTGCGGTGCTATATATATATATATATATATTGGGTGAAAAGTAAGTATAAACTCATAAACTTAAAGACCAAATATATTTTATCTGAAGTAATAAACACAAAGTCGGATATCTTCTCAAACATCTTTAGCGATTTAATTTTTTTTGCGTCTACAAAAATAGCAAAAGGACGACAATATTTTTATGTCAAAGCTCACAATTCTCGAGTTTAATTTACCAACGGTTATGCCAATTTATTTAAGGTCAGGTCCATATTTAAAATTTTATACGTCCATCATAGGCAGCATCTCAATTATTATGAATGTAAAAATATATAAACTTAATTGAAGCCATAAACACAGAATCATAGATATAAGAAAATTTGTGTGATATAATTTTCACGATTTATTTTATTGGTATACGTAATATTCCATCATAGAAGAGTGCTCTTCGAACAGTCTGCATGCAAAATGTCCCTGAAAAATTTGTAGCTTTTCCACGTGAACATGAAAAAAAAAAGGGAGTTAAAGGGGGAAAGGATGATACACAATGAAGAATCATGTTTGAAGGCAATTATTTTTATTTTTTTTGCAAGTCGAGTAATAACGACGACTGTAAATCCATTAAGATAAGTCTAGTTGGCATTCAACGTTCAGCAGAGAAGTATTTTGGGAGAACACAGTTCTATGTACTAATCTTTTATATTGCAAAATTTTGTGTTCTGAATTTTAAAGATAGATTTCTATTAATTTCGAATATTATTTATAATTTCAGTATTTGTATAACGATAAGGAAGGGTTTAATTTATTTAGAAATAACGATTTAAATTCTGCCTAGTTGAGTTGGTAAAGGCTTCAATTAAAGTTAAAAAAATATAGAAATACTGTTTTTTCACTCATAAAACAAATTTAAGTGTAGAAAATCACCACTTATTTTATGAATTATTCATTTTAATTAACTAAACATATATATATAATTAATCAGTCGATATCAGTAATGGCATACAAATCCTTTTATCAGTCTGCTAATTGGTTTAACGATCCCCCATCCCAATTTTCAAAATGTCTGAACATTTATGTATGAAAGTGTATAGGCTATCCCAAAAGTTAAAATGGTAAATAAATTGTTTGAGTTTATAATTATAGTTTTATTAGAACAAATTAACATATTATAAGTAGCAGAAATCTCAAATTGGTGGCCCAGTGATCTCAGGTATTAGTCTTGCATTGTGCTTGATCCCCCTTTAAGTGGAAGTAGGTGTAAGTTATTATTTTGAGGGTATTTTTCTCATAATAATAAGATAATTATGAGGAATATACCGCATTTGCGTAAAGGGAGTGAAAAACCATTTAAAAAAAACTAATATCAGAACACGTGGCCGAGTTTAGAGTCTCATTCTCCTCTTCACTGGCAAACCAAACCAGAATAGGCTAAAGCCTAAGATCGCATGACCAATGATATAGTTAATTTGATTATTAAAATGATATTCTATCATAAAATAAAAATTATTCGTTGTCTTATCTCCAATACAATTTTTCATTTGCTGAATGAAAATGTAACTGAAAAGAAAATATAATCAACGAAACCAAACTTTCACCATAAAATATTTTGTTCTAAAATTAAAATAAAAAAAAAATCATAAGTAATTGCATGGTTTAAATGCAATTTTTCACCTGAGCTTTTGACGTTTTGTACGATATGCCCGAAGCGTCCACGGATATTATAGTATACCCTTCCACAAAACTCTTACACAAACATATCACGCATTTTGTAGGAGGAAGTGATCCTAACAATCATTCAAAAAAAAAACAGCGAGGATAGAACAGAGTATGTGGTGATAAGCTTATCAAAAAAACTCAAATAAATCTCACCCTCCTACCCCCTTTTTACCACAGTTCTAATCCCCTTCTCGTCGGCGGTAGGAAAAAAAATGGAGGGAGGAGAGAAAAAAAACCCCGGACCAAAATGTCCAGCGATCAAAATGAATTAATGATCGCCTGTTAAAAAGCAGCAGTTACATCAGTACCCATTCCAAAATATAAAATGAGGGTCAGTTTAACAAGTGCTTATATACAAATGTGGACGTATGAAAATAATTATTACAATGTTCAGAAAGATTCGAATAAAAAAAAACTGCAAGCATAAAAATGATCCTTTATTTCGAATACGATATTAAAATATATCTCCTACATTGTATCTTTTAAAAGAAAGTTCAGGATATTTGACTTATAATTTTTCTTCAGTGGGCATGCAGACCAAATGCTAGGCTCATCTATTTTAGTTTTTAGATGGCAGGGAGATCAGTGTTCGAATCCCAGCTGGATGGTTTTATCTTAATTGTTTACCAATAAATTACCAGTAAATTCTAGTACATTTCCTGTAATCACTACATATCTTTATCCCTACTTCGCTAGAGTGGTTAAAATGAGTAGGCCTACAACTCGAACGGGTTATACATAAGTTAATATGCAATGAAAAAAAAATCCCTTTATATTTACTTAATAAGATTTACCCACATAATTGATGTTTCGAAGGGCCACTTTAACAAAAATATTACACAGATAGTGTAGCAGACAGTTAGTTACGGTTTCAATCCTAATCCAATGCACTAAGTAGGAATTTATTAATTTGGTTGTTTTCCTTCATCTATAAAGGCTGATGCTTGTTCTAAAATTCTAGTTTTGTAATTTATCATTTAGGGTCTATAATTTTAAAGGAAATTACAACTAAATTGCAAATACAATATAGATTTCAAGGTTTTGGTTTAAAAGCTCAACATACGTCTACTGTATATTAGTCACACAAGTTATTTATTTTTATTATTTAGCACCGCGTCTTACTACCCGTTCGGGTTATACGCTTAAGTACTAATTACGCTAATGGATTAGGAATTGGAAAGGTTGAATAGAGGAAGTGAACCCGCATTTGCGTGGAGGGAGAGTGGAAAACCATTTAGGAAAAACCACCCCCAGTTCACCCGACCGAGATTCGAACCTCGATCTCCCCGTCCTCGGCAGTCGGGCTCAACACGACTAGCGCGTTAGCCACTACGCCACCGAGGCGGTATCACACAAGTTAAATACCCTTCAATTTACCTCATTTGGCACCATGGTTGAGTGATTGTTGGTAGGCCTAAACGTTTTGCTTTAGGTCGAATTAGTTCATAAGTCGTATTTTGGCTAACGGAATAAACTTTAAATACTATAGATAACCTAATTGTTTAAAAATATATTAAAAAGAACCACTCCTCAGCTCTTGATCAAACCAGTCTGTCAATAAAAAAAAAATACAATGCGTCTTAAGTATCCGTTCGGGTTATATGAATACATTAATTACTTTATTATAATAGAGATGAGTAAGGATGGATTTTAAAGGAAATGCATCTTAATCTGCAAGGAGGAATAGTGGTAAGCCCCACAGGAAAAATTACTCACAGTACATCGGACCGGGACTTGAACCCTGTTCTTCCTGTCACCGGCCATCAAATCTAAAAACAAGGCTGACGCGTTAAACCATAATTAAAATACCATCAATAGCAATAATATTATTTAGCAACTTTGAATTTTATAAACATAGGTTTATATAGTTCTAAGCTAATAATATAAACGGCCTAGCCATCACATCAATGCTAGGATATTAGTTTTTCTATATAAGTATTAGGAGAACTTCAAAGACTATACAAATTGCTAGTTCTTGACAAAACCACCCAATATCGAACTAAAGTTCCATTTCTAAAGAGACGAGATGCAGGAAGTAAAAATTATTTTTCCATGTTAAAAACATGTTGGCTTCTTGGTTCGATATAATAATTCTAGTATACTGTTAGTGATTGATAAAGAAATATAAAGCTATGCTCAGCGAATAAACTTTAAATTCTAGGTCCTTGTTAGTATTTAAGTCCTCATTTTATTGTATACAACGGAGAACATAAAAATAGGACATAATATAGGGTTTTTTTTTTTAATAATGACCTGCCTCTAATTTTGAGTGGAAATGTATTTATTCATTAAGCACACCTCCACCAAGCTGGCATATTTAAGTTTATCTTTTGTTTGAGTACAATACTTTTGTAAGTTTTTTAATTAAACTACAACAATCAAGCTTAGGTATAAGTACAGTCTACATGATTTTGATCCTGGGAGTCTGAGCTATATCCATAACTCCTGAGCAGGCTGACATAGATTTTATAAATATGTAAGACAAGGTTCTTTTTGTAAAAATGGAATTTTAATAATGCCCGCTTAGATGTTCAAATTGTCACTTAAGCAATCAAAATGAACTACCAAAGATGGGGAGATCAGGGTTTAAATTTCTGTTTAAGTTTAATGAGAGTGTTTTTGTCCTAAATGTGTTTTACTCTCTCCCTCTTCGTGAATGTGAAGCAAATTACTCTTGTTCAATCTTATTCTCTCTTTCTCGGAAACTAGTAAATATGCTTCTAGCACGATCGTGGAGACAAAATAATTTCCGTAGTTGTAAGTCTTTTAGATAAGTCTTTGTAGTAAAATCCGAATCATTCACACCCAGACTGTTTTTTATCCAAGCTAAAGCTACATCTCCAGCATTAACCGGAATCGAACCCAAGATTCTCCAAAGAGGTTAATATTCTACAATTTACTGAAAATCTCCCAAACTGTTTTATAAAAGTAGTATCAAGCAATTTGTAAAAAGTTCTACTTTCAAAATCGTAAAGATAGATATCACCACTTAGATCTAACTAATATGTTTACAATGTTATCAATTATTTACTTTTAATAACAAGTGATTACTGTTGGTTTTAATGAGGATAGTTTTCCCTGAGTGGTTTGCCACTCTTCACCCATTGCAAATGTTTTTATATTTCATCTAAATTCTACCTTTTCATCCATACCCAGTGTAAATATGTTCATTGCCTGGAAGGGTAGTGTACCGGAGAAAAACGAATTTTCTATAAGAGTACAATTTGTTTTAATAAAATATACACCCCTTTGAAAACGAAAGTGATAGTTTATTAAGAAAGAGTGATGAGTGTTATACCTCATCAATAAGAATATGGAAAAAGTATCGATAATTTATAAGTAAGTTATCGAATTTTTTTTCGATACACACACTTTTAAATCGACATTATGTTTAGATACTTTTGTTCATATGGACGGTATAGGAAGAAACAAATATGTGTTTATAATTTATGTATTTTATTGTAATATTTGTAATGTAACACTGCTTTAGTTCCTGCTATTTCATTAAAAAGGAGTCAGTCCCATAATTAGTCCCTGTTTAAAATATTGTGATTACATTATTATTAAGTTATTTTATCATTATAATACATGAAATAAGGAAAAATATTTATAATTATTGTAGACTACACAATTACAAAAATGCGAAGGACATGGAGGAACAAACATCAACGTTTCCATCCATAACAATCACTAAAAATAGATATTCATATAAAATTCCCCGCTTACTCTTCCAATACCGATACCTACTGTTATCGATAATTTTTAAACGATTCAAGTGTGGTATCGATGCTCTTCTATCGATCCTACGCCCTTAAATGTCGCCAGGTACAGCAGAACATTAATTTTTAATTGCATCATTCAAAGTAATAGAACAAGCGGCTAAATGAAAAGGGTGTGTGTATGATATATATGTATATATATATATATTTGTATATACATTAGCCTAAATTCATATAGGGCCTATACATATATTAGCGTACGCCACTATGACTTTATGGTTTGACAGCTAGAAATTCTTCATTTATCTTTAAAAAATATGTTATCCTCCGTTGAGATTTACTTAATTTTTGAGGAATGAAATATCATATTTCTAGCCGTTCATTTTAATCTCAGAACTCCGATACTTAGCATAAAATGTCGTTGAAAATGAATCAATTTCATGTATTCGTGATTTATTTTCAAATGATAAAAAAACATGTGATATAAGGTTTTTAATCTTATAGGGTTATGTTGATATATTTTGACTTAGTTTTGGAGTGAACTATATTTCGTATAATAAACAACTACCCACTTCAGTGGTCACATAGCTTAAGGCAGGAATAATGAATAAAACAATAAGTTTTATATGATAAGTAAAGTCAATCTGTATTGTCTAAATTGTACGTACTCCTTAAGATGTCTACGCGTAACCCAGGTTGAATACCACTGGTGTAAGGCGTCACTATCACAATAGAATGAAGTTCAGATGACAGGGAGATTGAGGTTTGAATCCTGGTCGGGTGTCTTGAGAGTATATTTTTCTAAATGGTTTTTCACTTGCTCTCCACGGAAATGCGGGTAGACCTTCTCTTAAGTTCAACCTTCCTCATCAAATAACACATTAGCGTAACGATTACATGAGCATATAACTCTAGCTGGTAATACATAAAACGCGGCAAGGTGGAGTATAGGCCTAATACCCTTTAAATACGCGTGATATTTCCGTACTTAATTCAGTACTGAATTCATTACAAGTACGCTATTATTGTGTGTACTGTACAGCCAATTTTCATGGTGACTTTTAGCTAAACAAGAAGTTATCATGGATACTTTTACGTAATTTTCTAATAGCGCGAGTAATTTTTTCATCAATATTTAAAAATAGACGCAGAAGGTATTAAGTTGTCCTATATAAAAAATCGAAGCTTGATTTTTCCTCTTTTTCAAACAAAAATAATATAAACTAGCTTTCTTTTGAAAAAAAAAAAGTTGATTGTAAGTAATATTAACTAAATATTTTTACTTTCTCGCTACCTTATAGGTAGAGAAAGTAGTCTATTGTAATCATAAAAAAAATCAAACTCGAGATTTTGTTGAATATCAACGTTTCATGAACCCCCGAATCAGAAAAAGTGGTTTTTGAATTTCCGTCTGTCTGTACCTCCAACTAGAGCCTAAACTACTTTACCGATGGGCTAAAACTTGGTATCTAGGGTTTTAAATAGGCTTGCCCCGAAGGATTTTTGGAATTGGATATCTAACCCTAAAATTAAGGGTAGTTTACTGAAGGGGGAAAAGAGAAAAAAATCAGCTCTAATGATTTTGATTAAATTTCATTTCTAAACATTCATCAAAATTACAAACAAAATGGCTACTCTCAATTTTTCGTCAAAATGACTTTAATGGTTACGGTCTGATGAGTAAATTCTAATTTTTTATCATATCTTTGTAACTCTTTGAGATATGAAATTACTTATCATTACAAATATGTAGGTCTATTTATAATAGCCTACAACTCTTTTATTTGAAATATATTTTTTTAAACCAATAATTTGTAAGCTCTACACAAATATATTTGTTTTAACTTTTCGAACACTAAAGGTAAAAAAGTATCGCGACAGTAAGAAAAATCTAACCTGAAATGTTGATGGATGTCGACGTCTTATGACCCCCCGAACCCAAAAAATGGTTTTTGTAATGTCGTATGTCTCTGTCTCTGTTTAATGCTAAAATTTAGAGTATATTACATAGTTTAATAATAGTTGAAACGAAAAAAAAAAGTTTTTCTGAAAATAGGCTCTAACTATTTTGATTAAAATTAGTATCTATGCGTTGATTAAGATTATAAACAGAATGGCTATTTACCTTTTTTCTCGTGAAAATGACTTTTAGGGTACTTTACAGAAGCGGACATTTCTACATCTCCGCAGCTATTTTAGATAATAAATAACTTATCGTTGCAAAATTGTAGCAGTATTAAAAATAAAAACTTTTATCTAAAATATATCTTTATAAAACCAATAGTTTCTGAGATATTGGCAAATACATCAATACAATTTTGTGAACTTTTGTTGTTCAGCGATACTATTTATATTTTACCACAAAAATTCTCTAATTCCATCAAGAGTAATTAAATATTAGTAACTTTCTCAAAAAGTTTATGCTCTTTTTTCCTTTAACCTCGTAGGGGAAATGTTTGTACAGCAATGATTTATCTCTATCATTTTAAACTCAATAGTGAATATTACATTTTTATTGGTCAAAATCTATAAAATGAGGATTTTAATAGCAATGCGATTACCTGAAGATGTCAACAACTAATAAATAGTAGAAAATTTTAACTGGTAATCGAAATTTTAATACAAAGTGTTGACACTAGTGGACCCAATATCGATCTTTCTATTGATCCAAACATACAAATGAGGACATCAATTCTTTAAAAATAAAATTAGGCCTATACAATTTAAATTGGGAGTAAGAAATGTTTTACATAAGTATAGCGCAATTTATGCTTGGGTTTGCTACTGTATATTATTTCAGCCCACAAATATTACGAGTTTTGAGTAAATATCTCTATTTTGAAACAACAAAGTGAGTGAACATAATTTTATTTTTGTTGACGACATTAACTATTCACAAAAAATGGCGAAAATAACGAATTCGTGAATGCAGGTCAAATATTTTGTAAAAATATTCTGGTGGCTTTTTGTGATCACTGCCATCATTATTTCGATTCAGGTTTATCTACTGAATTAAGTAAGAAAACATTAGAGTTTTGTTTGTGGTATAAAACATTTTACGTAAATAATATTTTAACACAGTAAAAACAAGTTTCAGTCCTTCTTATTCAACTTATTTATGACATGTTTTAATGTTAATTTAAGTGTTCATAACACGTGTGTGTGTGTTATAAAAAGTGCGTGTGTGTGTGTGTGTGTGTGTGTGTGTGAAGAACAAAACGATCCATACCTCCCCCTATTTTGCTCAATCTTCCTCGTAGACTTGTCTACACTATATAATTAAGCTGTAGTTCCTTCATATACAACATTTCACACAGGATGTCCACACTGCAGAACAACTTCATCATTTATCAAACACTTAACCAGGCACTTAGCTACGCCAAACAGAGGGACGGGAGAAGCGGGAAAGAAAGGAAGCAAGAAAAAAAAAAGATAAACAAGCACAAAATAAAAACTTTTTAACAACAATAACACACACAAATATAGTTGTTTTTTTTAATTAAAAGAGCCTCTTTTTTTTTGTGTTTGTTTGTGTGACGTCACGCTTCAGCTAACTTTTCCATGTACGTCTTTACGATTGGTCGTTTTCCGTTTTCAAAAGACTCAATCTTATTAAACCGAGTATGTAGTAGGCGTGGTTTAAGACTACGCCCATCTCTCCGCCCATTTTTGTGGGGAAGGTGGGTAGGGGAGTCAACCGTTCCCCTCAAAGAGACCTCTCCCCCCCTAACGCATTTTTTCCAACCTTTCTTCCGTAGCATGGGCAGCAACAAACAAGAGTATCTAGTCAGTGTTGGGTTAGTCCTCAGACATGCAAGGTGGTGATTGTCAAAATTTTAAAAAAAATGTTATAATTAGTTGTTTGTTTACCTTATTACTAGATTTATAAACTAACATATTGAGAGTTATAATAGATGAGCTAGTGTTGTGAACAATGTTTAGTGTCGGTGAAGTGTCAATAGCGCTGTAATTGATTTTTTATATATTAATTTAAGGACAATAAAGACAACGTTTAGTCAAGAAAATACTAGTTGAGACCACTGAAGAATGAAAAGACCTGTGCATCACAAAACGTTGATTCAATAAACGACCTCAGCCATTGTGAAAACCCATGCTCGAAGAAACAACCGCTAGCATGACCGTCTTGAAGGTAAGTCCGCACCCGTCCAACAACAACAACAACAATATTAAAAACAATCGCAATAGCAGTAGTGTAAATCTTGAACTATCACCACAGATGAAGATGGACACTTTAGACTCTAGTGATGATATAGGACATTCTGGGGTGAGCTTGAAATCAACAGTAACATCCTCCCAAAACCCCCAGAACAACTTCCTAAGCAACAGTCACCCGCATCGTCAACAGACCACGAACTCCAGACCCTCGCACATCAGCTTTAGCGTCGCGGCGCTGCTGGCTGACACGAGGCCATCCCGCAAGACGCCACCCCATTACCTACCGTCCCCGTCCCCACCACCGGAACCAACCTCCTACCATTATGAACAAACTATGACATCCTCCGACGACGAGATCAATGAAGAAGACGACGAATCTGGTCATGACGACGGTAGCATCGTCGACGTTGAAGTGTTGAGGGACCCTAACTCCCCTGGGACCACACCTACGCCAACGTCAACGCCACCTCTTTCAAGTTTACTCCATCACCCAGGGTCGGATGACCTGTCTGCAAGGTTCGCTTTGGGTCCAGGGGGGACCGCTGGGATGATTGCCCCTGTGAGACCGACGCCGTTCTCCGCGCTGGCGGCGGCAGCGGCAGCGTACTCGGCGAGTCTGCAGCATCACCACCATCATCCCCAACAGATGGGGACGGCAAACTCATGGGCGGCATCGGCGCTGGTGGGTCATTACCCAAGAGCCATGTTCGGAGGTGCGGTGCCTTCAATGGGTCATGGAGGGGCTTTTGGAACTGGACTTGGTGGTTCCCCCGGTAAGATGATATTTTTATTTTAATAATGTCACAAATTCATTTTTACTATTTGAAATTGGCCTGTCCTATTTAGGCCTAGTGCTCATTGAGTCGCAAAAGTATTTCTTAATATCATATATCTACTTAAATAGTCAACTGTAACTTTAAGTTTTTAATGTGACTGTTCCAAACACAAGGTTATACTTGACGCATGATTGGTGAAGCCTCGTTCAATAGAATACAATTTAACCACAGGAAAAAAACCTACAAGAATAACAGGCAGGAAAAAATTAAGAATCGTGTAGGCACTACTTGATATCGAACCAGGATCCCTTAGTCATACACCCTTTCCCCCTTATCCCCTTTAATGAGTGACTCATAGTAGGCCTTATTATAACAAAGTCAGCTTCAGCAAGTTCAGATAAATAAACTCTCCTTTGAAACTAAATATAAGGTGGTTTTACCTGAGAGATATAACTTTAATTTACTTTTAAATGATTGTTGGCACATGATCTGTCACTTTACATTTACTAAATACGCTTGTGCAATAATTTACTCATTTAAACATTACCTTAGGGTTGTATTTAAATTTCTTTTAATTGAATTCTCTTTTTAATTTTAACTCTTAAATACACACTTTTATTTTATGATAGTGAAACAATCGTTTAAAAATTAATAATTCTCATGTTATATTATTTCTTTCCAAAATAAGAATTCTATTACATCTAGTACAGTTTTTCCTTTACTGAACTTGATCAAGTAATTAATAGGTTTTATTGAAGAAATTTCGCTTGAATTAATTAATGAAAGCTAACTTAATATAAAATCGTATCGTCAGCCAAGCAAATGCATGTAATTCTGTTGTCAAAATATATCGATACACACAAGCTCAATTTATGGTTGAAATTTACAACTATACCGAAAAATGTGTATTGTAAAATAATTGTCTGCAGTTAACAGGATCGAATTAAATTGGTTATTAGAATTTTTAATATACAATAGAACATCTATTTGGTTAGCTTTATTCTCTACTCTAGAATGTTTATTGAAATAATTTAAATAGCTTCATTACATTCATTTTTTAAACATGAATGTGCCTTGAACCTTTTACAAATTCTTTCTACAAAAAAATAAAGTATATATTATAAGTAAAATAATCCAAAGAATATACATTGATTTGTATTTGCTAATTTTAATGGATTTATTCAAACAGTTTTTTAAAATAAAAACACCTAGTAATATATAATTTATAAAATGAATGCTTGTGTTTACTTGTAATTGTTGGAAAATGCATATTCTATCATAATGAAAATTGAGTATAAATAGTCTTTAAACTACTTTTCTTTACCACAACTATTATTAAATGTCAATAATTTAATTATAATTTTTTTCTAATTTAGATCAGTTTAATTTATACAAAGGCACATTTTTTCAGTGATGTCTTCTACAAATTAGTCATATTAAATAATTTAAATTTAATTCTCTATCTAAACTTTAAAAGAGTGAATTATAGTCACCAATAATATTGCATTGCATACTGGTATTTAAATAATATAATATAATTTCATTCAATTAAAATTGGGTTGCTTTTCCTGAGCTAACGATATTTATATAAATACATAATTTGTTCATATAGAGTAGAGGTGTAAATTAGATGTATTATTTTATAATGAATAAATAAAACACTAACATATTAATCAATTATAAAAGTAGGTCATAGTGAATATTTGAAAGAAAACTAACATGTTAATATTATGTTTAATGTTAGTATTATAAGTTTAGATCTGTTTTATATTAAGAATATTTTTTAATTCTTAAATTAAAGCAAACAAAATTAAGTTACAAAAATCTATACATATTCAGTATGACAGGCCTAGGTGGTGTACATTCACATGTAATTAGTATGGACTTATGATATTGTCTAAAAATCTCAATTTACTATGTAAAGACACTCACCATCAAAAATTCTATAAAAATAACTACAAAAAGAAAATAATTACTATCATTATTAATTAAAATTAAGTAAACAATTTATTAAAAATTAATATTTCGTAAATATATTTGTGAAAACCAGAACGTACTCAAAATTTCATAATACCTGTTAAATAATCCCTTTAAATGCCTTCAAGAAGTTTAAAAGTTAGGAAGGGGTACATTCTCAAAGTTGTATCATAGATTTAACCATCTATTAACAATTGACTTTGAATTTTAGCGAAATAGTACAAGTAACGAATTGATTAAATTAAAAGACATTTTTCAAGAATTTACACACAAATACAAGTTGTTCGTATTTATTTTAAAAAAAATCCACTTTACACTCCCCATAATTCCAGCTGAAAGTTGTCTAACTGTAACCATAGCACTTTTTTATTTATTATAACTAGAAATGAAAAGTAAAATGTAAGTTTACGAAAATATGCCATTCAAAAATAATAGCTAATTTTTTAATAGAACTGAAAAAAAGTGATTCCAATATTTCTGTACTATAAGCTGCACTATAAGCTAAGAAAAGATAAATTGTAAATTTATTTTTAAAACAACGTCTAGCAACCCATTCGGGTTGTAGGCCTACACGTATATGATAATCACGCGAATGTGTTAGGAGTGAGGAAGGGGGAATTTTAAGGAAGTGTGCACACATTTGCGTGGAGGGAGAGAGGCTAACCATATAAGCAAAAACACCCTCATTACACCCCACCGAGATTCGAACCATTGTATCCCCATTATTGGCAGTTCAGTATAGTGTGAACGTGACGTCTTAGACCATTCGACCACTAAATCGATTGTTAAGTGTTATTAGCATCTATATATTACCCACTTCAATGTCCGCATGGTCTAACACTACTCTCGCAGTAGATTAGACTGCCGATGACAGGAAGAGATCAAGGTTCAAATCTCGGTTGGGTGTACTGAATGTGGTTTTTCCAAAATTGCTTTCTATTCTCCCTGCACGCAAATGTGGGTACACTTCCCATAAATGTAATCTCCCTAATCCTTAATACCATTAGCGTAATTAGTACATAGGCGTATAACCCGAACTGGTAGTAAGACGTGGTGCTAAAAAAATAGATTTGATTTTTAATGTGTTCATGTGATTTGTACAAATAGTTTATGGACTTACATAGTGGCCTCCGGCGAGGCAGCACATGGTTAAGCTATTGTAGCCATATACGCAGTTTATTTTCATCTTCAAGTAAATAATTACCAGTAGGTCTATTGATAGCGTTTATCACTTATACTTTAAATTTGTAGGATCCCAACCGGGTCGATCGGTGTAGGTTGGTAAAAATTCGATAAAATCCTTTGAACATTGCGTGGTGGGTAGGCTTAGCTTACGAAAATGATAATCGGCAATACATGCAATATTCGTAAAATATCACATTTACAAATATTTATTGCGAAGATTAATTCACAAATTATGTGTAGGACCCAGAAAATTTAGTTGGCCTTCAGTTAAAATTAGTAATCAATTTGATGAAAAAGAATTTTATTCTGGAAAAAAGCCTTAGTAATTTTTAAAATTATATTATCAAAGTATTTGGGTGGTATAACAATGCTTGGTGTATAAATAAAACAATGGTTGAATACAATATTCAGTAGCTATGAAATCTGTTATCGAATGCTATAAGTACAACAATTAATATAGCCTGTAATTTAATAAAAATTTAACGCGTTAAAATAAAGTAAGATATAATATAAGTTATTATAAAATATTGCCACATTTTAACATTAAAACACATAAAACAAACCCTTTTAATTATAAGTATTATTTTTACTGAAAATTTAACCCTACACAAAACCCGATTCGGTGGCCGCATGGTTTAAGACCTTACTCTCGCCATAGACTAAACTGCTGATGACGAGGAAATCGTGGCTCAATCCCAGTCGGGTGTACTAAGGGTGATTTTCCTAATTATCTCCCACTCTCTATCTCTATTCATGCAAATGTGGGTTCACTTCCTCTAAATTTAAACTTTCTTATCCTTTACCCATTAGTGTAATTAGTACATAAGCATATAAGTCGAATAGGTATAAAAATGCTGTGCTAATATATATATATTTTTATACCTACTTATATATATATAATTATATATATATGTATATATATATGTATATATGTATATATATGTATATATGTATATATATATATGTATATATATGTATATATATATATAAAGACACAAAGTTATTTCAGCAGACGACTTAATGAAACCGTTGCAGCCCGGTAAATTTAACAAGCGATCATTTTTCAATATGTGATTTTTAATCTTGTTTTTTTTTCTCCCAGGTGTATTTTCTATTTATTCAAAGGTTTAACCTTGTATACTAAAACCTTTCAGGCATAATCTAGAATCAAGTCACTGTCACTTAAAGCTGTACTTGACCTACTTTCCTCACAAAGCTAAAACGAACATTATTAGGGTACCCTGTTGTTTTTGACAGATATGAGTAAAACTTAGGTTATTCCAGTTTCCTATATATAACTTAGTAGGATTTAAATAAATATCTTATATATTTTCAATAAATAGGTTTATTAATTGACATCCTTAACATTTTGCAGTATTAAACTTTATTTTTTTGGTCCCTTTGAAACTATTTATTTCAGTTGCATAGGTCTATTATAATTAATTAATTGATTGGGAATTTAATTTAGCTTTGGGAATTAAAATTAATTTAAAGCACTAAACTGTCTATAATTGCTTGCAATATTTTGCTTAGATTGTATAATTTTTTTTACATAAAATCAACTAACTTATTAGTGATTATCATTTATAATGATTTTTTAAAAGTAGTTTTATTTTTTAAATGATAGATAGAGAGACCCGTCATCATTATAATTAATGTCTAAATATATATAAACTTATTTCTAATGTTTCATTGGAAATTTCTTCAATGGAAAGAAATATGTTTTGTAAACGACTCCAAAGTTAAGGGTTTTTAAAATCCATGGGGGTTTATTCTTCTTTCAATTACAAACAAAGCATTTGAATATTCTAGCTTCATGAGTAGCGTGACAACCCATATTCCTTTATTGTGAGGTGTATTTTTCAAGATTATATTGTATCAAGTTATAAAAGGTAACATATTTAGTTATTAATTTACAAATGCCATTATCAACGTGTTAGGTTTCATGTAGTTCAAGAGATTTTCAAGTGACATCAGCCACATTCCTGTTAGAGTGAAATTTACAGTCTAGATTCTAGTATCAACCGATTCACCAATCTATTATTTCATATACCGGGAGATTGGTCGACTTCTGAGGCTGAACTATAAATTATAATAATTTAAAGAGAGGTGCAAAAGTTGGCATACTGTATAGAGTACTGATATTTACAAATGAATGTGATAGTAGTGTGTACCTTAGTAGAGCAAAACAACTCTAGGAATGTTTTAACATTATTATTGAGACTAACTATTCGAACACCTTAAACATTAATTGACACTTATAAATGGCCGAATGAACATAGTTTCTTGTGATGGTTAGGATTTTTATACTTTATACCTCTTTTGACTTTATATATATATATAGGCCCTATATATTAGCATCGCTTCTTACTATCCTTTCGGGTAATACCCCTATGTACTAATCACACTAATGTGTTAGGGATTAGGAAGGCTATATTTATAGGAAATGTACCCATATTTACGTGAAGGGATGGTGGAAAACCATTTTTGAAAAAAAAAAGTGCACCTGACCGGGATCGAACCCCGCTTTCCCCATCTTCGGCAGTCTAGTAGCCTATAATACGAGAGTAGCGCGTTAAATAATTCGGCCATCCAAGCGGGTATATAGTTTATATTTGGACGTCAGGTAATACCCATTTAACTTTAACTGCTTGTTGTTCGTATAGTGGAAGATTGGCGAACTGAAGTCAAACAATCTCCCAGTTTATGAATAACAGGTCAAATGGGGGAGGTGAGGTAGAAAGGTGGGGGTGGGGGAAGTGACGACCTCATCTTGACAGTACATACTCTCTTAAGAAACAGCAAATTTTAACAGATATTTTTACCTATTCCATCCTAATTCCTGTTCCTTAATATACTCGCCTTATAAAAGGATAGATCTATTTCGTCCAAGAATTGTATAGGGGATGGAAGAGTACAAATATCGGTCTAAATCTTACGACTATAATACTGTTGGCTTCAATTTTAGGAGACCTTAATTTGTTACGAAATGGGTTCTATAGTAATTAAGCATTTGTTTATATTCTCTTACTGTTACTCAGCTTTTTTTTTTGTTAGTCTTGGTTATGTTATATTAAACGTGCTGTATTTGGTATGTTCTTTAAAAAAAACACATACACATTGTACCACAAGGTATATAAATGACAGCGTATAACCCGAACGGGTAGTAAGACGCGGTGCTAAAATATATATATATATATAAATGACTTAAGTTGTTTTAGAGGTGGTAAACCTGCGTTAGCATGTAATGGGGATAAGGAAACAACAGTGATAGATGAGCATTTGGAAATCCCTTCCCCAATAAAGCCAGCCGAGATTCAAAACTAGACCTCCCTGTTATTGGCAATTCAGTTTATTGAAAGGAAGCTTGATTATTTAGATCATTGTGGTCTAATTTTTCACGACTCGTGGGCTAGTCTGCATGATGTAGTAAACCTAATTACCAAGCAAACAATACACAAACTAATTATTTGGATAGTAAGCATGCAACACTTTTAACGATTTTGAAATTACTCAGAACCAGTATAAAATTATAATATAGTAGTATTTTGAATATACCTATATATTAGATTAGTTTTAGTACCTCAATTTTTTTCAATATTGCAAGGAAGGCTTACATATTTTTATATTAATAATTTATAAACCCGTTGAGGTCGGCAGGGCAGAAGAAAACTGGTCGTGAGTTTGACCATTCTGCTTTAGATCAGTCATGAGTGAATTAATTTGTGTGTCTTGTGATAAAACACAACTTTGAATTTAGTAAATATTACTAAATTTTTGTAGACATATCATTTAAATTAGTTTGTTATTTGAGGTATTTAATGTGCACTTTCTGAACCGACTGATCATATTAGCACACGAGAACTTCTATGAGCGAGAGAGAAAGAGCTTACCAATTTTACCTGGAAAGGTATTTTCACATATTTACTTCCACTCCAAAGGCAGCCGTGCTAAATATATATGTCGCTCAATAAAAATCCGTCAACCTTGGCTGGGTTTCAACTCACGAACATCGGGTCCTGATGTGAGTAATTTACCCCAAGACCACCAAGGTCCATTATACAAGACTTTCCCTTTAATCCCTTAATAACTAATCTTTATTATTATTATGATCATCAAATTATGTTGTTTTAAAACACATTTTTGAAACTCCTGATTAAATTATCATAATACTTAAGATCTAGATTAACTCTAGAACACACACCCAGTCCCTTGGTTGTTAATTTATCTTTGTAAGTAATGAAGCCCCAACTTAACCAACGATTAATGTTTCAGTTATGCCATGAATCGAACACAGGATTTTTATATCAATTAACACACGTGATACCGACTAAGGTAAGGTGTCGGGCAATTAATTATGGTATTTAATTATAGTTCATAGATATTTATTTTTACCATTTTAATATTCAAAATAATAAGTAATCAAATCAAATCACGTTAATTTGGATCCTAGAAATACCAAACTCACAAAATTGACGTACTTAAGATTAATAGGACTATAAGCTAATTATTTTGCAGACATTTTAATCGTGTTCTTTAGCAACCATGATTGCAAATTGTGACAGGTCACTTCCAGTAAATTATTATTATTTTAAATATTATGAAACACATAATTATCAATAAAGGTAAAAAATAATTTATAAAAAGATAAAGTATAAACAAAACATACATTTTGTATTATCCACAAAATTATATTATGAATCATTATATTAAATAACAAACTAAATTAGAATAGTTTCAGGCCTTTTTATGTTTTTTTTAAATAATAAGAACTTTTAGTGTTGAAAATAATACTACAATAAATTTCTGAAATATAAGTCGTCACTAACAATATATATTGGACTGAGATGATGGGGAGATCGGGGTTTGAATCCCGGTTGGGGTACTGAGGGTAGTTTTTCCTACATGGTTTATTACTCCCCTCCACTCTAATGCGGGTACACTTCCTTTAAATTTAACCTTCCTCATCCTAACACTTAAGCGTAATTAGTGCATATTTTATATAACCTGAACGAATAGTAGGAAGCAGTGCTGAAAAATTATTTGAAAATGAGTGCTTATCAGTTTGTTTTTTTTTGCAAAAGTCTTACTAATTATTTGAAAGGAGGGAATAAATAATAAGTAATGTACCCACATTTGTGTGGGAGATAAAGGGAAACCATTTATGGAAACACATCCTCCCTGCATTCAATCTGGATTCGAATCCCAAGCCTTCCCGTCACCGGGAATTCAGATAGTTGAGCCTTAAATGTATTCCACGTATCTACACATCGATGCGGCTATATTAATAATTATGTAAAAGAATTACGCAACAGAATGAAATGTATAAAATGCAAGGCCATTAAAAGCACAATGAAAGATACGTTAAAAGAAATAAAACGAAATGACCTCGGATTTGCTAAAAAAAAAATTCAGTAAGAATAATCATGAGAACATTTAACTGCACACAATGTTCTAGTAAGTTGCTTAGTGCATAAGAACGATAAGGGGATTAAGGGTATAAAAGCCAATTTAAAAAATGGTATCTTTGTTGACACTAATGAAATGTTCGTCCCATCGTTCCATGACAATGTGATCATGATGGCTGACCACAAGTTTGGCAATCCTTGGTCCGTTTCCATTATGGGCCCAAAATAATAACGTATCTGTGCAAATGATTTTGAGACTATTTATTACTGGAATTTATGTTTAGTAATTTGTAATAAAATGGTAAACAAGTAGGTTTATCCAGGTTGTCTCTCGTGCACTGGTAATTGTGTAGTCCTAATTTTATAAAGCATTTTTCAAATAGGCCTATCTTAAATTAAAATACATAGCTATTGATCACGTTGGAATATTATTCAAAAAAGGTTCGTTAACTTTTTATCCGAGTCTAGGGTGGGGGTCTACTTTTTAACTAAGGAGGCTCAGGATTGAGCTGGGTGGTTAGGCTTAGAAATAATATGTTAATCTTGGCCTAGAATGTTTTAAGTTATAGTTCTAAATTCCACACATAAAGATCCTTTAATCCTCATACTTCCTGTTTCTATAAGAGTTAGATGTATTTTAGGCAGTGGCATACCGGGGGGAGGGAGGGGGTTTGTGTTTGGGTGAGCAGAGTTAAACTAAACAGTACCCGTGAATTGTTTTCAGCACACAGTAAAACTTTTTTTTTATAGCGCCGCGTCTTACTACCGTTTCGGGTTATATATAATTTAGTAGAATATTCAATAGGCCAGCATTAAAGCAAAATGCATTCCAATGTGAGGTATGTAAATTGAAAACAATTGGGGACCAAATGGGCGAGAAAATATTATCACAGATAAAGTTTTGACAAACTTTGCTTATCCTGGCAACACTTGATGATAAAACACTGGTCATAACGTAGACTTATTGGATTTTGATGAGGGATTTAAGAGTTTGACTGCCACAAACTAAGTACAGATAATTTTTTTAGTAAATTAGCATTTATCATCCTCAATCAGGAAAAATCCAGTTATTCACTTAAAATTTAATTTAACTATGATTTGACTTCAGGCAAGGTAAATAAAAATGTCACTTATAGCAATTATTGTGTAAATATAAAGGTTTTTTTTTTTTACATTTGATTGCACTAGTAGCCTAACATACAGCATTGTAACGATTTTCCATGAACGTTTGACCTCTTGCGAAAATTAAAGCAGATTGTTTGGCATGATTGTCACTTGCAACATTAAGTCTACCCTTATGACAATCGCTTTGAATTCCCAGACTATTTAACAAGTCTAATGTTGACACATTATTTTCCAGAGACGATTAGTTAAAATTATTCAAAGGTAAGATTCTCATTAACATCCGGTATTACCCGCTTTGGTAGCCGCATGGTCTAAGGCGCTACTTTCGCAGTAGAAGACTGCGATGACGGGTATATCAAGGTTTGAATCTCGGTTGGGTAAAGGTTATTAAGGGTGGTTTTTCCAAGATGGTTTTACGTTCTCCCTCAATGCAAATGGGGGTAATCTTCCTCTAAATATAAACTTCATATGCCCTAAAAAACCATTAGCGTAATTGGTACATATATAAACCCGAACTCGATGGTCTTGGGGTAAAGTACTCATCCTTGAATCCAATATTGGTGAGTTCAAACCCAGGTGGGGTTGATGGATTTTTCTTGAGCGATAAAAATCTATAGCACAACTTCCTTCGGAGGAAAGTAAAGCCGTCGGTCCCATCTCGATTGTTGTATGTAAGAGAACCCTGAGAGGTATGCGAACATATCTTTCCCGGAAAAATTGGTAGGCCCTCTCTTTCTCTCTCATAGAAATTCTCGTGCGCTGATATAATAAATCGGTTTAGAAGGTACACGTTAAATACCTCAAATTAAAAAAAACAAACTAAAATTTGAATTAAATGCATTCTAATCTTTGGTTGAAGCATTTATGTTTCACTTTATATGCATATCGTTTATAATCAGCACATGACCTACACACTAATTTAGTGTATGAAACCCCGCTTCAGGTTGTCGAATAACCAAAACAAGGGTGGCGAACCTTTGGCATTGAGATTACTTATTCACTGCACTGTCCTCTTAAGCTCGGGAAAGTAGGGACGCAGGAAAAGGTAAATTTTATTGTATTTTATATATCAAAACACTTTTTTTTAGTCAAAACAGAGTTTAAGTTTCTTCACGCGTTACTTTGACGGTTCTTTATTATCTGTCAAAGGTGTCTTGGAATGTAATAAAAACTCTTTACTCTTTATTGAAAATGTTTTTCATCTAATCCCGCTATGTTCATAACAGATATAAGTGTTGTTGAGTCACCAAGTGGCGAAAATTAGGTGGAGTAATCCACTAATAAGCATAAATATAGTCTGGCTATTATTCTTAGCAAATGTTTACTGAGCAATATTTGATTTATTTTAGTGAAAAAATAATATTTATCATAAAAACACTGACCTATTCTTGCGTCCTCTGCATTCCCATTTAGGCTCCACACTTCATTACTATAAACAGTAAATATTACCAAAATATTTCAGTGCACCAACCATAAACCATAAATAGATAATATGTCGATAATAAGGGCTTGATTATACAATATTATTCTTTAAAAATAATATTAAGCTTTTAATTATAATTAATTAAAACACAAGCCGTTTGAGAACGGTGAGATATATTATTGACAAACTATGGAAAAAGGCATCACAAAATACCTTAAACGGCCACTGATTAACCATCTCTGGACCAAGGCATTACTTAATAATAGCATTTACACCGATGATAGGGAGATTGGGGCTCGAATCCCGGTCAGATGGGCTGAGAATGTTTTCCTAGTTTTATTTACTCTCTTCCTAAGTGCAAATGTGTGTAAATTGCTTCTAAATTCATAATTCCTCACACCTAACACATTAACGTAATCATCTCATATGTGTACAACCTGAAAGGCAGTAAGTACGTGGAAACAAATATATTATATATAGAAATAAATAAATAAATAAATAATGTATATAGGCTATATAAAATAGAGTATATAAATAAGTTGTATTATATACAAGTCTAAATTTTGGTATACTAATATACATATATGTCTAATATATATATGGAACATAATTACTTATCTAATATATATATATGGATTATATATACATAATCTATATATAATATATACATAAATATTTTTATATCATATACATACATATTTATACATACACTTTAGTCGACCCCTTCAACCATTTAACCAAAGATAACCAAAGACGGTTCTGTTTTATCATAAAAACATGCCGTTTTTTATTTCAGCTATTTTTTATATCCATTCCGAGTTTAACATAACGCTGCTATACGTACAGTTGCCAAAAACCAAAATAAATACTATCTGCTTGATCTGTATATTCAGACCTACAATAGATCTTAAAAAATCTTGCGTAGAAAACAAACAAAAATTTATTTTATGGCTGCAATGACAGTGACTGTAAAGTGATTGAGTTTACTTGTGGCTCGGAGGCAAAAGATGAACCAAGTTGAAAATAAGGCTAATACGTGGTGTCCTTTATCAAGAAAATAAATAGTGACATTGAGAGGAAAGTCAACGCTTGAATTTACCCGCCATAGAGCTGTGAAATAAAAACGGACTGTGCTGAAAACAATTATTTTACTTGTTTGAAATATATTCATTTAATTGGTGGGGAAGCATTTTTAAGCACTAAAGTCTGTGGCAAAAAGAAAATAAGTCAAATGAAATGAGGTGTAAAGCGCTAACTTGTGGCACTGGTTTTAAGTGCCTATATAAAGGTAGATAAAGGCACTTTGGAAAACGATTAAGATATGTACAGAGCTGTACTGTCAGAATTATCTTCAGGTAATGCGAAGACCTTACTATCAACAGGGATAAGATTATGATATTTTCTAGGTTATGTTAAGTAAATTGTACTGAAACTATGTTATCTAAAGGCCAATGGCAGCTTACAAGCTTTAGTTGAACGTATACATATACATATGAGTTTATTTGTATTTTAACAAATTATATTTATAGGATATAAAGTGAATTAAGGTAAGATACAGCCCAATTTCCTTAGGAAGAGCCTCTTCTTTGACGGATTATTATTATTAGTAGTAGTATTATTGTTGTTATTATTATTACTAGGTGTTTTGTTTTATGACAGGTCCATTCCTTTAGTCAGTGAACTTAGACCGCCAATGCGCCCTGTCCTTTGCGTCCTTCTTTAGTTCTAAATAACTTTATTCTTTCCTTCAAGTCATTCAATCTTTGAATCCTCCTTCCTAAGCTCCTCTTTCCCTCAACCTTTCCTTCTTGGACGTCATGAAGAAGACAGTTCCTCCTAAAGATGTGTCCGATCCAGTTTGATTTTCATCGAAGAATCACATCCAAAATGTTTCGCTTCTCGTCCACTGTTCATAGTACTTATTCATTTGTCACCCTGTCTGTCCACCTGATATTTTCAAGTCTTCTCCAGCACCACATTTCAAAGCTCTAAATGTATTTCTTTTCCATAATAATGAGAGTCCATATATATCTGCCTTAACTAAAACGATTTCCTTAAAGTAGACATTCTTTGTCTTCTAGATTATCTTAGGATAGAATGACCATTATAAGTCATATTTCGGGGACTATCACAGAAAATCGAGGACTTAATAATGGTAGCCTTATCTTATGCCTAACTGCTCTTCTCGAGGCATTGTCATTAATTAACAGAGCATAACATAAGCAGTGTAACATCTTCTTTGGTTGATAGTAGTGTGGAATAGCTGAAAATCAAATTAAGTTTTGTACTTTTTCTAAGGACTTTTATTGTTCTTCCTACAAGTAAACTTCCTCAAAAATTGGTTCAGAAATAAAACACTTTGCGTCTTTAGTTTTATGACCAATACAAAGTTATCAAGCAAAATTATGATGAGATGCTCATCAAGAAGAACTACATAGACAAAGTTACTGTTAATGAGTATAGAGATAATGTTTTAAGGCTGCACAACAGCAAAACAGCATATGTGAATACGTGTACAAATAATGGAATAATAACAATGTTGGGGAGTCACAAAATACGTGGTCACTATCGTCCTTAGAAAAAACAAAACATTTTATCAAAGTTTATTGTGTTCTGAATGGTTACGGCATGCATTAAAGAGATTTGAGGTGAGTATTAAATAGTTGGTTATACACTTACTTACTTACTCTATGGCATTAAGAAATAGGAGCACCGTTACAGAAATAAATGGTACGGCGCACCGCATAGACTTTCTCTCTCTTTCTATAAACTCACAGGATTTCTGAACGGAATAATGTACATTGTATCATCACCACTCCACATAAGAACACGCATAAAATAATATACAATGATATATAATCAATGAGAAAAGAGGCGCATCTTTGTCCACCTAAGAGCATTTCAAACAGTTTAATGTCTTCCACAAGGGTCAACACTTCGTAATAAAATTTCGATTTTTGGTTAAAAATTTTAACATTTTATAAGGTGTTGCAGATCTTCAAGTCATCACATTGATATTTAATTATTCATTTATACATTTTGACCAATAAAAAATGTAAATATTGACTATTGAGTCTAAAATGGAGATAGATCATTGCTGTGCAAACATTTCTCCTAAGAGCTTTAAGGAAAAATAACATACTTTTCTTAGATACTTACTTATATTTAATTACTCTATGGCATTGGAGAATTATTGCGTTAAGACTTAAGTAGTATATGCTTACAACTAAAGCTCACAAAATTGTATTAATATATTTGCAAATATCTCAGAAACTGTTGCTTTTATAAAAATATATGTCAAATAAAAGTTTTTTATTTCTAATAGTCCTACAATTTTGCAATGATAAATTGATTAGTTTCTCAAATAGTTGTGGATATACGGAAATTAACGCTTCTGTAAAGTACCCTAAAAATCATTTTCATAGGAAAATGAAAATAGCCAGTTTATTTATAATCTTAATCAACGCTTAGATACGAATTTTAATCAAAATCGTTTGAGCAGATTTTGAGAAAACCAAATTTTTCTCTTTTCGCCCTTCAGTAAACTACCCTTAATTTTAAGTTTTTATAGACACACAGACAGATGGCATTGCAAAGACTATTTTTTAGGGTTGTGGGGGTCATGAGACGTCGACATCCATCAACATTTCAGGTTAGTTTTTTTTACGGTCGCAATACTTAAACTTTAATGTCCAAAAAATTTAAAAAATTCATATAATTGCGTATAGATTGAAAGTTATTGATTTTATAAAAATATGTTTCGGATAAAATATTTGTATTCAAAATATATATACATATTTGTAATGCTAAATAATTTCATATCTCAAATAGTTTCGGAGCTATTATAAAAAATGTTAATTTACGCATCAGACCGGAGCCCTTAAAGCCATTTTGCCGAAATATTGAGAGTAGCCATTTTGTTTCGAATATTTATTAATAATTAGAAATGAAATTTAATCAAAATCGTTGGAGCCGACTTTGAGAAAATCGACTTTTTCTCTTTTTTCCCTTCAGTAAACTACCCTTAATTTTAGGGGTAGATATCCAATTCCAAAAACCCTCGGGGCATTCCTATGAAAACCCTAGATATCAAGTTTCAGCTCAATCGGTAAAATAGTTTAGGCTCTAGTTGGAGGTACAGACAGACAGACAGATAGACAGACAGACGTAAATTCAAAAACCACTTTTTCTGATTCAGGAAGTCATGAGCATAAGAATCCAATTCATTTTCAAAGACCTGAATAAAAGGTATATATATATTTGCTTATATCTCAGAAATTATTGGTTTTATAAAAATATATTTTAAATAAAATATTTTTTTCTTTAATGGTAGGCTACTACAACTTTACAATGAAAAGTTATTATCTATCTCAAATAGTTGCGGAGAAATATTCAAAATCAGAAAATTTCCAGTCTGTAAAGTACCCTCATTTCATTTTCATAAGAAAATGAGAATATCCATCTTTTTTATAATGATAAACAGTGTATAAATATAAAATTTAATCAGAATCGTTAAAGCGAATTTATAGAAAATTGATTTTATTTTTTTGCCCCTTAGTAAACTACCCTTAATTTTAGGGTTGGATATCTAATTCCAAAATCCCTAGGGGGTACCTTAGGAAAGCCCTAGATACCAAGTTTGAAACCAATCGGTAAAATAGTTACGATTTTAGCCCGACGTATAGAGAGACAAACAGCATTGCGAACACTATTTTTTTTTTGTTTCAGGGGGTCATGAAACGTCAACATTTATCAAAATCCCGAGTCCGATTTTTTTGACGACCGCGATACCTTCCCTCCGAGGTGTCGAGAAAAAGTAAAAAGGAAGAATTTTTATACTTTCTCTTCTTCATCCCCCTACAATACTCATTCACGCACCTCTCTTGTTTTAAATGATCAGCAAATTTTCATGTCTACCTCCCCAAAAATATTTGGTAAAACACCACTATAAAGAAAAAACTACACCTATATATCTCTTTGACTTAAACTTCATATTTCCTAATCAAAGTCAAGCACACTAACCACGCAGTCAACCCACATTATGTTTGTTAAATTTACTAATAACACCTTATTTTATCTAGTTTATACCCCCAATTCGATATATTTTCACAGTCGATAGACTATTTGACTAATAGAGCTACTCATTTTATATATTGATCAGAAAGGCATCTGGCCATAAAATATTATAATAAGTGTTTTAAGTCTTAAAGATTAAGCTATAATGAAAGTTACAACATAATGTACAATTAAAAATTGAGATGTTTGTTTCCTTTTCTTCCCTATTTCAAAATACAACCTTTTCTGAATCTATAAGACATTTTATGTGCACTCTCTCGAAGTAGTCTTAGTTCCAATTTTTAAAATGAAGGCTAGGTATTTATTTACTACCACTACATTATTATTAGTGTTAAAAAAATTTGTATTTTATGCAAAAACAAATTGTTTCAACACCATTAAATCATCGTATGAAAAAACTATAGTTAAAACCTAAGACTTAGGTCCTAAGTTGATCTAAGGGCTACATTATTTTTACAAAATGAAAAAAATAAATTAGTAGCATATAAATAAATAAATATTATAATCTCGAATTCCGTTTGCAAAGAGAAATTAAAAAAACTTGTAAATTTTGGTTTATTCTAATTTACCGAGTTTACTGGATAGATTGGAGTCTAGTTGTTGTGTTTGTTATGGAATTTAATTTAAAATATGTACCTGCCTTGGTGGCGTAGTTGGCTAACGCGCTAGTCTCGTGTTAAGCCAGACTGTCGAGGACGGGCATATCGAGGTTCGAATCTCGGTCAAGTGTACTAGGGGTGGTTCTTCCTAAATGGTTTTCCACCCTCCCTCCACGCAAATGGGGATTCACTTCATCTAAATTCAACATTCCCAATTCCTAATCCATTAGCGTGATTATTGCTTAGGCGTATAACCCGAACGGGTAGTAAGACGCGGTGATAATTAAAAAAACTTAAGATATATTGCTAGAAACCTGTGTAGAGGTATTGCATGCGTCAATATACAAAACATTCTCACCTTGCTTCCAAAGTCTCATAGACCTATATTTTTCTTTAAGAATGCCTCTGTTTGGAGCGGTTAACCACAAGTACAGAGAACCATTGTTCAATTATAAGTGATGCTGTCGAAGCTGGTTACTATTTTGTGAACATGTTCGTCCTGCTATCCAATTAGTAAATATATTGGGCTGGCTGTGTTGCATTAGGAGTATTGCCTTAGGTAGAACAAGTTTGTAAATCGTGTGCTGTTTTAGTTATAATGTGTGTGTTTAGAAAGCGCAATTTAAACACCCCAATAAAAAAGGCAAGGTTTTATTATCAGATTTTCTTAATAACACCAACTAGGAAGCTTGTTAATATCGTATATGTGTTTCGCAAAGCAATTAAACTTTATTGAATATCTAAGTAGGCCTGAAATTATTTTAGCTCACGTAGTTTTGAATCCTGATTTAGAAGGACTCGCTCACCGTGGCTGAATTTTTTTTAACGGTATTGGTCATTCCATGGGGTATCCAAACTCGTAATTATAGTAGTATGACTTAGGACCTGTCCATAAACTACATCAAGCTAGCTTGGGGATTTTTAACCCCCTCTCCTCACACATTGTAACTATTTTGTGAAATCCCTTTCTGATAATTGCGTTAACATATTACACACTCCCCCATATTTAAATATTATTTTTCAATGTAGAGCCTATATAACCCCTTTATTATTATTATTATTATTAGCACCGCGTCTTACTACCCGTTCGGGTTATACGCACTTACGCTAATGTGTAATGGTAGGGTGATTGTGAGATGAAATGGAGGACCTACAGTTTAACGTGGAATCCGAACCACGGTAGAGGCCTGGCATTCCTCACATTCACAAGTTATGATAATACACGTCTTGTCAGAGGTGAAGGAAGGGTTTGGCAATCAGATACATCTGTGCCGGGACCGAGGATTGAACCCCGGACCCTCAGCACAGAAGTCTGACACCTTACCCCTAGACCACCAGGTCACCAACCCCTTTATTGAAACGTGTTCGTACGTGTTCACCAAGTTTGACGATCGATGTCGATAAGTCGATCGTCGTTTGTTTATATGTTCGCACGGTCGGGTTTATTAACATAGAACGCTTCGCGATAGCTTAATAATTTGTAATGGGACACCCGCCTCGGTGGCGTAGTTGGCTAACGCGCTAGTCGTGTAGAGCCCAACTGCCGAGGACGGGGAGATCGAGGTTCGAATCTCGGTCGGGTGAACTTGGGGTGGTTTTTTCCTAAATGGTTTTCCACTCTCCCTACACGCAAATGCGGGTTCACTTCCTCTAAATTCAACCTTCCCAGTTCCTAATCCATTAGAGTAATTAGTACTTAAGCGTATAACCCGAACGGGTAGTAAGACGCGGTGCTAAATTTATTTATTTTGTAATGGGACGTCACGCATTATCTGACTCCCCCGTCCTGCTTGGTTACGCCGAGCACTACTCTCAATCCCCCTCCACCCTCCTGAAAGGCGAATGTAGGCTATGGACAGTCCCTTAGTATACGTAACCAGTTGGTACAATTCCTGAAGTAGCACAGTTCTAAATATAAAAATAATTTAATACGAGTTTGAGTTATGTGCACAGCATTATTAATTTAATTTCTTAATTCAGTATGAAGCATATTACAAATTTTCTGCTTAAACTAGCATTTAAAAACCAATGGGTAGAAATCAGAATATTTATGACTAGAGATACCCGCACTGTTGGGCACGTGACCAAATATATAATTATTGTATTGTATGGCTTTTTCGGTGACGTGGAGGTAAGGGTTTGAATCCTAGTTGGTTTTACAGATCTGACTATTTCCTCAGTGGATTCCCACTCTTCTTACAAGCAAATACTAGTGCATTTTTAAAATCAATCCTCCTTATCCCTATCGCATTAAAATAAACATGCAGCTCTCCTGGAAGAGTAGGCCTATAGTAAGACGCGTGACACGAGAAAAATTGAATGATAATCGTATGATCGAATTAAATTTCGAGCATCTATAATTACTTTTAACTGACACAGTTTAGATTGACTGGACTTATTAACTAAAATATATTAAAAACATTCGTATTAAAGTTACTAATACAAGCCCCTCTTTTACAACACAATTTTATGTGGCTCCGCGGTTTACCAAGTTTATTTTAAATGTCTCAAAAAACGTTAAAACCATATTCAAATGAAAAACCATAATTTTTTTTAATGAACTACATCTCATAGCACTCATTAGTCTCTAATTATGTTCTTAATTGAATCTTTTGTTCTCATTCTCATCATTGCGAGTGACTTAAATGAGTTATTGTCATAAACAATATTGTTTGCTTAGCTGTTTCGATAATTATAATATTTAATACTATCCTCTTTATGAAAGAAGATAATAAATAATTGTCCTGAAAAACAGGGGTGCCAAAATAATAACTCGTGACCCTTTTCTCTATTAGCTGATTGAGTATTTACTTTTTTTATATGAAGATTAATTCCATCTTTATTGCCATAGAAATTGAAATAATTTTTACTAACTTTGTAGCCTCTAGAGTGTTTGTCTGGTAACTAAATTAATGAGCTTGGTACCGTCAGACAATCCTGTTGAGATGACAATAGAGAAGTGTCACGAGAAATGATTTCGGCACCTCTGGTTTTAACGACAACTATCTTATTTCAGAAAAATAAATCTAAAAAATAATATAATCATCCAAACAGTTGATCAATTATAAAATGACTAACACATGAACTATAATGACATCACAAAAAGAGTCAATAATGAGGAATTTAATTTAAAATAAAAAAATAAAACACTATTCAGCAGGAGAGAGAGTGTAAAATCCCATTGTATAGATGCTACCCCCTTGTGCATCCAGCCAGAATAAGAGCCTTGACCTATCGGGTTGGATCCAAAGCACGCTGAGCTAACTCTGTCATGCTATTAGTTGACTTGTTGACCTACATTTAATTTGCACGAAGTCTATCAGATATTTAAAGAATCGTGTTCACGTCTGTGTGGTTTGACTTAAATGCGAGAGAAACCTAATAACAGCTATCAACGTCTAGCGTGAGACAGTTCTGCCATTTACCTCGTAGTAAGTGTTCAGTGATAGAAATAAACGGTATATATTAGAAAATGTCACTATCATATCTGATAGCCTACAACACTTACACACTCATTTGCTTTCAAAACATTCCCTGATAGCTGAGACTCGCTAGGAAATAAACTCGAACTGTAATTTTACACACACTCCTGGGTGTTGGTTTAAAAGGCTTTGTTTCATTTTTTTTAAAAGGCTACAATAAAGACAGTATCTTACTTATATAAATCCACGATTTAGTTAGTGACATTATTATAATATTTAAATCTTTTATTTAATTTCGGAAAGTAAATATATTCATACAATTGATAGTTTATTTCCCTTGTTTTTAACTCCCCCTTCCCAATACTATTTTTAAAATAAATTTCACAGGAGAATTATATTTATCTAATATTCTAGATTGAGGGACAGATTATGAACAAAGCACAGCTATTTTGTCCTCTCAGTCTACACTTGCTTATAGCCCGAACGGGTGGTAGGACACGGTACTAAAAAATGTGTTGCAGTTTCTGCCATGTACCAGCCTCTATATCCATGTCATTCTTGAATTATCTGGTATAAGTGCCATCTCAGTACTATGCTCAATGTGCTATGTTCCAACTTGGCCTTTCACTATCTGGAATAAGTGCCATCTCAGTACTATGCTCTGTGTGCTATGTTCCAACTTGGCCTTTCATTATCTGGAATAAGTGCCATCTCAGTACTATGCTCTGTGTGCTATGTTCCAACTTGGCCTTTCATTATCTGGAATAAGTGCCATCTCAGTACTATGCTCTGTGTGCTATGTTCCAACTTGGCCTTTCACTATCTGGTATAAGTGCCATCTCAGTACTATGCTCTGTGTGCTATGTTCCAACTTGGCCTTTCACTATCTGGAATAAGTGCCATTTCAGTACTATGCTCTACGTGCTATGTTCCAACTTGGCCTTGCACTATCTGTAATGAGTGCCACTTTACACTAAAGAAATTTACTGGTTTTATACAAGGAATTACTAATGTCTTTCCAGTCCTGACTGGGAAATAGCGATCTTAATTACTGACTGGGAATATTCCATGACTCGTAATGGTATGTGCTTCCAGTAAGAGACTGGAACTATGTTAAGGCGTCACAGTATTGACGTCATCAATTTTAACGGTAATAGAGCTATCCCATTGCTTAATGTAATAAAGACCATGTGTGTTGAATACAACCAGGAAAGTACTTATATCTGCTCAGTATGGATATGTGATATTCCATTTAAGAATGGGAGGAAACTCAGGTGATAATGGAATCGACGATGGTCATAAGTGTACCTTAAACGATGTTTTCTGATATTTCCTCCAAATTTAATGGTGCGCAATCCATGCTGTATTGGAAGAGTCTAATGCATATATTGTTATAATAACATTATTTGCTGCTATAGGCCTACATCAAAAGGCTTCTTTAACTTATTTAAATCAATATTTCCAGTGGTTTTACAAAATGTAATGTATCACGATAGTAGTTTTCAATGATTTTATTGCTTATAGGCCTAATCGAATAGATCCATAGCCATGTATATTAAAATGTTGAATATGGTTTGATATGACCTTACCACAGAACACTTGCACATAATCTCCTAGCTCCCAAATTTTCGGTAATCACTCATAAAATCTTCCATTAATGAAAATTAAAAATTCCACTTCCTCTTGGATCAGTCACGTCTTCAAGTTTATTTTTATTTTTCAGAAAGGTGACCTGGTGGTCTAGTGGTAAGGTGTCAGACTTCTGTGCTGAGGGTCCGGGTTCAATCCTCGGTCCCGGCACAGATTGTCTGATTGCCAAGCCCTTCCTTCACCTCTGACAAGACGTGTATTAATCACAACTTGTGAATGTGTGGAATGCCAGGCCTCCACCGTGGTTCGGATTCCACGTTAAACTGTAGGTCCTCCATTTAATCTCACAATCACCCTACCATTGCACATTAGCGTAAGTGCGTATAGCCCGAACGGGTCGTAAGACGAGGTGCTAATAATAATAATACAATTAAAAGATGGCTTCACTTGGCGGAAAGGACGAAGCCATCTTGTACAGTACATACTGCCTTGTTTCCATTTGGCATGGAATGGAATTCGAACTACTGCTCATGTCAAAATATCAATTTCTTAGTTATAGCCGTTCTGACTGGTTCATTTTCAGCCTTAATGGTAAAAGACACGACGTCGTTGACTGAAAATACTACAAATATCACATTCTGAACTGGAATGCGGGTTCCATTAAACAGATCTTATTGAAAACCCATTTAAAAAATATATATTCTTCTGTTTATAAACCAAAATTACTGGCATCAACCCGTGATTCAAGAAAAACAAAAATTACACATCTGAAATGTTATAGTCCCCACCTCCTCTTTACCTTCTCTCGACACTTCTGAGAGAAATTAATGTGATTGCCAAAAAAATCGGACTCGACATTTTTATAAATGTCAACGTTTTATGACATCCTGAAACCAAGAAAATGGCTTTCGCACTACCGTCTGTCTGTCCGTCTGTCTGTACCTCGGGCCAGAGCCGAAACTATTTTATCGATTGGGCTAAAACTTAGTATCTGTATCTGGGGTTTTAGTAAGGTCCCCCCCCCCCCCCCCCCCCCCCCCGAGGAATTTTTAGAATTAGATTTCTAACCCTATTTTTTAAGGTTAGTTTACTGAAGGGTGAAAAGAGAAAAAATCGATTTTCTCAAAACTCGCTCTAACGATTTTGATTAAATTATATATCTATACACTGTTTATTTATATAAACAAGATGGCAATTCTAATTTCCCGTGAAAATGACTTATAAAACTAATAGTTTCTGAGCTATAATCAAATATATATATATTTAATTCAGGTCTTTGAAAACCAATTAGATTTTTATGCTCTTTGGTGGACAAAGATATTACCCGTTTCTCAATTTTTCTGCTGTAACAATGTTCCCAGTTCCTAATGCCATAGAGTAAGTAACAGTGTATCTTATGTATAATTTGATAAGCCCGTTTCCGGTTATAGAAATTAGCAGAAAATGACTGAACAGATTTTGAAAAACGACCACTCATTTTAACGGTTAGGAGTTCAAGATGTCAGGAAAAAAGTAGTTTTTTACGAAAACCCGATTTTCAAAGATAATTCTCAGTTTTTCATTCTTTGTTTAGTCACCATGGACGCCGTTATTTACTGCATGGTTTTATATCTCTAAATAAACTATATTTCTTTTGCTGAAAAATAATAAATCAATCTTTATTTGTTGGGCCGAACACATAACAATTTTCTCTTTGGATGAATATTTCTTTTTGGATGCTGGTCATAACACATCTAAATTGAGATTCCTAAACTGGAGAAACATTTATTTTTTATTCGAATGTTGCTATCATTAATTCGCATTTAAATGAATAATATTGAGCATAATTCGAAAATTAAAAGGTTAAGTTGCTAAGTTCGTGAAAATATTGTCAATGTTTTGTTTCGAGCATGATAAAATGTTTTTTTTAAATATGTTTAGGTATGCATTATGAGTTCAAAAACGATAGAACGATGTTTAAATATGTTTAGGTATGTATTGTAAGCTTAAAAACGATAAAATAAATTTGAAAATTGTTTAAAAATAGCCATTTTACTATCTAAGTATGAGTTTTTATGTTAATTGTTTTTCAAATAGTGAGTTTTGATGTTCTTTTTATTCAAAATGAGTTTTGATAATCATTTTGGCAACTAGTAACACAATACAAATACATAAGTAAAGCTACGTTTTCATTTTACCGGTTAATCCTGAGGATATGATATTTAAAAGAGTAATGTTTTGTGTACCGCATCTATATTTTACATTCTCTCTCTCTATCTGACACGATCACGCTCTCACACTCTCTTCCCACTCCCACACCCACACACACATAAACACACACACTCTCTCACACACACACACACTATAACACACTATATCATGTCTGTCATTCTCTCTCTAACACTTTAACCCTCTCTTTCACACATCTCTATTTACACATACACTCTCGATCACATAATATCTCTCACATTATCTTTAATATACCCTTTCTCTTAAACTTATACTCAAACGCTGTCTGTTTAGAACGGTCTCTCTTTCTCAAACGCTCTCTATATTTTAAACGCTCTTTATCTTTCAAACGCTCCCTCTTTAACAAACGCCCTCTCTGTTTTTCTCTATCTCAAACATTCTATATCTTAAATATTCTCTCTCTCGAACGTTCTATCTCTTGAACATTCTCTCCCAAACGCTCGCTCATTCTTTCTCTCAAATGCTTTCTCTAAAACTCTCTCTCAAACTCCCGCTATCTCAAGTTCCTACTCTTTCAAACTCTCTCTAAATCATTCTCATTATCTTTTGTCTCAATCTCACTCTCTCTATCTATCTCACCCTCACTTTCTCTATCTCAAATTATTTCCCTCAAACTCTCTATAAGTCACTCTCACGCTATTTATATCTCAATCTCAATTTCCCTATCTCTATCTAAAACTTAATCTCTCACTCTCTCTCTCCCTCAAACTCACTCTTCCTCACTCAAACTATCTTTTTCTTAAACCCACTCTCAATTTATCTTTCTAACTCTCTCTCACTCTAATTTTCTCTTTCTAAACTAATCTCTCCCGCTCTAACTTTCTCTCTCAAACTCTCTCTCACACTTCCTCAAATTTTCTCTCTCTCTATTACACAATATCGATCCCAAAAGTTACTCTCTTTCTGACACACACACACACACAAACACACACACACTTTCTGGCACATGTTATCATGTATTCTCCGTCACACATTTTCTTCCTCTTTCTCACAAACGCTTTCTCACTTTATCTCTCTCTCTCTCACACACACATACACACACTCTTTCTCTCTTTCCCTTGTCTCCTAGTATTTCGCTCTCTAACACAAACACATAATATCACTATCACTCGTTCACGCTCACTCGATCTCTCTCAATTACTCATTCTAAATCACTTACACTCAATTTCTCACACCTCACACTCACTTTCTCACACCTCACAATCTCATTCTCACACTCACACTTAGACAATCACACTCAAACACTTACACTCTCATATTCACTACCACATTTTATAACTCTTTCTAACATATATCTTAAGTATAATTTGATAAGCCTGTTTCCGGTAATAGAAATTACGAGGAAATGACTCAAACAGATTTTTAACAAACGAGTCCTCACTTAAAGGTTAGAGGCCCAGGATGTCGGAAAAAATGTAATAGTTTCCAACAAAAATCTGATTATGTCCACCTTTTCATTATTTGTCTACAGTGAGTGTATATATGTAAACAAAATATTTCTCTCTGGCTACAACAGCTAATATCAACTCAACTCTTTCTTTAGTGGTATTGTATAGCAAATAGAAAGATTACGGCAATTATTTTTATATTTTTCAAAAGAACCGATGATATTAGGGTAGAGATATATCTTTTTTTTAAATTATTGCATTGTTGATTTTAATCCTTCTTCTTCATTGTCTTTAAATATATGTCCCTGCTCTTACATATAATTTGAATAGCCCTTTTACGGTAGTTAAAATTATGAAAAAATGACTGAATCTTGACCACTTATTTTAAGGTTAGGGGTTCAGTATATCACCAAAAATAGTAGTTTCCAACACAATCCTTTTTTCCCCAATTCATTTTTAACTTTTCATTATTTGCTCGCATCATCATGGAAAAAAAGATTTGGGAATAGTTGTATATTGGTAAATAGTATATTTCTCTTCAGTTAAAAATAATAACAACTCGAATCTTACTTGAGTGGTTTGGTGCCATTAATAGATATAGAGCCGGGGTCGTTTTAAAGTTATTATTGTGGTGTGAAGGGAAATATACGTTTTGTTGCAACTTTTAGATATAAAGTCGAGTAATAGCTTATTAAATAAAAAATACAATACATATTTAAAAATACATTTTAGTGCAATAATTTCTCAGCCTTCGCTGCAAAGATCCACTAGGATTATTTCATTTATGATCTTTTGTGTAGTGTTTCTATTATCTGGTGTAAGGTACCTGGCCCAATTTAAGGTCATACTAAGGTTCATCGACTTATAATTTTTTTGAGTGGTTGAGTCACATTTTTATGAATATGTTAAAATATTTTCTAGGCATTTAACTTTACGTTCCAATAGTTAAAAGTTGAATTATTCGAAAGTTTTTGTCATTGCTAAGAGATTGTAAGGTGTGACAATATGGCATTATTTGAAGCATAGGTTCCATATAGGCTATTAACTGTTCCTTATAAGGCCATTAGTTATCAATATAGAAATTATAGTCCAGTAATAGGTTTTATTAGGTCACAATAGCATAACAGCATTAAAATGTATCAATTGTATAAAACGTTACGGAAAAAATATTGAAATAAAAAAAATTAGACAAAAAAAACTAAAGTGATTTTCAATGAGAGTAAATGAAATTGTTTTTGTTCATCTTAGTAAATGTTACAGAATTCCCATGGCCACATTAGTACACTAACTTATCATTAGCAATTTGAAAATATATTTGTGCATAATATGTTCTTAAATAAGATAATTAGTTTCTTATCAAAATAATCAAAATTAAATTGACAAAATTAAAATAAACTCATTCACAAATGTGTATTTATCCATTTTAGTAAATTCTAAACTATCTTCATGAATAACCTCACTTTAACTTAATTCACAAAATTACATTAAAACTTCCAATGGTTTTAGTGTAGATTAATATCTTAAATAAGGGATAGCTTAAGTTACTTATTTAAATGGAATAATTCCCAAGAGCAAAATAACTAAGGTGGTTCACAACGAGGACAAACGAAAAAGTCTTTGTCAATTTTTGTAAGAATTTTTATGAGCGAGAACGAAAGTTCTTACCAATTTGCTGGGAAAGGTATTTTCACATATCTCCCAGAGTTCCTTTACATGCCACAATCAATATAGGACCGACGGCTTTACTTTCCCTCCGTAGGAAATTGTGCTACGGATTTTTATAGCTCAAGAAAATCCATTGACCCTGTCTGGTTTTGAACCCAAGAACATTGGGTCCTGAGGCGTGCACTTATATATAATTATAAATATACATTTATATACGTATATATGTGTGTTTCCATCATTTGTCTATATTTTTAAAATAGCCTTGTTTTAAAAATATGCTAGTTTAATACCTAGATTATATATATATATATATATAAGTTACCTAATTAATCTATTTAATTTATACGTAGAAATTTACAAGGCACTAACATTGGAAATGATGAACTTTAGTGTGAAATATTTATGACTTTATCTATAAATCGCAATTAAAGGTATTGTTTTGGTCGAAATGGATACAACTCAAACCCCTGGTCAAATTATATCTAGCACGTTAGCTAGTCATGCATAAAGTGACATTATTGTGCTCATATTACGATTAATTGCAATGATAATTATTAATGTACACACAAACGTTTTACGGACTAAAACACTGATTGCAATATTGTCCCACACACAATATATGGTAACTGTAACACATTTAAAATCCATTAATTATTACTTCTTAGTCAATAAAATTGTAAATTACATTTTTGCTGCCTTATTAGATACGTTTGTATTTGAAAAATCTCAATACTATTACTTATTGATAGATAGGCAACACAAATTCAAACGAAGATAATGAGTGGATAATTAAAAGTATCAAATAAACATGAACTTTGATGATGATTAACACAGGTCATAATATTTTGTGAACATGATACAAAAGTAATATGTTGAAAAACGTAAGCTTTCTTAACGGATTATAAAAATTTTTTGATGAAAAGATAACTATTTTAGTCTCAATTTTATGACGAACTATTAAAAGCAAGGCTATACTACCAGAAAAGTATCTGAATAACAAACCTTGTATGACTTGCATCGCGTGAGAAGACAAATGCAGACTTAAGAACGTTGCCTAACCTGTGACGTCACGGCCAGTCAAGATAGGATTTCCAATGTTAGTGAATTTACGTTTTACTCATCGAGTTTTAGAGATATAACGTTGAAACAAAAACCATAAGTTCTTAAATAGTTCTAAAAATAGTCTTACAGAGTCATAACATTATTTTTATATTTAGGAAGTTTTTTTGTAAAAGCGTTTTTTAATAAATCATCTACAACTTAGGCTATTAGTATTAGTCACGAAAATGGACTCTAGGAGTGTTCCTGCCAGGATGTATATTAAAAAAGTCCATAGTAGCATATCTATATCTAGAATAGGAACGAGGAAAAGGTAAAATTAAAAAGCAACTTAATGTTTTCAAGGCGCAAATATTAAAGTGACTGTGTAAACTCGTCAGAGGAAGAGGAAGAGTTTTGTCAGCACATAGGCAAGATGAGCCTTCTCAGGGTTAACTACTCATTTTCTTCCCTCTCTTTCTATTTTGTTTATTGGCGTCAAGTTTGATAGTGTTTAGGTGCGTCAAGCTAAGAAGCAACCCGCTTTGCTAAATAAATTCAAATTCTCCAAGTAGGCAACGTAGTTAGAAGATTTAAACTAAGGGCCAGTTTCATAGTCAGACTTAGGGCCGGTTTCATAGTCAGATTTAGTACGCCTCAAGTGCGGCGCTATACTAAATACAAGACGTCACCTATCTGAAATTGAATGGAATGGGCCAGTTTCATATGCGAAACTGGCCATCCATTCAATTCAGGTAGGTGACGTCTTGTATTTAGTATCGACTCGCACTTGAGGCGTACTAAATCTGACTATGAAACTGGCCCAAAGTATCGACTCGCACTTTAGGCGTACTAAATCTGACTATGAAACTGGCCCTAAGTTCCAATTCAAGGTAGCTGCCTAAAATAACAAAGTATAACATAGTAAAGTAATTATTAATTTTATTATTATTGTTTATAAGCCCATCGACACAATGAGGTAAAGTATTTATTAACGGGTTTGTCTGTGATTACTGATGGTCACTTGTTTATTCATGGGTGTGCAATTTAAGTTAAGTTAACTTGTAGGTCGGGTGTTATTGGGCTGTATTATTATTATTATTATTATTATTAGCATCGCGTCTTACTACCCGTTCAGCTTATACGCACTTACGCTAATGTGAAATGGTAGGGTGATTGTGAGATGAAATGGGAGGACCTACAGTTTAACGTGAAATCCGAACCACGGTGGAGACCTGGCATTCCTCACATTCACAAGTTGTTATTAATACACGTCTTGTCAGAGGTGAAGGAAGGGTTTGGCAATCAGATAAATCCGTGCTGGGACCTAGGATTGAAACCCGGACCCTCAGCACATAAGTCTGACACCTTATCCCTAGACCACCAGTTCACCTACCATGGGCTATACAAGCGTATGTTAACTCACATGGCAATAGTATTAAAGCCGGCTTATTTAAAGATGATTATAGTTTAGAAGAGAGAATATAGACAAATAATAATAGTTATATATAAAAAAGCTCAATGGTATGAGCCCGCAAGCGGGCTATACCGACCGAACGGCCGCTGCCGTTAGCGATGCTAGTGCTAACATTTACGAATAGAGGATGTCATGTTGTAAGCACAACGCACCATCCTGCTGTTAATCTCAGTTTTTTAAACCAGAGCTACTATTTCTTTGTTTAGGTAACTCCTCATTTCTCCATACGAGGCTGAGTTTGACCTCGTTCTAGACCCACTGCTTTAAATACACATTTTGGAAGAACCGGGGATCAAACCTTGGACCTTTTGATCTGTAGACAGAAAATCTGACTACTAGTCACAGAGTCGGTCGAATAGTTTTTATGACTTAACTATTTTTAAAGACTTTAATGAGTTTAACATACACTCAGAATGTTTTAGTTATTATTATTATTTATTATTATTTAGCACCGCGTCTTACTACCTTCGGGTTATACGCTTAGTACTAGTTACACTAATTGATTAGAATTGGAAGGTTGAATTTAGAGAATGAACCCGCATTTGCGTGGAGGGAGAGTGGAAAACCATTTAGAAAAACCACCCCCAGTTCACCGACCGAGATTCGAACCTCGATCTCCCCGTCCTCGGCGGTCTGGCTCAACACGACTGGCGCGTTACCCAACTACGCCACGAGGCGGGTTTTTAGTTATTGAACTATTATTTAGCTATAGATACGCATAACACTATAATTACTGTAATGACTCAACTATGCTAGTTGTTCTTTAACAATCTTATTCGTGCTAAAAGTTTTCAAAATTGTTATCAAAAAATAGTAGGTCTACCAGTGTGTTTGTATCTACAAATTGTTAAATTTTTTTGGCCAATAATATATTATATTTTTTTTAATCTTGATTTTAAATGTTACTTGAGCTAAAACAGAGCATTTATTATTTATTCAATATGTAGATTATTTAAGTTCAGTGATAACTAGTTTTTAATCTAGGTTAAAATATATATATTAGCATCGCGTAATAGTACCCGTTTAGGTTATACGCCTATATACTAATTACATTAATGGTTTAGGAATTAGGAAGGTTTAAGTGATAGGAAGTGTACCCGCATTTGCTTGGAAGCCGAGTGGAAAGCCATTTAGGAAAGACCAGCCTCAATGCACCCGACTGATATCAAACCTCGATCTCCTCGTCCTCGACAGTCTGGTTTAACACGAGAGTAGCACGTTAGACCACGCAGCCATCGAAGCGGGTCTAAAAATAATTGATTAAATCTCTTTGAATTTTTTTGAATTTTGAGAATTTTGTAATATAAAATGGTTCGATTTTGTCCTGAGTTCATACATAAGCTGCAGTAGAATTAAAATTTTAGTTATTATATATATATATATATATATATATATATATAATAACTAAAATTATATATATATCACTCTTCCATCTAGGTCTCTATCAGCTCATATTTAATTTGAATCGTATGTACTGTTCATATATTAAACTAATTTAATATCATAAAACAGTGATAGAAAAAATTATTTATTTTCCCTTTTATTTTTATTTAAATACATAAGATATTAAACTTGTGCTTTCTAAACTCTAAACATTATCAATTAATTTTATCGCACTCTGCATATCACAACCCGTCCAACCTATCCGCATATTTACACCAATGAGGTAAGGATGAGAAAAATATAAATAAATAGGAAATTTACCTACATTTGCATAGATTTCAGGAACAAATGTCTCAATACACCCAGTCAGGAATCGAACCCCAGCCTCCTCACCATCAGCAAACCAGATAAGAAGAGACTGATGTTTTTACCTGCTTGCCCATCGCAAACCAAAGTGAAAACACAGTAGAAAGTCATGTTTTTTGCAGCCGCCCAATTTAATGGATAAAATATCGTCAAAAGTATAAAATTACACTTGTAATATTATAAAATGTTATCAATATTGACCGCGAAACATTTGTTTGTTTTTTATAAAACGTTTTCGATATGAAAACTGGGTCATAACTATAGAACTCCAACTTTTTTTGTTTGTGACAGTACCACCCCCTCCCCTTTACTCCGCCTCCCCTCACTTTCCGGTCGGCACATTTGATAAAAGTGTTGTTAAAAGACAAGGCAACATAGTATTAGGGCAATAAAACTGTGGAAGGTTCTAGTTTAGACATAGGCCTACTAGACACGGGATATAAATCCCTATTTAACCGGAGAACTATAAATCCATAAATTGGTAGGAGCATACTAAATAGAATCTTCTATCAGAAAACCAACACCAATAACAGAATAATAAAAATACACTCCCTTTCACTCCCCTCCCCCAAATTAAAAACCAGAATCATGTTTGTAAACTTTTTAATAAGGCATTATTACGTCTTATTCCTCTCACTAGAATAATTTTGGTAAACAAATAAGGCTGCAATAATGTTAAGTTAATTAATAAAAAAACTCTGGGATGCTACTTGCTAAATAATAGCATTAATTCGGAAATAATACAAAATTATTAGATTGTAAGAATTAGCCATCTATTTGTCAAATGGACAACACAAATGTGAAAAAATTAATTCCAAAATGACATAATTTTAGTACACCTTAATACAAAAAAGGTTATGTCGGAAGGATATTTTGATACTGTTCTCTTTTATATATACAATAGCGAATAACAGATCAATAGTTTTGTTTACAAGTTACTAAACAATATTGTTTATACCACAACAATTATATCATGATGAAATTAGAAACTTTTGTCACAAAAATACCTAAATATCCACATTGTATGTGTTTCATTTATAAACTTTTTTTACAATTTTAGTATCGAAGGAACTCTCTTTTTGACATTCTTATTTATATTTATCTTTGGGCCGAACTGTTTTATTATGAGTTAGTAAGAACGCTTAGCATTTTTCAATTAGTGTATTATTTAATTATCATTATCATTACTTTTAAGAGAAATAGGCGTTTCTATGACTTACCGTAGTGGTAAACATTGGATAAAATAATTATATCTTTATATTATTGGAATAAGTTCTATTTGTCAAAAGTGACAGTTGTATATCATATGATTTGACGTATGAATACGTGAAATTTGATATAACAAACTTCTCTATTTATGTACTACCCTTTCTATCTTGTTATTTTTAGACTAACCTCCCTATACAGTACACGTATCGTTGGTCGCATGGTCAGAAGCGTCACTTTCGTGTCAGACCGAACTTCCGGAGACAAGATGATTGGAGCTCAAGGCACGGTCGGGTGATGTTTCCTAGATTGTTTTTCTACATCCTTTTGGGAAAATGCTGATACACTTAATATATAGCTCTACCATACTCATCATTATATCACTAGCGTTATTAATGCACGCGTACAGCCAGAACGATTATCCAGGCTTTGTGAAAGACATAATTATATAATTTTTCCCAATGAGTCCGATATCTTGACACATCACATCACTTAAGAAGTTTTTTTTAATATTAAATGGTTCACTAATTTTATCGAAATGTTTGCATAAATTTGATCATAAAAACATTAAAATAGCAATTAGAGTGTCATTTATTTTCTAGTATTATTTACAAATAAGAGTTTATGTTCTATCCTTTGGTCTAGTTATATACACTGTACCATAAACCAACAGTTTTCAACCTTTTGGACCAAATTTGACTCTAATGCAACGAAAAAAGTTTAAAATGTAAAGTTTAAAGTGGAGTTAACCTACCCATCACAGGCATGCATTAGGTGATTTATATGTGATATCAAAAATAAAATATTATCTTCTGAACATTTATTTTCCCTTAAAATTATTAATATTATGTAATAGATAAACATTTTAGGTAGAGTTTTTTTTTTAAATATTACTCTGGATGGTTCATTTAATAGTACCAAATTTGAGCCAAATTGGTTTATACATATAGGCATTATTATTTGAGCTAACAAGCGCATTGTGACTCACTTTTACACAGTCACCTAAATATCTTGTTTGTTTCCCACAAAAGCCTTTTAACAGGTGACAAATAAAATAAAGTATTTAATTAATCGTCGAGCACTAAAGTGAATTGGCGAGCTACCAAGTACAGCAGACCCTACCGAAACATTCCATCGGCATGTAACAAGACAATTGAATGTCAAGCAGCCCTCGCCAAACCATTCGATCAATTTATAGGGCCACTAAACATCAAAAGAGGATTGGGCCCTTTGAAATCCCTACAACCCTACGCGTCTATCTAATTTGTCTTATTAAGCCCCTCCTCAAACATTACACCCAATATCATCACTGAGGGAACTGCAGGCCTTATGGAGAAAAGCTTTATATTCGCTCTCTCTCTCTTTGTTAACATTTATCAAATATCCTCGCTTTCAGCTATGTTGGAGGGTGGTGTGCTGGGGTAAGAATGGGCTACCGGGATTATTGAGGAACCAGCATTGCCAAATTTATCTTATATTTAAGGGAAGTTATACCTAGAGATAGGGTAAACTCGCTTTTGCGAAAAACGTGAAAAACAAAAAAAGGGTCGAAAATAGTGTATTTATAAGTTTTCTTTGCGTTTCATGGCATTTGAAATTGTTTTAAAGCGATTTTTATTTCGCGAATTAACGCGAAAAACGTGATTTTGAGAGTATTTTAGCTAAATTATTCTATTTAGCGAAATAGACGTGAATTCCCTGAAAATGCTGTGCATTTAAATAAAATGCTGAGAATTTCTATAAAACGATGTTTTTCAGCGGAAATTAGTGATTAAGAAATCATTGAGTTTCACTCGACTGTGTGCTTCAGCTCGGGTTTTACTTGCATCCTGTGCCTTCCACAGCCCATCCGGCTAATCGCCACATTCCGTTAGTCGTTGCTTTTATCATAAATCCTTTGTATAGGCCCTAAAAACATTGACGAAATACATTTTTACCTATTTTTCTACAAAATGCTAAATTATGCCACAAAACGCTAAATTTCCAATAATTAATGCTAAAAAAACTGAAAATTTTACCCTATCTCTAGTTATATCACATGAAAACAATAGAATGACAATGCTGTTCTCCAATAGTAGCCATGAATTATTATTATTATTAGCACCGCGTCTTACTACCCGTTCGGTTTATACGCACTTACGCTAATGTGTAATGGTAGGGTGATTATGGGATGAAATGGAGGACCTACAGTTTAATGTGGAATCCGAACCACGGTGGAGGCCTGGCATTCCTCACATTCACAAGTTGTGATTAATACACGTCTTGTCAGAGGTGAATGAAGGGTTTGGCAATCAGATAAATCTGTACCGGGACCGAGGATTGAACCCGGACCCTCAGCACAGAAGTCTGACACCTTACCCCTAGACCACCAGGTCACCCAGTAGCCATGAAGTTGCCTCCGAGTTGATATCCGGTATAACTGTTAGTAAGAGTATTAGTTGCACCATTTGGCTTTAAGGGTATACTAGTGAGTATTTTACTGTCTTACAGTTTGATTGTCGGTAAACTATTGTTTCTCTCTTGGTTAACAAACTTTTAGTTCTAAAATAAATGTTTTTGGGGACCTTTCTTGACATTTTCATTGTTATAGAAATCGGCATTGTGGTATAGTAAGGAATTAGTCAGAAATTTTGGCTGTTGACCTACAGGTCCCAGGTTCGATTCCCGGCGAGGCCGGGGAGTTTTTCTCGAATAAAAATAATGTCCATTGTCACTAAATTAGTTATTAATACTTTTACATAAAGTGAACTAAATGTAGGGATATATTATGATTAATTTACTTTATAAAATACTTAATTTTAATTTTAAGGTGTTCTGATTAGTAAAATTAAACTAAACTAGTTATTGATACTTTTACATAAAGTTTGGTTAACTAGGCTTAAGACATTTAAGATCTTCATTGGCTTTACCCAGTTATATTCACTACCATAATCTCCTTACCTCATTGGAGCATCGAAAGAACCTCCATGGAAAGGATGTACGATTTATATATTCGGGCGTCCCCTGGTCAACGGTACAGTAGTACTGTCAAATCTTTCCCCAAAGTGGGCTACAAGTATGTAGTCCAGACACGCCATTATTATTATTGCTATAGAAATAACTTTTAAGTGTTTATTGGGACCTATCGAGGCTATTACTAATTAATTTGATAAAACTTCAATGATAGTTAAAATATTAGAATATGTCCCTAACAATATTTTCTTTAAAGTAAAAGTTCGTTAAATAAAAGAGAAATAGTTTCCAAACAAAACATAATGTTAACAAATATCCAAAAATCACTTGTATACCCTTAGACTTGGTTTAAAGAGAGATGAATAGGGTGGCTAATAGAAAGTGCACACGCATTAGCGTGTAGAGGTAATGGGAAACCATAGCGATACTTCACTTACGGAAAATCACCCCACAGTACTCGACCGAGATCCGAAACCCAACATCCCTATTAACGACAATCCTGCATATTATGATTTTTAAATCTTAGACAGTGTTACCACTAATGGAAGCTTAAAACGTTGTTTGATACTACCATATTTTAAAATTCTAAGTATTTATACTGAAAAAATGATCATTTAAACAAATCAGAAGATCGTTTCTATTAATTTAAATTTGGTTTTCTTAATATTTGATGTTTCGTCTTTCTCAAAGTGTATGTTTGTTTTTAAAAACTTAAATAAAAGGTATTAAAGTGATTGTTTTAATGTTATTGCTTAATATAACTAAAATATATAGAAATAAACAATAACTTTATGTATTTATATATTAACTCTTCTGAAATAGATCATTCTCCTTGCCGCATTTGTGATTGGCTATATTTATTTCTTATCATGCGAAGTTATAGCTGTGAATAATTAAACGGTATACAAACCTAAACGTGTGATGCCTGCACAGGACTCGTTTTAACTCTTAATTTTTGTTTGGATCGTGAATCAAGCTTAAAAAAAGATTGTTTACTAATGACAGGACATAGCTTTAGGACCGAAGGAACAAGAGACCACGATTGGAATTTGGCTGAATACCAATTGGCTCAATGGTTGACACCAGTCCACACATTAGATATTGCTGCAATCCCACCTTTAGGCTGAGCTGGGAACTGACCAAGCCTTGGTTCGAACCTAGACTTCACCTAACATAATTGAGCATTGATTCATTCAAGTGCTCGTAGCATATACTCGTACCAGTGATTAATCAATTGAAAGTATCTGACCCAGGTAAGGTTGGGGTTTGAATCTCGGCCATGTGTAGGCGTACTGTGAATAGTTTTACAAATGGGATTTTTCCATGTGATTTTATGTATAACAAATTATGAACTATTAGAAAGTTATTGAACCTTTTTCACCACCATCAATATTATTTGTTTTTAATCCCTAGACCTATGGATTACCATTAAGGTGACTTAGGTTTGATGTGAAAATGTTAATAAGGCTACTAATATTTATTTAACAATATTTTATCATATTTATATATTTTTATATATTGAGATAGATAGCTATATAGATAGATAGTTAAGACGCCTTACTTATCAGCCACTTATTATCCACATATTTATGGGGTAGGGAAGAGTAAGGTAGAATTAATTTAGAAGGAATGTATTCACATTTGCGTGGGTAGGTGAGGAGTGGTTGACAATTTATGAAAAACAGCCCTAAACACCTTCAGCTAGTATTCAAATCCTTACCTCCTCTTCACTAGTAATCTAGCCACGCCTTTATCCACGCACCAAATGGTGTGAATTATATTATTATTAATATTATTGCCCTTCGTGAAGAGTTGGGTTTGTATCCAGCATCCCAGTGTAAATCAAACATAATATTCACTCACTACATCGTATAACAAAACTTGTTCTTCTCTGAAACGAGCCCAAATCACAAACTTTTTGAAATTATTTTGAATCACAAATTTGACAGAGGCAAAACAAATACCTCTTCTGCTCGTTTTATCCATGTTAAGGATTCACCACGTATCAGAGAACTTCTTTAAAGTTGTATTAGGTATTTCGGTGTCAAAAGGATCTGTCTTCGGGAGTTCAGATTTACAAGCTACAAGCAAATGTTGAGGAGGACCTTTTTTCAAATACTAAAGGTGAAATACAGGCAAGATTTTATTTATATTTATTTGAGGTACTTAAAGTGCACTTACTGAACCGACTGATATATCATCACATGGGAATTTCTATGAGCGGGAGCGAAAATATTTACCAATTTTGCCGAGAAATGTATTTTCACATACTTTCCGGGTTCTTTTACATGCCACAATCGACATGTACCGACGGCTTTACTTCCCCTCTGAAGGAAATTGTGCTACGGATTCTTATAGACCAAGAAAAATCCTTCGACCTCAGCTGGATTTGAACCCACGAATATCGGGTCCTTGAGGTCGAGCATTATCTCAAGACCACCAAGGTCGACTACACTCAAGATAAATCTATATATAAATTATTGTTTTCTCATCACCATCAGGGTGATTTGCACGTGGGTTACGTGCTCGTTTCTTGATGTAGTTACCGGAAATTAATCCTGACCATTTACACTGGTTAATTTCCCAATTGCGGTCTACCACCATTTCTTCAGGTAGTTCCCCTTAGTTAGGCTTGCCATCCTTTTCTACTACATTTAAGCCAATTAGCCTTCCTGTAATTGCCAAAGTTAGGTGTTTGCTAACGTGTTTGACTAAATCTGTAGGCCTCAAATCGATTGCTAAAGGGGGGGGGGGGGGGAAGGGTGTCATTCTTCGTAATAAGGCTTTCCATTCTTCCTCCTGGCAAAGTGTGTTGCATGAATATTAAACAATATCCTATCTAAACTGTGCCCTCAGATTAGAAAGCTAATATTTAAATTAAAACAGTAAAAAGGGAAGTATTAGTAAAAAAAAAAACTTGGTGCCATCCAGACATTCTACATATTTATACGAACGATCATGAGAAAAGTAGAATTAAGAAGAGATTTGAATTTGCGTGGGGATAGATTACGAAACTATTTTTATTTATCTAAATATTGGGTACCCCAACCGGGATTTGGGCCCCGATTTCTCTTCCCGTCACAAGCGAACTTTACAAACAATAACTAGACCTCACGCCTAAGAGAATTACCGAATGTTGCGGGTAAAAACATTTTGATAGGTTATTGCTCTTTGAATGAAGAGTTTTTTTCGACCATAACTCAAATTAAGATGGGAGTGCCATTTTCTGGAACCAAACGATTGTACCTACTCGGACTGATCCTTGAGTTTGTTTTCTCCTCTTTCCACGGTTACATCACTATGCACGGATAAAATATCATTGCTTATCAATTTACTGTTGTGACTCCCATATTAAATTATATTGACATCAGTGAGCTCCATTCTATTCTTATTCAATTTGTAACAATATAAATTCTTATCTTTAGTCACGCCACCACCAATTTTGTGACACGACAAATTTATTCACGACACGCACCAATTTTTTAAAGTTATAGTTTTGGGCCTCGTATTACTTACTCTGTAACGCGATAAAATGCTATCTTGTTATAAATGTTTTTGTGGGATATCAATTTTTATATTATGAATGTGCTATCGATGTTTGTTTCACTCCTTTGATGTGTTCACTCCTTTATATGTGCTATAAATTTGATTGACTAATTATTGATATTCCTGGTAAATGGTCTCTGATCTTTACTGACATAATTTTCTTCATATTCTACGTTTAAATTATTAAATCAATTATTGATTTATTATTAAATATTACATTTAAAATAAGGGTTAATATTATTATTATTAGCACCGCGTCTTACTACCCGTTCGAGCTATACGCAAAAAGGGTTACTAAGATCTTAATTTTAACTTAGGTTTTATTATGAATAAGGCATTTTAGAGGAAGTGCACCGATATTAACGCTCAGAGGGAATGGGAAAACTACAATATAATCACAAGTTTAAAACCACCCCTAATTCAACCAGCCAAAATTTGATCCTTAGACTATTTGTTAATGGTAATTTATTATATTGCGGGACTGATACCTTAGATTATGTTATCATTGGTGCAGGTTCTAAGTAATTAAGGTTGAGCCTGTATGCAAGTACACGAGTAGGCTTATGTTAGAAATTCTCTTTTGATGTTTTGATGTTTGTGATAGTATGTAAGAAATGGAAAAACTACATATTTATAATACAATTATTCGTGTGGAACTCGCTTTATTTAATAGTTGACATAACACGTTTCGGTGGCCACATGGGGCAAGGCGCTACTCTCGCAATAGAATAGACTATCGATGACGGGGGATCAGGGCTCAGTCCCGATTGGATGTACTGAAGGTGGGTTTTCCCACAAATGTGGGTACACGTCCTATAAATTAAACCCTTTGTAATTCTTAACCCATTGGAGTAATTAGTAAATAAGCGTACATCCTGAATGGGTAGTAAGACGTGGTGCTAAAACAATGGGTAATTTATTATATACTTACAGTATTTTAATCTGAAAATCCTAAAGATGAATATATATGACCAAACATCTTCTATTTAATTATTGGGAATGACAGCAAGAGCTACTTAAAATCTTGTTTAAATATTGATGAATCTCCCTCTAAAACATTTATATCCTCCAATCGTATATATAACCAATGATTAATCAATATGCATCTAAATAATACCGATCAGTTTGTTTCAATTAAAACAAATACATCCTAATGTTATGGGAGCTCACTACTAACACTGAGATTTTTTTTTTCAAACCTGTCCATTTTACAGACACGCTCACGTGTGGAACCATTCTATAGACTCCTGTTGGTACTGAATATACTATGAGTCCAGTCACTAGTGTTTAACCTCCAGTACTCGGAGGAACTGTTTAGTATAGTGTTATTCTAAGGCTGATAATAGCAACTATTCTTAAAAAGATTATTTAGCTTCTACAGATACATAAATACCAGGATCGATCCCCGGCGCTTTCCAGAGTTTTTCTGTGGAGCAATAGATCTGTAACGGAGTCAAACTCAGACTCGTGAGGACATATGAGGAGTATTTGAACAAAGAAGTAGTTACTATGTTTAAAAAACCCGAGATTGACAGTTGAAAGGATTGTTGTGCTGACCCCATGACAACCTCTATCCGAAAATATTGGCACTATAATCGTTAACGGGGGTGGCCACTAGGTTGGTATAGCTTACTTGCGGGATCACTCCATGGAGTTATTAACCATAAATTTATTCCGTAATACAGGTCTTACTACCCGTACGGACTATCCGCATATATTTTACACTAATGGGGTAAGGATGAGAAAGGTAGAGTTTAGAGGATTTATACCATCATTCACGTGGAGGCAGAGTGTGAAATCCTTTAGTAGAACACATCTGACCGGGATTTAAACCTTGATCTCCCCGTCACAAGTAGTTCCCTATTGCGAGAATGACGCCTTAAGGCCATGCGATCAGTGATTCGGGTTTCAACTTAGTTCACGTGACTGTAGTTGAAATTAGTGATTCAAGCAAGAAAAGTTCTCAATGATAATTTAACAAAAACAAAATAAGTTATGGTACTTGTTCGGTTTTTCTATGGGGACCCAAAGATTGATGTTCTCGTTCTATTGGTTATCCCTCTCGTGGGTTGTGAGACATCCAAGTTTGTTTTTTTATGTTTATTTTCAAATAATATTTATTTTATAGCCAATGAAACTACTGTGAATATAATGTGAAGACATTTCATTAACATTTTATTACAGACTGTTTATTTTAGACGACATAAATCTCCTGACTAAACAAACAAACAACATATTTTAAGAGTGATAAAATACGTAAAATGTGTTAATTGTTCGCACACTGACAACACAAGTCCACGAATTTGCAGTACCGTAAATTTGTTGATTGTCTTTTTCTAAGTAGTTTTTTTTATAAACCGCTAATAACTACAAATATACAAAATGTTACTATTCGTTAAAATCAGACCATCATATATTATCTAATCTATGGAAAAAATTTTTAGAAAATGTTAACTAATAATCCGGGAAAATGATACAAAGTTTATTAAGTAAATTTATGGAATGGAAAAAATATGAGGAAGGTAATTTAAAGTAAGAGCACCCATATTAGCTTTAAGAAAAAGATAGGCCAAACAACAGACAGATCACACTACATCTCAATGCTCTTCATTCGGTCGGGTTTCGAAAATTGATCTCCATCCCAATGGCAACCAATTTCAATGCAAGTTCATCAAGTGGCTAAAGGTGCCACATCGTGGTAGTTTCAATAAATGTCAAAATGCTAAATATGATAAATAACTTTCGCCCCTATCCGCTAAACAAAACATTACTAAATTAAAGAGTCTTAGTTTAAAGAAAGAGTTATCACCTTTATATTGATAATATTTACATTAATATCAGCATTACATTTTTTTGAGCCAAGAAATATTTCTCTTCATTATAAAGACAAAAAACAACAAAACATAACTATGATTTAAATTCCCTCTTTCCCTCTCCTTCTAACACCATTCATTACTTTCGCCGTATAAAATTCTTTCACACGCCGATGAGGAGGATTCAGGCCTTATGTAATGATTTAATCCTATTTCTTGTAAACCAAAATGAAAAATTAAGGAGTTGTTAGGACTAACTCAGGTCCAGCAAGTTTAAATGACATTTGGGAGTTCGGGGTTTGATTCGTAGCATAGTTGGTTGTATAGTTTTTTTTATTTTGTTTTCTTCTCTTCTAAAAAATTATTATGTATTTCCTTGAACTTAAAAAAAAAACCTTTATAAACGGCTAACTCTATTGAACAAAAGATTTATTGTTCCAATCTGAAAGAACACTCCACTAGCCTAAATGCGTGACTTCCTACCAACCATAGAAATGTAGCAATATTTCAAAAGCATACATAATTACAGCTAATGGAGACAAATGGTGAAATAATGCCGACAATTAAATCAACCTTTTTGTGTGAGTCTGAGCGCTACTTAATTTTTAAGTCTAAGGACAATGAAGAATGGTTGGGGGGAAAAAAAAACCTAAAGAAGCTGGGAGTTTTTGCCAAAACAAATTTGATATTGAGAGGAGTGACAGGAGAGATAAAATATTGTCTAATATTTTAAAAGAATCAGCAATTTTGTGGACCTCTCGGTCATAAATTAAAATTGCGTCTTGGTTTAGGCACAAATACATCATACGTAGGTGACACTGTCTTTAATAAGTCCCCAACGTGTGGGGTGGGGTTCTTTTTGTAGAATAGGACTATAAATTTGGTACTTATTTTAAATCTATTTTAATTGGTTTATAAGGTTGTATTTATATTGAAGCTTTTGATGGTAAAGGTTTTAAAGTAGAATTTAAATATTAAGGAAATTGGTCATAGTGTTTATGTATTAAAAAAACTAATATCATCATGTGATATTTGTGTAGGCTACGATTAACATAATGTTTTATTACTACGTAAAGAGATTTCTTATTTATAAATCAACAAACTTATTATTCTGTTTTTCTAGTATGCTGCATGGTTTTAAATAAACATTGTCAAAATTAGAGGAGTATGTTATCCTCCAAGAAAAAAAATACATCCACAAAACTGTTTTTTTGATCATCGCTTCTTACTACCCATTCGGCTTATACGTTTATGTACGAATTACGCTAATGGTTTTAGGGATTAGGAAGGTTATATTTGGAGGAAGTGTACCCACATTTACGTGGAGGGAGAGTGGAAAATCATTTTGGGAAAACCACCCTAATTATACCATATCGAGATTTAAACATCGATATCCCCGTTTTCGCCAGTTTAATCCACTGCGAGAGTAGCACGTTAGACCAAGAGGCCGCCGAAGCGGGTCATGCATTTTGAAGTTTGAATACCATTCTTCCAGGCTAGAGTCAGACATACAGTACAACCCACTCACTAAGCGTGACAAAATCTTTCTTTTTACAGCTTTGTGTATTCTCGTTTCAAAGTCCATCTAAATAGTTTTGATTTGAAGCAAACTGCGTAAAATTCTAGTCTTTTTGTTGTATTTTGTGTCTTAGCACCAGTCCGAGCTATCTGCATATTTATAATAATGCAATAAGATGAGAAAGATAGAATTTAAGAGTAAATCTACACTCATTTGCCTGGGGGGAGAGTAGAAAAACATTTAGTTAAAAAAAAGCTCTGTATATACAACCGCTATTCGAACATTGACCTCTCTGTTACCATCAAACCCAACTAGATGAGATTGACACCATAGCCCACGCATCCACCGATGTAGGTAATTCAGCGTAGGCTATAAACTAGTCAAAATGTTACTTAGAATCTTACTGCACTAAGGTTCCTAAACAAATACCAATGAGATTACAAAGTTTTATTTAGAAATGTCGTAAAGTATTGAGAGTTTGTACATAAATTTAAATATAAGGCAACATTTCATTTTAAAATCCAACTATACTCTGTTCGAACGGTGTAATAATATTTGTAGCATCATAAAAAAGTCTTTATTTTTTTTGTCGGTAAATATATTACGAGACCATAGACGTTATTAGACTTATGATAAATACTATGTAAAACATTTACTATGTAGCTACACAATTAATTATTTCCAAGCTATTTTAGATTATCAGCATTATAATCATAACGCTTTTGTTGAACTTCCTCAATAACCCAACAAACAATCTAGTTTAATTAATTAATTTATACTTGTGTACGTAAACTTTCATGGTTCCTCCTATCACTCATAAGGTTTCCACACACACAATAAAATATTGTATCTTGATGCACTATACAATGTGTAATCAATACAATAACTTATGTTATTACTTCTATCATTAGAAGAAGTCATTATATTTTAAAGTACATATTAATTATTCTTTTGAAGTTTTATAAACGGATGACTAACAATCTTGTTGGCATACTCGATATTCAAACTATGAGTCATGCAACCAATTGAACCATTCATAGATCTCAAATTCTACTTGATTAACACTGAATTAAAATTCTACAAATTGTGATGCTATTGAACAAAATATGCAGTTCTGAAAATTGAAAAATGACACCTGGACACGGGAATCGAACCCGGGACCTCTGGCTTAGTACGCCAATGCTCTAACCACTGAGCTATCCAGGATTCGTCCCGTGCCCTGGGTCATTCTTCACTCATATTTTAAGGCAGAGTCTATGATGGACTTAGCAGAAATCGTCGGCTACAAATATGTGATTATATTAATATCACAAGCCATCGGATAACGCCGCCATCTGCGACTCGGTAGTTGGCATTACGCTGCCATTTGCACAATTATTAAATTGTACGGGATCGCACATATTAAGAATTAATAGCCAGAGCTATTATTTATGCTTATTAGTGGGGATTACTCCACCTAGATATCATATTCTGAAAATTGAAAAATGACACCTGGACACGGGAATCGAACCCGGGACCTCTGGCTTAGTACGCCAATGCTCTAACCACTGAGCTATCCAGGATTCGTCCCGTGCTCAGGGTCATTCTTCACTCATATTTTAAGGCAGAGTCTATGATGGACTTAGCAGAAATCGTCGGCTACAAATATGTGATTATATTAATATCACAAGCCATCGGATAACGCCGCCATCTGCGACTCGGTAGTTGGCATTACGCTGCCATTTGCACAATTATTAAATTGTACGGGATCGCACATATTAAGAATTAATAGCCAGAGCTATTATTTATGCTTATTAGTGGGGATTACTCCACCTAGATATCATATTCTGAAAATTGAAAAATGACACCTGGACACGGGAATCGAACCCGGGACCTCTGGCTTAGTACGCCAATGCTCTAACCACTGAGCTATCCAGGATTCGTCCCGTGCTCAGGGTCATTCTTCACTCATATTTTAAGGCAGAGTCTATGATGGACTTAGCAGAAATCGTCGGCTACAAATATGTGATTATATTAATATCACAAGCCATCGGATAACGCCGCCATCTGCGACTCGGTAGTTGGCATTACGCTGCCATTTGCACAATTATTAAATTGTACGGGATCGCACATATTAAGAATTAATAGCCAGAGCTATTATTTATGCTTATTAGTGGGGATTACTCCACCTAGATATCATATTCTGATATGCAGTTTTAGACGAATGGTTGTCACGCCTGAATGATTTTGGTGCTCAATACCAACTGAGTCCGTTTAAGGCACTTTTTGCCACTGTGCGATTTACATTACTCTCTCCAAGCGATTACTAATGTGGATCCTTGATTGTTCCCTCTTTTTATCTTGGATAAAATATTCTGGAATGTAAACCTTAGAGATTTTATTATTTATGGTAATATGACGTCACTCTCGCAATAGATTAGATTGCCGGTAATGGGGAAGTTGAGGTTCGATTCCCAACTAGGTGTACTGAGTGATTTATTCCAAGAGGTTTCCCACTCTCTCCACATAAATTTGGATACATTACCTATTAAAATCCACTTTACTCACTATTAATAAAATAACAAAATCAGTTAATAATATTACCATTCGTCCCACCTCGGTGGTCGCATAGTCTATAAGGCGTCACTCTTGAAACATACTAAACTGCCTATGACGGGGAGAATAAGATTTGAATCCCGGTTGGGTATACTAATGTTAGTTTTTACTGAATTGTTTTCTACAATCCCACCACGCAAGTGTAGGTACATTTCCTCTAAATTCAACCTTTCTTGTCCCTAGCCCATTAGCGTAATTAGTACAAATGTGTATTGCCCAAATGGGGCGCTAAATAAAAATGTATGCTACCATTTATTATGTTAATGTTCAATACAGTGAATTCACAATAGGCTTGTCCTTTATAAACGCTACAAAATAATGTAGCTATAATGATTGAATTGTTTAAGACTTAATGTAACTTAAGCTCATCATAAACCATATAATGAAGAAATCATATTTGGCTATGACTAAAGCACGGATTTTGATATAGTTACATAATATTTTATTCCTACCAGCTAGAAATGTGAAAGCGAAATGTTAGCGAATATGGTTGTTTAGGACCGTATTTTCAGTTTTAATATTACATATTTTTATCCATTTTACCGAATTCTATATATTTACGGATATTTTACATAAAACTACATATTTCGCGTGTTTTTTAATTGTGTTATTATTTTTTATTTCGTTCTTGGGGAAATTACTTTTAAAATGATGTGTCAGTAATTTTCAGGCAACCTGTACTTTCATAAAGGAATGTATCTAGTGAAGGGCAGTGAGGAGTACAAGTCAGGTATGCTGGATCGTCAGAGAGGAAAACAGTTGCCGTAACGTAACTTTGTGTCTTAGGCTGCTTTTATGCAGGCGTTTTGTGCCGCGCGACACAGGACGGCAAAAGCCGTCGCGTTTTGTAGGTTCATTTTATGCACGCGGCATTTGCCGCCCGTCGATAAAAATAGTAGTGGGGGAGGATAAATCGTCTCAGTGCTGCCATTGCCTTTGTGTTGAGGAATGTAAGATGTATCCGCGCGTCATCTATTTGGCGTATTGTCACCTTACATTGAAAAAAGGGAAAGAAAATTGGATGTTCATCCATCAACTTTGCAAGATTTGAAGATGAGGCATTTCGTAACCTCTAAAAAAATTAAAAGATGACAAACAATTTTTTTTAAACTATTTTTGAATGGAAAAACTCATAACACACTTCTTTCTATCCAGTGACTTTTCTTTATATTTCTGGTGTTGTACTTTTCCGATGGTTAATTTCAAATTACTTTATTTTTCTTGATTTCATCTTTAAAACGTTCAGTATACAAATTATTATTTTTTTAATAAAAATGATAAAAATATCAATTAGTCAAATGACAAAATAATCCCATTTGTAAACCTCTAGGCAACTGGACAAATATTATTTACTAGCCAGGGGTTGGCAGCTCTGATGTCTAGACAGCGGGCGGCAGAAAAGCGGCGCGTTCGCATAAATGGAGCCATAAGGCGCCATGTACTTAGATTATTTCGGGCGGCTTTTGTCGCTGGCGTTTTGTAAGACACGACGGCATGTTTTACAAAACGCGACGGCAAGTTTTTCGGACGGCAGAGCATAAAAGGACTCATTTGTTCCCAGTGACTTAGAAAACGCGACGGCTTTTGCCGCCGTGTGTCGCGCGGCACAAAACGCCTGCATAAAAGGGCTCTTACATGTCTTGGGCTGTGAATGGGAGAGAATGCGTTGAGAGATAGTGGCCTCAGCAGCACCTCTATCGCGCGGCGTATCAATTTGTAAACACAAGTTGAAGAGTTGTAAAAACAATAATTCATGGATATGATTAGCTAATTTTCCCGTTGTTCTTTATTCAAGAGGATAAACTGATATAAAGCGGTAAACCAAATAATCAATGACGAAAACGGAACCCAAAATCAATCAAGGAAATGTAATTTAAAGTATGTAATATATATACGGTGCGTAGAACGTTCTTTTAAAAAGCAAATCGAGACCAACCATGTTTATACGTGCTGTAATATTAATACTGGCTAGTATGTTCATATCAAACATTTAGCCCCAGATTGAAAAAATAAATATTCTATGAAATTGACTTAAAATAAAGTCTGAAGTTTTTTGACGTTTACTTGTTTTCAAAGATCCGGCAACAACGGAGGTTGCTTTGAAGTTTGTAATTTTTGTATGATTTTTAAAATCAAATATACTATTATTTGAAATCTTTAATAAATGATCTAAAAATGATCAAAAATTAACCTTTAAAATTACATTAGAATTACTAAAAAATTATTTCAAATTTTCAAAACACTACTTTAAAATAAGAACAAAAACGCGTAGTAAATTCACATGACTAGATAAAATACGCACTTTACAAATGAAAACACTCTCTCTCTCTCTCTCTCTATATATATATATATATATATATATATATATATATATATATATATATATATATATACAATTTAAATAATATTGACAACTAAATTCTTGCATTCTGCTAAATATAGTATTTATTTACAATTCAACCATACAAGCAAAGAGGGTTCAAATTTCATTGCCTGCATTATCTTCCCATTACGACAACTGTGTGTAGGAAACATTTATGTTTGAATATTTATTAATTTATTAAATATCAAGGGTATTCAAAAATATACTTATTTAACATAAATAGCATAAACTGACTTAAAAATGCCTATAAATGATGAAATTTTAGATAATATGACCTCAAATTCCAAAATGACAAAAAATAACAAAAATAACCTATAAAACATACATATTTACAACCAGGTGTTTAATAACCGAGTTTATGTCATCATGAGCATTGTATGTGACGAACAAAATAATAAAGATCCCGTGTCATCAAAATCCGGACCTTGCTAATAAATCTTGCTTATATGAAATGTATTTGTCTCATTAATATTTCCTATGTTTTATTTTATGAAGCCTATTATGATTTAGCTCATAGCCTGGTATAATATTAGCTATTTGGGCCTATTAAAGTGTAAAGAATAAAGTAAACAAAACGTTATCAAAAACATTCAAACACCCGCTTTGAATCGATACATAATAAACATCCAAACATCTATCTCATTATTTAAAATATCTACCTCCGTTTCTCCCCAAACTTGTTGTCTCGCTCTAACACTATCTAATATTCCATCTTTCTCCTACTTTGTCGCGTGGAACTTTGTACATAAACATCCCGTCACATGCAGAATATATCATCTCATATAACTTACACCATCATCACCTCCTCCAAAAGTCGGAACTCGTCTGACAACATGTAATATAAAAGGGAGGTATTTCGTTCACCTGTCATCAAAACGAGCCAATTTAATCGACGTTCACCAAACAAAAACGAATCTAGCCATAGGACGCCATTTTAGTTGCAATTAAACTTATTGGAAAAAAAACTTGTAGTTCAGCGAGCGACCAATTACTATAATTATTTTAATATCTAAATATAATGTTGTAAATATTAAGGTAACTCGATCTTTTTTTTAATATAAAATGCATAAAGACTCATGTTTGATAGAAGTATTTTTTAAAAATAGAGTGACTTTGTAATAATTTTTTTTAACTAAATCTATTATATAATAAGATTAAAGCTAAGGTCTCAGGTGATTTTGGAGTGATTAAAAAAAATAATTTTGTCATACGTTTCCTATAGATGTATCAATAAATAATAGTATAAATTATTTAAACAATATAACATCTGAAAGGAGAATTTTTTTAAGGCATAATTGGTCGAAATCTGTCTAGCTAAGTAATTTATCGAATCTTTTATTAAATATATAGATTTTTGACGTGGTGTTTATGATATAAAATAATTTAACATATTTTTTAACTTTAATTTTTTAGTCTAAATAGAAAAATACTACAAATTAACAAGTGTAGTTAAATATTCCACTTCATATTACCTAGAAAATATTAAGGCAAGAGCTATTTGTTTAAAACGGACGAACAGTAAGACAAGGGAATGGAACAGATAATGAAACGTTTAAAAAACTAGTTACCTTACAAATCGAATGATTATATCACCTCTAATAATAAATTAATAATAATGACTAAACATTGATTATCAGCAGAGCCCTGCGTTTGTGGAGATCGCGATAACTCGCGAATGTTAGATATTGAATTTTTTCTTTCAGATGTTCAATTTCAGGTTACCCTGATTGCAAATATATACTCAGAATTGTCGCGATAATTCGCAAAATCGGGTGTTTTAGCGTGATATTCGCGATTTTAAACGATGTCCGCGATAATCGCGATTTAGTCGCGATTTTCGGCATTCGGCATGTTGCAGTTTGATAATGTTGAGTAGTTATTTTGTATTTTTCTAGCCTAAATTGAGATTTAAAAATATAGTCACAATTTTTGTGAAGTAACAAGATGATTTTTGTGTAATATTTTGTCTTTGTGACTTGTAAATACTTTTCCCGGACAGCTGCCGCTAAATCTTACTTTTTTAATAAGTTGACAGCACATTTGTTTGCGGACTAGTGTTTTTTACCGTTTTGTCCAAACAAAATGTAATTTTTGGTTTTCACTTCAATATGTTTAGTTTACCTGTTTCAAACATTGTCCTGGAAGTCTAGTTTTAACCCAAAAAGTCACCTTAATCAACGAAAGTTTGGTAAAAATTACTTTTTTAGAGCTTTTGTTTTAATTCGATAATTTCGTCGCAAAAATAGGTTTGTTGTAACTCACCGCTTATTCACCGCTTTTGGGAAACTTAAAAACGAAATTGGGCTTTTTTATTCACCATAAAAGCAGGGCTCTGATTATCAGGAAATATTAGCTCTTGTTAATTCAAGATAATAAGTTTATTACTAATATATTTAATCCACCCTGAAACAAAAAGTACAAAAAATAAAATCTACTTATTATTAAAAAAGATATTAAAATAATTCGTATTCTATTTACATACATTACATAAATCAAATATAATTCACAAATTATCTAAATCAACAACAATTTTCAATAAATAAAATAAATAATAATTATATAATAATAATATAATAATACATAATAATAAATATAATAATATAATAATAATACTATAATAATAAAAATAACTAATAATAATATAAATAATAATAATAATAATAATAATAACTAACAAAAAATTAAATTTAAAACTTCACCGTTAACCAAAATTAAAAATTATTTTTTAAGGAATCCTAAATGAAATCAGAATCCAAAAAATAAACGGTTTAAAAACCATGAATGTAAATGGAAATGATAAATATAGGACTAATTAATTTCATAAAAGTTATTTATTTTCTTTGTTTAACACCACCTCTTAGTAACCATTCGGGTTATAGATACGCTTGTATACTAATTACGCTAATGTGTTATGTATCTGGACGGTTGAACATAGAGGAATTGTATCCGCATTTTCGTGGAGGGAGATTGAAAATTCATTTAGGGAAAACCACTATCAGTACACCCAACGGAGACCGAACCCCTATCTCCCGTCTTGGCAGTCTAGTATGTTGTGAGAGTAGCACCTTAGACTATGCGGCCACCAGAGCAGGTATTTCTGTTCAAAAAACTCTACGTTTTTATAGTTGATTTATATACTTTTATGGTATTCTTTCTTTAACTTGACTTATTTTAAAATATATTTTCTTTTTTACCAACAGTTTTTGAGAGGGTTGGATAGATTTATTTCCTATAAGAAGTGCACGAATTTGGAAACTTTAACAACCAGAACGGTAACAACTAACAAACAATAATTCCTTAACCTATTTTACAGCATGAAACATTGGTAAAACCTATTACATTGTCTACACACACTTAAATATGTTGCATGCTAAGCCATGCCAGTTTAATTGAATTCCAGTAAAATGAAAATCACATTGCAGTTTAATAAACTAATCTAATTAATTGATAATCACAATCAATTAATATTGATTTATATTGAAACGAAAAATACACTGCCACAGTAAAAAATATCCAATAATAATTAGTTTAAAACCTAAGTACCTATGCTATAGGATTTTTTTCTGTAAATCAATTAGCCTGTTCATTTTACTAATAAGAACATGGTTTGTTCAAGAGAAATATAGATCCATAGCATCTCTAAATATATACATAGAGTATTTAGTGTTTTAGAAGAGCTACTGATGAAACAAAGTTAAAATTAAAACATGTAATATTGAATTTTAAAGAGGTAAAATGTTGTTTACAATTTAATAATCAATATTTAACTATAGGAATCTGAAATAAATTAATTTAATTCCCAACAAAATTGTAGTTAGAACTTGCCTACATAATGATCAATCCTTGCATGGAACTGGTAACAAAACGTGCAATGCAAACTACGGTTTTCTACACACGTTCATTTTCATCAAACTTGTCAGTCATTTTGCAAAGAAAAACCATATTGTCACGCTTATTATTATCATCTGCACGCTATATATATCTCCGTTCTTAATGACACTTATTTTCTTAAATTATCCTTTAAGCCGATGTGTTTGGTTAGGAATGTTAGGATTTGTTTGCATTTTTGGAATGAGCTATCGATATGACGCAAAACCTATTTTTTTGCATATTTCATACCAAAAAAAATATCCATATGTAGAATTTTTTTGTGTGCATATTTTGCATATTTTAAATATTTTACATGTTTTATGAATATTACTACATTTCAAGTTATTTTAATTTTAATTACATTAAATAAGTAATAGCATACATTCTCAATTCATAGTATTTATTTTATTGTTTTCCCTTTTTACTTTCTCTCTATCTTACAGGTAGAGAAAGTATTGTGATCGTCAAAAAAATCGAACTCGAGATTTTGATGAATTTTGACGTTTCATGACTTCCTGAATCCGAAAAAGTGTTTTTTGAATTTCCGTCTGTCTGTCTGTCTGTCTGTCTGTCTGTCTGTACCTCCAACTAGAGCCTAAACTATTTTACCAATTGAGCTGAAACTTGATATCTAGGGTTTACATAGGGTTGCCCCGAGGGGTTTTTGGAATTGGATATCTACCCCTAAAATTAAGGGTAGTTTACTGAAGGGGAAAAAGAGAAAAAGTCGATTTTCTCAAAATCGGCTCTAACGATTTTGATTAAATTTCATTTATGAACATAAATAAATATTCCAAACAAAATGGCTACTCTCAATATTTCGGCAAAATCGTTTTAAGGGCTCCGGTCCGATGCGTAAATTAACATTTTTTATAATAGCTCCGAAACTATTTGAGATATGAAATTACTTAGCATTAAAAATATGTATATATATTTATAATACAAATATTTTATTCGAAACATATTTTTATAAGATCAATAACTTTCAATATATACGCAATTATATATATATTTTTAACTTTTTGGGCATTAAAGCTTAAGTATTGCGACCGTAAGAAAAACTAACCTGAAATGTTGATGGATGTCGACGTCTCATGACCCCCCGAACCCTTAAAAATAGTCTTTGCAATGCCGTCTGTCTGTGTGTCTATTAAAACTTAAAATTAAGGGTAGTTTACTGAAGGGCAAAAAGAGAAAAAGTCGATTTTCTCAAAATCGGCTCTAACGATTTTAATTAAATTTCATTTATGAACATAAATAAATATTTCAAACAAAATGGCTACTCACAATATTTCGGCAAAATCGTTTTAAGGGCTCCGGTCTGATGCGTAAATTAACATTTTTTATAATAGCTCCGAAACTATTTGAGATATGAAATTACTTAGCATTACAAATATGTATATATATTTATAATACAAATATTTTATTCGAAACATATTTTTATAAAATCAATAACTTTCAATATATACGCAATTATATATATATTTTTAACTTTTTGGGCATTAAAGCTTAAGTATTGCGACCGTAAGAAAAACTAACCTGAAATGTTGATGGATGTCAACGTCTCATGACCCCCCAAACCCTTAAAAATAGTATTTGCAATGCCGTCTGTCTGTGTGTCTATTGAAACTTAAAATTAAGGGTAGTTTACTGAATGGCAAAAAGAGAAAAAGTCGATTTTCTCAAAATCGGCTCTAACGATTTTGATTAAATTTCATTTATAAACATTAATAAATATTCCAAACAAAATGGCTACCCTCAATATTTCGGCAAAATGGCTTTAAGGGCTCCGGTCTGATGCGTAAATTAACACTTTTTTAAATAGCTCCGAAACTATTTGAGATATGAAATTACTTAGCATTACAAATATGTATATATATTTATAATAGAGATATTTTATCCGAAACATATTTTTATAAAATCAATAACTTTCAATCTATACGCAATTATATGAATTTTTTTAACTTTTTGGACATTAAAGTTTAAGTATTGCGACCGTAAAAAAAAAACTAACCTGAAATGTTGATGGATGTCGACGTCTCATGACCCCCACAACCCTAAAAAATAGTCTTTGCAATGCCGTCTGTCTGTGTGTATATAAAAACTTAAAAATAAGGGTAGTTTACTGAAGGACGAAAAGAGAAAAATTTGGTTTTCTCAAAATCTGCTTAAACGATTTTGATTAAAATTCGTATCTAGGCGTTGATTAAGATTATAAATAAACTGGCTATTTTCATTTTCCTATGAAAATGATTTTTAGGGTACATTACAGAAGCGTTAATTTCCGTATCTCCACAACTATTGGAGAAACAAAATAACTTATCATTGCAAAATTGTAGGACTATTAGAAATAAAAAACTTTTATTTGACATATATTTTTATAAAAACAGCAGTTTCTGAGATATTTGCAAATATATTAATACAATTTTGTGAGCTTTAGTTGTAAACATATACTACTTAAGTCTTAACGCAATAATACTCCAATGCCATAGAGTAATTAAATATAAGTAAGTATCTAAAAAAAGTATGTTATTTTTCCTTAAATCTCTTAGGATAAATGTTTGCATAGCAATGATCTATCTCCATTTTAGACTCAATAGTAAATATTTACATTTTTTATTGGTCAAAATGTATAAATGAATAATTAAATATCAATGCGATGACTTGAAGATCTGCAACACCTTTTAAAATGTTAAAATTTTAACCAGAAATCGAAATTTTAATACGAAGTGTTGACCCTTGTGGAAGACATTAAACTGTTTGAAATGCTCTTAGGTGGACAAAGATGCGCCTCTTTTCTCATTGATTATATATCATTGTATATTATTTTATGCGTGTTCTTATGTGGAGTGGTGATGATACAATGTACATTATTCCGTTCAGAAATCTTACGAGTTTATAGAAAGAGAGAGAAAGTCTGTGCGGTGTGCCGTACCATTTATTTTCACAGGTACTTGAGCATTGTTGTTTCACATCTCTTTCATTCATGTAAAAAATAAAACACTTGAAACATCTAAACATGTGAAGGATACCAGATAAGTCTTATCATTTGTGGGGAAAATACTAGAGTGAAATTAATTGAATCACAATGAGAGAAATATGCATGCTAAAACATTCCCGAATCACTTCTTGTGAAGTAAAAATAAGTTTCATCCTAAAAAAATTTAGTTACAGAAGAGACAAAACATAGCATCAGAAAATTTGAAAAATTCTTTGTTTTACATTATTATGAAAAATTATGAGAACGTTAAGAATTATTCTTATTTAATATGAAAATTTTTGTTTCAATGTTAAATGTTTTGTAACAGACACTGTTCCACTCTTCATTAAATTGGCAGAAACAACAGATATTCTACTCTTTAGTGTAAATCCCTTTCTTTTACTTACAAATTTGTAATGTATTTAAGTTTGATTTCAGATGACACCAGGACAGTGTTCTTTTTTCAAACAAATATTGGCATTATTACCTGCGTGGTGAAATTTTAAATATATTTTTGTATTTCAGACAACATATAGGTCTATATTGGGACATTAATTTGCATGTAAATTATGACTCTATTGATCAGGCCCAATTTTTAAAGATTTAAGATTCTAAAGATTTAACGGCTGACAAACGGACACCATTTTTCATTTTATTCAATGCAATAAATATTTGGAAGAAAATATGTTTAGTTATAAAACTAACGCGACAAGGAAGTATTGTAGCTAGCTTGAGTAGATAAATAAAATTGTATGAAAAACATAATGTATAGAAAGAAATAAGAGCTTTATGTACTTACGAAATGTGTTTTTTTTTTCTGGTTCACTTGTGGAACACAGTTAAAAACTTCAAATAGGTATGTACGGTATTAATAATATGAAAGACAATGTGAAACTGGAGCTAGAATTCTTCTACCTACGAACAGAAACAGCAAATGCCCTTTCCAAAAATAATCGCCACAGGCCACAATAGAGGCTACAAAAGGAGAGATGAAAGATTAACATCTGTAAAATGTTTGTGTTCTTGTTTGATACTAATTTGAAAATTAATTTAAACTATTGCTATTTATTAATAATAACTTACATTCTGTTATAAATTTATTGTATATTAATTGTCATATTTATGTTAACACTTTTATAGTGGTGGTAGCTAGTAGGCCTAAATATACATTTAAAAAAAACAGGCTTGAACCTGATTAAGAATCGATAAGGTTTATCTAACTGGAGCCAAACCTAAAACTGTTAGAATGTATTTTTAGACAATAGGATCAAGAACCAGAGTCGGTAGATATTTTGGTTCGACTCCCTGAACAATACCACCAGAATAGCTGTGCATGCAAGTTAACGTCAAACTCCTCTATTCTAGTTTGCCGGCATAAAGGAGTTAATGGTTTGGATCCTAGCTTGGTTAACTGAAAAAAAATTTTACTACAGGTTTTTCTACATCCCTTCAATACTAATGTGGTCATATTTCCTATGAATTTAACTGACTCATCCCTACCCTTCGTTTTATTAACTAAACACTGGTAGACCTGATGGGTAGTAAGGAATGTAAAACCCAAAATCTTAATATTTTCACGGCTCTATATCTATTCATATAGATAGTATGCAACTAAATAATCTTCAGTAATAGGGGGAGGATACCTTCTAAATGAATGCACCAGTATTCTCTGGAGCACGGGTAAAGAACCACTCTTTTTTTTAACACCACGTCTTACTACCCGTTTGGGATATCTAATAATTACGCTAGTGGTTTCAGAGATTAGGAAGGCTATATTTAGAGGAAGTGTACCCGCATTCGCGTGGATGGAGAGTGGAAACTCATTTTGGAAAACCACCCCTCAGTACACCCTTCCGAGATTCTAACCTAAATCTTCCCATCAAAGGCAGTCTAGTCTACCGCTAGTGTAGCGTAGAGCCACTCTTCAAAATAATACCATTTCATCAAACGGAATTAAAGGCGTGCAAACCGCTACACGAGTGATTCCCAACCAGGGTTCCACGAGAATGTGCAAAGTCTTGATTTTTATTTTTATTTGCATAATTTTTGAACAGTTTTGAAATATGTTAAAAAGAACGTTAAAAACGTGCTATAGAAATATTTCAAAGCCAATTCAAGTACCAAAGGACAGTATTTAAAATAGAAATAAACAATAAATATGTTTGACATACTTAATTCAAAAGTATGGGCTAATTATTATTTACCAACCCTACTGGTATACACGTATATTTTTTAATTTACTCCTGTCAAACCTAATGTGTGTCAGCTAAGTAGGTGTTCCCCGAGATTTTACTACATATTTTAAGAATTCCTCCAAACAATAACGATTGGAAATCACTGCAATACACCTACTACACTTCCTAGTGGGTAAGGAATTTTCTGTGCTCAGAACGTGTACACACAATTAACTATCATCTTTACCTTTATAGTTATAAAATATACTAGATTGTTTTCGTGTAACTTGTGATAAGAATCGCTATTGGCTGCTACGTCAGCACATTTGAATGAATTGCAGCAATATGTAGCCTATCACGTTGTAGGTCAGTAACTAACTGTGATATGACCACATTTGCATACAAAGAGTGGGGGGGAACAGTATTATATTGTATCACACAGAAAATAAATTGTCGATTCACTGTCTCGCTTTGTTTATTCACACCACCCTCGATTTTTGCATTGTTTTGCTGTAGCTGTTGACCTATTGGTCTGGAGGTCATCAGGTTCAACTCTTTGAGAACTGTAAGCGTGCATTAGTTACGTAACGCTGATAGGTAATAAAAGGGGTGGGGTAGAGGAAGGAGGAGAGTCGAAGCAAACGTAAAACGCAACACACTCATCCTCTATATTATTATTATTATTATTATTAGCACCACGTCTTACTACCCATTCGGGTTATACGCACTTACGCTAATGTGAAATGGTAGGGTGATTGTGAGATGAAATGGAGGACCTACAGTTTAACGTGGAATCCGAACCACGGTGGAGGCCTGGCATTCCTCACATTCACAAGTTGTGATTAATACACGTCTTGTCAGAGGTGAAGTAAGGGTTTGGTAATCAGATAAATCTGTGCCGGGACCGAGGATTGAACCCCGGACCCTCAGCACAGAAGTCTGACACCTTACCCCTAGACCACCAGGTCACCTTCATCCTCTATACAAGCGTGAGCACATTGCCTCTTACCCATCTCATCCCTAACCCTATTAGTTTTTTTTTAGAAGCGTGTTTTACTACCCTTTTGGGCTATAAGATTATATACTAATTACGCTAGTGTTTTTAGGGACTAGGAAGGTTATATTTAAAATAAGTGGACCAGCATTTGCGTGGAGGCAGAGTGGAAAACAATTTTGGAAAAGTACCCTTAGTAAACCTGACAGGAATTCTAACCCCAATCTCCCTGTCATCGGTAGTGCGATAGTAACGCCTTAGGCCATACGGCCACTGAAGTGGATGCCAAGGCTATAAACATCATATTCCAAGTGGTAAAGAGTGGCAAGATAACTTTAAAAACCAGTGCACCCTTTTTTGTGTGCAGAGAGAATGGGTAAACCACTTTATTAAAAATCACACGTGGTAGGCCATTCACTGACCAACCAAAGAGTTTCTGTCTTCCCGTCACAGTAATTCCATTTTATTAAAGGGCTGACACCTTATACTGCTTAATTATTTCGGTTGGTTTTAAATCAATTATACTTCCATCAAAGTAGTACACGTAGATTCCAATAAAACTGCTGATTTTTTGTACCGTTGTGGGCTTGTTTTAACGAGAGTGGAATTATTAGCTCTAATGAATTTAATTATAGTGAAATCCAAATCAAGCACTGCCCCATTTTTGAACATAAGGATTGGTCAGTTAGCATATGGTTATTGACGTTGCAACGCTCTAGGCTAAAATCGAGGCTCGACTTTTGTTTGCGGTTTCAAACATTAATAAAACACAATTTTTTGGGGGGGACAGGAACGTTCATTTCCTTACTAGTACTGGTTATCCCGTGGTCTAAGGCATCAGACTCACCATAAACTGTATAACTGTTGATAAATAGATTTAGGTTTAAATCCCGGGCGGGGGAATTTTTTTAAATACCCTTATAGATAATTTTGGTGAATTTTATCTTAGACTACCCTGCTCATCCCTTTTAATTTATCTTTGTTGTTAATAAAAATGGTGCTCAACTTAATCATTAAAAAAAAAATCAATTCCTCCTTTTTTTGTTGGTGGTATATGACATGAGGGAAAAAATAACCGCTCTGACTTATAAGAGCAGTAATCCATTTTCCTCTCTTATCTTCCTTCCTTAATTTGTCAACCACTACAATCACTTAACAATAATTTCACTACCACTATTATCACTAAGAAATGAGTGTGTGTGTGTTGCTCTTTTTTAATAAATATTTCAGACTCGTTTCTATAATGCTTCATAAATTATATTAAGGAAGTGGCCAATTTTCAATAAACACCTTTCAATACCCCTTTATTATATCACTTTAATTTTCTATTGTCTTACAGCTCTTATTTACCACTCTTTTGTTATGTTAGCAAATCATCCTTTATCTTATCCTTATTACCTTGTTAAGATGCGTTACAAGTAACAGAGAGTTTATTGGGTTTACAATAAAAAAAGCGGGAAAATATTAACCAATACAAATAATAGCATTGTTTTTATTGGTACCTTCATTGAATTCTACGCATCCAATGGTAAGGTAGAATTCTATTTATTTGAGTTGGAAAGTGATTAATAAAATTATTCGCCATGTTGAATAAGTTTAAGTTATCTAGAGGAACATTTTTCTGCACAACGTCATTGAAAGTCAAGGCTGAGGGAAAGAGGAGCTTAGGAGGAGGAGTATTCAAATATCGGATGATTTGAAAAAGAAAAAAATTCTGTGAGCTGAAGAAGGAGTCAGGAGGAGGAGACATTAGTGGTCTAAGTTCATTGGCAAAATGAATGGACTTGTAAGATAAAACACCTAATGATAAACAATCATATATTTTAATAAATGATTTGAATTAAATTTATTATTTAAAATCACAGTGTACTGTGTTAATTGTTTATTTCCCATTTTTATTGCAATTTTATCAGTTTTTCAAATATTTCCTTACTAAAATAAACCTCAGTTTTTCTAGGTTTTCAAGAAGTTATTGTCATTTTACAGACAACTTTGATTGAAGTATATAGGATTTATTTTAATTTCTCATAAATTGATTAATATTAAGTTTAATGTTTAAAAAGTACGTTTTTAGATTGATGGGGAAATTTATGCAGTCGTTAGGCTACGCAACCAATGTTTAAAAGTAGGAGATAAGGTTAAGACAAGGAATCAATCAGCGAAGCAAGGGAAAAAAGTAAATAAAACCAATGAATTATTTCATGAAAATATTTCAGTTTACAAGGTGACATATATATCTTCATCTTTTCTGATACCTAAAAAATTGTATTTTCAAACATTATCCTAAATACTTTATATAATACAGTGTTTACGAAACACAAATTTGCAAACAGATCTAGGTGTGAAAAGAAAAATATATAAATTTAATCAAACCAATTCTATAAATTTCGTTACAAACTAGAATGTGTGCCATTCTTTTTGTAACATCAGAGGGTAAAAATTGTGCTTATACTGACCCAAGCTTATCTAATAGATCGTTTATATTTCGATCGAAGTTTTATGTAAAAAACAAAACTCTAAGAGGTAGTCTTAGTTCTTATTGTTTGACCTATGAGGTTTGATGCAGTGTCACTTTATTTATGTTTAAAAGCTTCTCTTGTCTACCCTCAAGATCTGTCACTAGTCTATTCAACTCTATCTTCATGATAGCCCCTCTCGCTCCTACCATCAATATCTGTCACTAGTCTATTTCACTCTATCTTCATCATAGCCAGCACCTCTCGCTCCTACCCTCAAGATCTGTTACTAGTCTATTTCACTCTATCTCCATCATAGCCAGCACCTCTCTCTCCTACCCTCAAGATCTGTCACTAGTCTATTTCACTCTATCTTCATCATAGCCAGCACCTCTCTCTCCAACCCTCAAGATCTGTCACTAGTCTATTTCACTCTATCTTCATCATAGCCAGTACCTCTCTCTCCTACCCTCAAGATCTGTCACTAGTCTATTTCACTCTATCTTCATCATAGCCAGTACCTCTCTCTCCTACCCTCAAGATCTGTCACTAGTCTATTTCACTCTATCTTCATGAAAGCTCCTCTCTCTCCTACCCGTCAATCACTGGGCTAAGCAAGACAGGGCGCTAGTTTCATCAGAAATGTTATGAAAACACCGATCTAACTATTGAAACATTTCTGAAGATTTTATGCTGTGGCCATATAATATACCATCAGTAGTTTACACCACTAATCTAATGTCATCATAAAAATCCTTTCTGTTTTGCAACTTATTTATGAAAACCTAAGAAATGAAGCTAGTTTTTGAAATTTGGCTACTTTTTATTATTAAATATGTTTAGAAAGATATTCAAAAAGAGGAGAAATCTACTACAAAATAGTTTTGAATTGTTGAACAGATATAAAATGTTTAACATTTGACAAAAATTGACCAACTCTTTTTTTTGGCTAGCCCATTGACGATGGGCAGATGAAATTTCTCAAATATTTTTAAAGTTGAAAACTGAAAAGGCTTATAGCTATTTAAGTATATTTTTATTACTTTTTTATAAAGTGTTTTACTTCGATATGGATTAAGGCACTTTTTAACGTAGCTGAATAGGAAATACAAATCGGAAATGGAATATATTTTACATTATTAGGGAATATTGTATTGTCTATTGCGAGGAATTTCCAGAACAATCCTAGCTTTTGGTACATTGTGCCGTGTCAATTAATGTCCCGGAAATCGTCCTGGGTTTTACAAACCATCTCATTTTCAATCTGCAGGTGTTTATATTTTTTTTCATTTTTGCGTACTATCGGAATTGTGGGCAATGACTATCATAAACTGCAGCTTTGCTAATTTCTGTATAGATTTTAAAAAGGAAATTTAATCGAATGAAAGATTTTGAAAAAAAACTGATTAACATAATTAAAAAATGTATATTATGTATTTGTTAAAATTTTGTATTTTTTTCTCTGGCTTGGATTGGCGTGATTAGTAAATGAACAGCCTTGTCCATTGGTATCATAAATAATTGTCCAGTCGTTAGCGTGCATGTCTACTGAGCTAAGGATCTCGGGTTCGACATCTGGCACGGTCGAAAAACTATCACTGGTTAAATAAGGATTTCCCCTTTCACGGTGATAAATTTAAGATTTAAGATTTAAGTTAATTTATAAGCCATGTACTGATAAAATCAGTCGGCTAAGAAAGTGCACGTTAAATACTTTAAATAATTTTTTTTAAATATTCTCTCAAAGCTTGCGAGGAAATCACTTGAAAAAGGAACACTTTCAGAATAAATGTAAGTAACTGTTATAACAATACAATAAATTGAACATATTTTCTGAAACCCTCAATTAACCGTCTTAAATGAGTGATTAAGGATGAGATTTGGCAGACTTAAAATTAGCCGCATCACTTTGTGGGTAAGGTTTTAGACCTTTCCAGCCATTTTGTTGGGGCTTAGAATTTTCACTGAGAGTTGATACGCCCTTTAAAGAAAAAAAGGGGGGTATCCACGTGACTGAATGAATGACAGCCATTAAATAGAGAACCCATGCATGAATATCTCATTCAACAAGTTTGAACAGAAGCGTGAAGACTTGCGTATCAACCGATGCCGCCAACTTGAAATTCCCCCTCCACTCTCTCTACATCGCCGTTATTTTTGGCATCCCATGCATCAAAGTTCGTTGATTCTCTTTCTTTTTATTTTACTCATTTAAAAGTATGACCGTAAAAGAACACTATGGATTCTTGGTATCAAAGCAAACAACGCCAGTAACAGGAGCCGTAAGTCATTGTTGTGTTCACGCTCTGCCGATATTGTGCAGTCTTAGTTTCTATCTAAGGCTCAGTAGAGCAACTACGCAAGTCACAATTATCTATATATTTGATTTGGTTGTATGTGGGGATAAACAACAATATAACTAACACGACTTTAAAAATGGGAGAAAATAGCACATGGTTAATGAAGCTAAAAACTGCCGTGAATCATTTTTGTGTAAAGAAAACATTCATATAAAAGAGATTTCTAAATTACACTCTACAATGTTAAAAGAACCCTAACAAACGGAAATCACTCAAAAGTCGTTTGGTTTTTAAAATAATAAAATCATGCTTCACAATTTTTTATTTGATTCCATTACTACCACATTTATTTTTCTGTGTTACCCCTAATATATTTCTAGAGCCCCATCTGTTATATCACTTAGGAAATTAATAATAATTATACCCGCTTCGGTGGCCGCATGGTCTAACGCACTACTTTTGAAGTAAGCTAGACTTCCAATGACGGGGATATCAAGGTCTGAATATCGGTCGGGTATACTGAGGTGGTTTTGACAAAATTGTTTTCCACTCTCCCTCCACGCAAATGCTGGTATATTTCCTTTAAATATAGCCTTTCTAACCCCTTAAACCATTATCGTAACTAGAACATGAACGTATAACTTGAACGGGTAGTAACACGCGGTGCTAAAAAAATAATGATAGTTATGTTCCTGAAGTTTTGCTTCGGCGTGTAAAAATAAAAGCAACGAAAACTAGCAAAAATATAACAGAGTGGTTAAGTTAGTTGATGTACTAAATCAAAGTACTTGGTTTGATTCTCGTGATTGATTCAGGTTTTCAAATACACGCTTCAGCTTCCATTCAATAAAACATCAATTGAAATATTAATGCATGATGAAATAAAGTTACGGTCAATTTGACTTATTGGGCTAGCAGACAAGTTGACTAGAGTCTCTGAAAGATATTAAGCTAACCGACTTACATGCACCTTTGGTCACGTGGTCTAAGACGTCAAGCTCGCAATGTACTGGGTTGCTGGTGATGGGGAGGTCCAGATTCGAGTTTAGCCCTGATATGATAGGGGTGGGGTTTTAATTTGTGATTTATAATTGTGGTTTTCCCATACACTCAATCAGTTGATGCTTGTACACTTACTCCAAAATGCCCTCCTAGTCTTTATAACTTAATATCAAGGCGTTATGATAAATATTATATTTATCATACTTTGATTGAAAAAAATTCTGATCTCATACGCCCATTATATTTCCGTCTTAAAAGATGAATGAAAAATTGGTTTGATTACAAAACGAAACGACTGTTTTAATCATATTATGATTATTTGTCTGTTAAATGGGGGCCTACACTGTAATATTTTACTGGCGCATACGTTACTGGCATGCCAACATGACAGCGCAAACCTTTATTATGCGTACAACCTTAAATAAAAGGAAAGCACGGTGACAACAAAACAAACAAAATAAATGGTGCGGTGCACCGCACAGACATTCTCTCGCTCTTATCTTAAAATATGCATTTACTAAAAATTCGTAAGATTTGTGAAACGAAATAATAAGTCTATATATAGTTGTAGAAACACTACACCAAAGATCATAAGTTAAATAATATATACTCTTAGTTACTTAGACCCTAATCTATGGCATTAGGAACTAGGAGCACTGTTACAGAAAAAATGAGAAAAGAGAAATATATTTGTCTACCAAAGATCATAAGAATCAAATTCAAATTCAAATTAAATGTATATAATCTATTTATATCTAATACGTTATTGGTTTTATAAAAATATATTTCAAATAAAAGGTTTTTACCTTATATATTATTATAATTTTACAAGCATACATTATCTTGTGTTTCAAATAGTTGCGGAGAAATAATGAAAACTGGAAAATTAGCCCATTTAAAGTACTCTCAAATTCATTTTCATAAGAAAATGAGAGCAATAATTTTGTTTAAAATGATAGACTGTGTTTGGATACAAAATTTAATCAAAATCGTTAGAGCAAATTTTGAGAAAATCGACCTTTTCCCCCTTTTTACCCTTCCGTAAACGACCCTTAATTTTAGGGTAAGGTGTCTAATTCCATTCTAATGGACCTTATGAAGGTCCCAGATACCAAGTTTTAGCCCAATATGTAAAATAGTTTTGACTCTAACCCAAGGTACAAACAGATAGACAGATGACATTACGAAAACAATTTTTTGTTTTGTTTCAGGGGGTCATGAAACGTCGTCATTTATCAAAATCTAGAGTTCGATTTTTTTATGACCACACTACTTTCTCTCCGAGGTGTTGAGAGAAAGTAAAAACTATTTATTGATATTGTATAGAAAATCAGTCAAAACATAATCTTATGAAGCAATATTAAAATTTATTTTGTTCAATAAAGTTTTTTTTTATTGACTGTAAAAAATACTGATTTTAACTCGCGTTCCTTTCCACGGCAACTTAAGAATTTTCTCGCCTTCATAACGTTTTTTCCCTAATAATAGAACTATTTCTTTCATTTTTCAACACGTGAAGTGTCGTTTTATACATATTAGCTAAACTCATAAAGTGTTCCCTTGTATTGAAAACCATGACAAATTATTAATTAACAATCACGCCCTTCCTGAATTAAAAGTGAGTATAAATAGCCTAAATTTATTTTTTCTTTCGGTCTTTTAACCTTTCGTGAACTTACTGAAGGACACATTGAACTCAAGTCTCAGCCATGCACTAATTGATAGTCATTTAAACTTGCGTCCATAAGGTCATTTTATAGCAATGTTTCCATTGTTGTTTCTTTATGTAAGCTGCTCGTCATTTGAATACAATTAAACCCACGTACCGTACTGTTCATTGCATTGTACACTTAAACATACATAATTAATAAAATGTCTATAGTGTAATAATGTAGGTGACACTGCGAATATTCATTATAAAACGTATATTTGTTTTTATGCTTGGCGTTCGTAATATTATGCATTAAAAAAGTTTGAGTGGTTGATTAGTTAAATATTGCCTGTGCTACGTTTCTAAGCTATGATTAGTTACGTATTACGTTGATATTATTACACATAATAGTAAAAACAGCACAGAATTTAAGTTACAAATAGTTAAACGTTGATTTTTAAACTAATTTATATAACTCTTTACTGATAGGTAGTAATAAAAATAAATTCGTGAATTGGATAGTGTAATATTATGCATTTTAAGATAACAGTTTGAATGGTTGACTAGCTAAATATTGCCTGTGCTGTGCTTATAAACTATGATTAGTTGCGTAATACATTGATATTATTACACATTAATAGTAAAAACAGCACATCATTGGCCATACAAATATTTAAGCATTAGAGTTTTCATAAATCTTTATTAATAGGTAGTATTAAAATAAATTCACCACGCCTTATTACTCATAAAGACGATAAGTATGCATAAATAATATGTTAATGGGATTAGGATGAGGAAGGTGAAGGCTACTTTTATGTATAGACCTAGCACAAATGATCCTAGTTGTGAACGATTTTAAAACGCTCTGTATATTATAATTAAAACATTGCTTCAAGATAAACGTTTATATTTTTTGATTCATTAAGACGCTTTGTTGTAGTGTTTGATAATTTATGTATTTTTGTCTAGTTTTTATTGTTTTAAAATTAAAATAGTAGAATCGATATAGAACAGCGTGTGGAATCCTAGATTGACCAGCCGCTAAGTTAGGGGAAGCCAATGTCTTCATACTAATGGCCGGATACTCGGTTGTAATTTTGTTGGTCGTTAACAGCCTTCACCCTGGCATTAAAGTGTAAATTATAATTTTCACAGGAAAAACCTTATTTGATAGCTATAAAAGTTACGTTATCTACTTTAATGTATTCATACGTCAAGTCACGTTATATACTGCTGTCAATATCTTTAAAAAAATAACACTAATAATATAGTACAATTTTATCAGTGTTGACAACTTTTTAAAGGTGCGTTGTCCAAGTTGTGACAGTTACCTGCAACTTGCAGATGGGGTAACACTCTTCACGCATGCGCAGTTTGAGTTTGGTCTGCGACACAAGGCGATGGCGGCTTGTGTCGCAGCATTAGTTGTGTGAGCAGTGCTAGAGCCGCAGCGACAGTGCTAAAGTTGTAGCGACATTGTGTATTTGTTATTCAATTTTGTGTGTTAATCTATTTAAAAAAATATATTAAAAAATGAAAACTGGAGGTGATAATGACCCACTCTTAGGATGTAGCGTTGTGTGAGTTATTATCCTAACGTCCATGCGTGTAAGATTTAAAACATCCGAAGTACAAGGAGATGCAGGCATATGTTCACCTTCTATCTTCTACATCCGCTGTACAAATACATTAAAATTATTTCATCATCTTCTTCCTCCCTCAAAATATCCAATAAGGTCATGTCACTCGGATCACCTGTACTCTTATCCATCTCTAGCTCGACTGGTGACTGCAGCTGTAGTCGAATCTTGAAAAATACCCTTTGCGACTGTCGCTTGCGGCTAGTGTCGCTACGGATTGTTGCGGCCGTAGCCGCTCGATTCTAGACGAAGTCACTGCTTGGGCAACGCAACCTGAATAGTTATTTCTACCAGAATCCTACTGTAGGAATAAATAAACAAAATATATTACTCTTTCAAAATAATTTTATAGTCAATCAGAAATTAGCGCGCACCATCACGATTCACTGAAACGTTTTCTACGCGTCGTGTTGTTCTTTTATTTACCACCCAATCCCTCTTTCTTCAAGCCACAAAATGCACTCGTTGAAACTGACCAATATCTCTTTGGAATACGAACTAAATAGTTAATAGTCGTCTGACACGCACCTTCAACACATTTGAAAGCAGATAAGAAAGAAAGGAAGTCAGCTAATGGATCGCATCCCACTCACCAACTTTTTTTAATCGGTGTGTATATGTTATTTGTGTACAAAGCTAGTGGAAAATCATTCTATTCTGAAAAGCTCTAACTTGGAATGCCCACTATGATTAGCTAACAATTAAAATATTTCAGTTTACAATTCTTTTTCTTTGTGATACGAAACTAGTTCAAAACTATGCCCTTCACAAAAAATCAAAATTCAAAAGTGGTGCTATACCATTAACTTTAAGGAAGAATTTGAAATGCTAATTACTAGAAATTGTTGAGAGTACAAAATATTTTCTTTGCTGTATAAAACAGTACAAAAATATTGGAATTTACTCAATTTTAAAATTAAAAAGTGGTTCTATATGATTAACTTCAATTCGATATGCTAGCTACTGTAAATAGGTGGGAGTACTTTTTTTTTGCAGTACAAAATGGTACAAACCTAGTAGGCCCTACAAAACTATGTCATCAACCAAAGTTCAAAATTCAACAATGCTTATATATAAATAATATAAATACAAAAACTAAGTTTAATAAAACATTCAGTAATTAATTTTACACTTATCATTCCACAATACTTTTTAAATTTGGTAGGTAAAAACAAAGATAATTGATTAATATCAAATTCAAGTGAATTTATTTCGTTTTTATTTATAGGTGCTTAATTTTAAAATTTAATAATTAAACAAAAACAAATGAAATAACTTCTATTGTTAAAATTGTAATATCATCTTTTTTTGTGATGATGAGTAGAACAATATTATTTATGTTTTTAATATAAGTTGAAACATATATATATATATAATATATATTGACAAGATTATATATATTTCAATTTTCATAGGATGTGGCCTTCTCTAACAGCAAGATAAATTACCAGATCTACTTTCACGTATTCATACTTTAGGTCACGTTATCTGCAGCTGTGATTATGTATAGATATAATCAATAGGCCTACCTATAAATAAACATTTAATATATAGCTATGATTATATTTTCTAAAAATCCCTTTCTATGAAAATCAGACTGTATCTTTTATTCAACTATTTTGTGCTATGTATATAATGTTGACTTTAATGGAAGGAACATTGTAAGCAATTCTTTGTCAATTTTATTAATTTAGCTTTATTTGACACAACTCTTTAGTTATGTATTGCGTAATAATGGGCTCCTTATGAATTGAAAAGACTAAAAACAGTATTGTTAATACTTTTGCACAATATAATTGTGTTAGTCAGTTTTTCTTCTCTGATATTAATTCCACCACATAGCGTGCGAGTAGCAATCCGTACCAAACTTTGTCGCACAATTAAATCTTGAGTATAAAATGGCGTCCAAAAAAAACAAAGTATATAACTCGGTTAAAATGTTTCTTTCTGTTGGTTAATCTGATAGCGTACAGTGCTGTGCGAAAAAACCCAACGATTACGGTACGCTTTATATAAGATAAGTAGAAGTCTGGAAGAAAAATTAAGGTCAATAGGTAATAAAAAAACTTCCATATCTGCTGACAATCGTTTACATTATTTGCGTGATGTATTGTCATAAAACTTTAGGTGCAATCGTTGACGATTACTGTAACTTTATCCCTTTAGACTTCAACAAATTGTGACACGTAGTAATAAAATGTAGCTTAAAGCTGTAACATTCAAGTTGCCGCTAAACCATAGTAGATATAACCAAACCCACATCGGTGGGCAAGGGGGCTAAAGCGTCAATCTCATCTAGTCCGGTTTATTGTTGACAGGAAGACTTTAATTTTATTCCCATTAGAGTTTATTGAGGATGGATCTTCCTTAATTATGTACCAATCTGATTCAACTAAAATATGGCTACATTTACTTTGAAGAGTTCGTTCCTCTACTATAACCACTTTATTGGGTTAAATTTTGGATATACCTGTCAGGTCGTAAGACGTGACTCAAGAAAATCACTTAGAGCCCAACTAAACCATGAGAAATTTTAACTATTTTTTTAATTTAGAATATTTTTAGATATAGAACATAAACTTGACCAAGGATTAGAATGACTAGTAATTCACGTTAGAACGATTACAATATTATTTGAAAGTAGGTCTAATGTGTATAAGTGTTTTAGAATGAAAAGTATTTAGAGATCACTATTGGTTTGGAATCAAAATGTAATAGAATGTTATTAAAAGAATCGCAGTTCATAGGAAGTTGTGTAAAAATACCATTGTCTATTCCTTCACAATTTCTCTGTTTAATTTAACTATCAACTAAATCAACTAAATTGAAATAAGGTAAACATTCTTTGAAAAAAGATGATGTTCTACGTTGTATGTTACAAGTCTAGACGCGATCTTTACGAGGAATTATTTTTGCGTCACATTTGAGTATAGGTAGCTTCAGCGTAAAAATTATTTTATACAAACTTGATACAACAGGAAGAGTACCAATTTCATTAGGAAATACCTTATTTAAATCTGATACTTTGACTACTTTAATATATTCATACGCCATGCTTTGACTTTCAGCTTTCATTTTTTAGTTAGGGTGCGCATACATTTTAAAAGTTCTAAGGTAAAAAAAAACCTAAAAATTGTGAATGTAAGGCAAATGCAAGTTTACATACCATTAAGTCTAAATGGCTCCTTCTTTGGAGATCCGACTACATTTTGTGGAGCCAGTAAGGTGTCGTGGAGTGTTTCCAGAATAAGCAGAACCTGTCGAAACTATACCGGTGATCCGTTCTCCCCTACTTGATCTCACATCAGATAGACTCTGTGCTATATACGTGACATGGTAATGTCCAATTGATACCTGACCAACGAGGTATTTACTGAGTGACTAGAATAACTTACAGATACAGTTTAAAACTTTGCTTACGCTGTCAACACTCCACGATACGCCACTTTGTGAATCATTCTTCTGATTTCGCCAATGTTGTTTATATCATCCCACCTATTCTTTGTATTGTTTCAGACTCCGGAGGGGGAGAGGGACCCAAACTGAAGTGCAACCTGAGAAAACACAAACCAAACCGCAAACCTCGTACCCCCTTCACGACGCAGCAGCTGCTGTCTCTGGAGAAGAAGTTCCGAGAGAAGCAGTACCTGTCCATCGCCGAGCGGGCGGAGTTCTCGTCGTCCTTGCATCTCACGGAGACGCAGGTGAAGATATGGTTCCAGAACCGTCGGGCCAAGGCGAAACGTCTCCAAGAAGCGGAGATCGAAAAATTGAAGATGGCGGCTGTTGTCGCCGCCAGACCGCACCACTTGTACGGGCACCCCCCTCATCCTGCACTGCAACAGTACTTTCACCCCCACCCCGACCACTCCGCGCTACTGGTGTCGTCGGCGGCGCACGCGCACCACCACGCGGCCGTCACCGCCGCCGCCTTGCTCGGTAGGCATCACCACATGCTAGTGCCGCCTCCTCCCCCAGGGATGTGCCACCCCCCTGGCGTCTCGTCACCACCTTCCAGTGCGTCCAACTCCTCCGCGGCGAGAGTGGGCTCTCCACCCCTCACAGGCATCGGACTTTCTTAACCTACGACAACAAATACTCGACGTGTCGGGTTTTAAATCAAATGCCAAATATGTGCGCCAGGGTGTGTGGAAAAAGACCTTGTGAGTCGAGACTTGATGGTGCTACTTTAACAGAGTGAGGAGGTTCCGTATTAGGAACACCTTTAAGGCTTTAATTGCTTACAACTCAGATTATTGTAGACTTTGTTTACCCTGAAGAGTAAACCAGATGCAGTTTCTTGATTCAACAATGGTGCAGCCACTGTAAAACCTTCGAATATAAACGAGGTGTGCATTCAAGAGCTTAACTATTACTATGTTGGTGTAACTGGAACTGAAGCTAAGAACACTTTTAAACTCATTAATCGAGTTCACTTTAAAGTTATTATAGTTCCAACTTGTCTACATGGATTAAATATATGTTTTAAAAACCACAAATAGCTGATAATATGTCTCCCTTATTTCTAAGCAATAGCCAACTCAACATAGCCATAAATCAGGATTCTTATAGGAAGGAACATTAAAAATTCAAACATATTTTTTTTCTGTCAACGTTGATCACATTTTACTCTTTTATTAGCATTATTTATATTTATTGATATTATCTATCTAAATTGACAGTTGTATATTACATGATTTTAAGTATGAATATATGAAAATTGTTAAGCAACTTTCATAGCTTTCAAAATAATGCCTTCAAATCAAAATCAAACTTAATTTACTTTCTGGTTTAAACGAACAAAAACCTACTATTAATCTCTTGCGTGAACCAAAAATAATAAGAATTAATAGCCAGAGCTATTATTTATGCTTATTAGTGGGGATTACTCCACCTAGATATCATATTCTGAAAATTGAAAAATGACACCTGGACACGGGAATCGAACCCGGGACCTCTGGCTTAGTACGCCAATGCTCTAACTACTGAGCTATCCAGGATTCGTCCCGTGCAAATTTGTAGTCGACGATTTCCGCTAAGTCCATCATAGACTCTGCCTTAAAATATGAGTGAAGAATGACCCAGGGCACGGGACGAATCCTGGATAGCTCAGTGGTTAGAGCATTGGCGTACTAAGCCAGCGGTCCCGGGTTCGATTCCCGTGTCCAGGTGTCATTTTTCAATTTTCAGAATACAAAAATAATAAATTAAAAAAAAGTTGTATAAAAATAATTGCAGTGAAATTGTATTCCAACAAATAATATATTTGTGCCAAATCAAATACAACCTTGAAATTCGCATTTGAGAATGAGTCCATTATTAACTATCGAAGTAAAATAAAGAAAAGTTTTGGTTTTTTTAACTCACCCTTTTTGTATTAACTTGGAGTTTAAAGGACAGTGTGGCGAGTATTCTTCGACGACTAACCTAACAGCACTTTTCCCTTGAAAATTCACATTAATGGTAAGTCTGTGCTGGTAACAATCTTATCAGGAAAACGTAAGATAGGTAGGGGTGTTTGAGGGTCACTTTTTAAATGATGAGTTGAAGCTTTGAGTTTGCATATTTAAGTTATCCATTAAGTGTGCTTGTCACATGGGATCGAACTGAGAAGCAAGCGTTGTAGACATTTAGAAATCTCGGATTATTTATGAAGTAGTTTGATATTTTTTATTATTGTTTTCACCAAAATATAGGCAAAAGTTAGGACCCGTATAAAAGTTTAAATTTCATGTTTAAAGTGTTTAAAAATTGTGTGATAACCTACCTAAAACCATATAAAACAATCCCACACTACATAAAAATGGTCTGTTGTGACCTAATCAAAACATGACTTTATTTGATAAAGGAAGGCTAGATCTAGGTTTCTAACCATTTGCTTTAATATCAAAAGTACAAATTTTCATGTAGAGCGTAGTTGATTTTTTTTAGCCTCAAGCTAGAAATTTAAACTTTTTAATTGGTCAGAAACTTGCTGTTAACTTTCACCTACATTTTGCTAAAAACTATATTACAAAATATAAAACAACTTATTAAATAACGAGAAATTTCTAAATAGATGCAATGCGTCTCTTTGCTCTGCCATGTAGCATCCTTAAGTGTACAGTACATTTAAGTAAAGGGAAAGATTTAAACAATAAAACAAATCACATTTTTTATACAAACATATCCGAGTTTATCTATGCGTTGTAGGTGTCATTTAATCACTTGGTGTTAAAATACTGTTTATTAGTTGATTTTAATATGATTATTAATTTGTTGAAATATGTAATATTTTGTCAGTTATTTCAAATCTGTTCATAATACACCTATGTTATTTTACTAATTCAAGATTATTGGAAGTCTAAGTCGAATCGATATATATTTTATCTTAGGATTCAATATTTCGAACCTTCTTACACCCCTAAATGTAGGCAATGAAAGGCCTAAACTCTGCCAATATTTTAAATATAGTTTCTTGCGAGTAAAACAATATTATTTGTAAAGATAAAACACTACATTATTTTAGTGCTAGGCCAGCTTCAAAATGATTTATTTTCAAGTACTGGCTTCTAGTCTTACAGTTCTTGGTTTCAAATTTAATTTGAATACAAAACTAATCCGCCGCCATTTAATATGTTATATTTTCACCTTTTTTGTAATATGAATGGTTAAAAAATTTGATATATGGCAAGCCAGTAAATGTAAAAGGTAAAAAATAATGGGTGTATTGAAAGTGAAATACTATGTCAACTATAATATGTACCTTTTATTAATATAGTTATAAAAACATTTTTTATATATAGCCAGGAACCGAAACCAGTTATGGTTCCTAAGGAGAGAACTAAGCCGACCCATCCATACTTTATTCACAACTACACAAAAAACTAACGTTAACTTTTTTTTTCAACACAATAAATACGTAGCCAACCTCAGTGGGTGCATGGAATGGACGTCATTGTCGTCTAGCCTGGGTTGTCAATGATGAGGTGAATAATTGAGGGTGTTTTTCACTAAGTGGTTTCTTACTCTCCATCCTGGTAATTGCAGGTACATTTCCTATAAAATTCTGCATTACTCATCCCCAAATTAGTTATATGATTAATTTCGAATAGCCTGGATTGTTAATATGATAATATACACACACACAAAAATGATGTTATATCTCATAAAATAAAAGGAATCGGATTAAATGAAGTGAGTTAAAAAATAATTGAATAATAATCACATCAAAGTAACACGCACGGCGCAACATGATCTTGTTACGTTGGCAAATAAAACGTGAAGTGTTTGACGATGACAGGAGTATAAGGACCGTTAATCGTTCACACATTGATAGTAATTGGACTTTAATTTATAGTTATCCACTTATATTAACAGCTTTCTTTGACAGAACATGGGTTTTTAACAATCAATAATACCTAGATTTAACATTATACTTTTCTATATCAGTAATAAGTGGTAAGTTGAGACTAGCTAATCATTTGATCGAAAACGTTATAGTTTATAAATACCTTGAGTTTATTTGTTTCAACGCAATTAACCCTTACGCTACCATCATTGATCGACAAGGGGTCACTCTTGCAAATGACTGGATGTTCGAGGATGTCGGGGCTCGAATGCCGATCAGATGTTGTGGGGATGTATTTTCCTAAATGGTATTCCACTCTCCTTCCTTACAAATGTGGATACGTTTCCTCTAAATTCTACAGTCCTCATTCCTAGTCTATTAGTTTAATTACATTCGGATATCCCTGATGGGAAAAGACACGATGAACTAAAGGCACTTGTGTTGAATGTATAAAATATAAAACATTTTATAATTTAGTTACATTATGATTAAGAAACAGAGTTTTAAAACTTTCAAAAAAATATTCTGTCAATCTCGAGTAATCAGGCTTGATAATTATATTTTAGTGAAGCATACAATCATATAGTCCAATGTAAATCACAACTATTTTATACAATGTATATTTAATTGGACTACTTAATTTGAATATAATAATAATTGAGGTAATTATAAAGCAAACATTATTTTTGTTTATTTTAAAACTTATTACAATCAGTTTCAATTGTTTTTAGCAAATATCAAAGCGTTTAGAATTGAGTTTACACTGTTATTGTTCGTATTTAATAATTAAAAATACTGATGATTATTCAAATGATAATGTATTACGAGCATTGTGATTAAATTAGGGCATTAAACACAGATTATTTCCTTGTTATAATTTGAATCTTCATTTTCAGTGTAATCTTATAAAGTAATTAAGCTATTGATAATTTCTTAATTAAAACTATGACTACTGATTGCTAAACAAATACTCAAATAGAGCAATAAATTTCCATAATACTTAAAAGTAACATCAGTAAAACAATTCCTCATATTCAATATAAATTAATTAGGCCAACTTCACAAAGCGAGGTTATCAAAAGTATTATAATAGAAATCTTCATTAAAAAAATTCTTGATTAATTTAAAGATCATTAAAATACTCTGTATGTTTTAATGATTTGATTTCCAACAACTCTAATTGGCCACACTGCTAAGATTAATATATACATATAATGAAAATTACTGCTCATAAATTCAATGCCCTTTATGTGAAGTTAATTTAACAAAAAACTGAGCGAAAAAATATTAAAACATATTGAAACATATTACTTATAAAGCTTCATAAAACATCACTGGAAAAGCCATGGTTAGCTGTAATGCTTATGTCAATAAAGATTAATTTAAATGGGTTGTTATTTCTGTTTAGTAATTATAATAATCATAATAAAGGCTTGAAAAATATAATTTGACCGATAACGACTAGCTATGAGAGCTTATGTAGATTATTCACTACAAATGATATCCGCTTCGGTGATTGGATGGTCTTAAGGCGTTACTCTCACAATATACTGGACTGCCGATGACGGGAAGATCGGGGTTTGAAACCCGGATGGATTTTCCTAAATGGTTTTCTATCCTCCCTCCACGCAAGTGGTGTACAGTACATTTCCTTTAAATTCAACTTTCCCTATTTCTAACACATTAACGTAAAATGGTACATACGCAAATAACCCGAAAGTGTAATAATATGCGGTGACGAAATAAACCACAAAATGAAGATATTTTATTTTTTAACTAACTCTTATCCCATGCTTCTTGTCTTACTACCGATCTGGGTTATTAGTATATTAAACTTATTCGGCTGGATATTAAAGAGTGTACCCGCATTCAATTGAAAGGATAGTGGGAAACCATCAAGGACAAATTACCTCAGCACATAGACACACACACCCACAAAATATTTTAGCTCCACCACCCCATTGCCATCATTCCAGACAAGACGAGACTGTCACATTTTTTCCCCCTCCCTTTAGATGTGGCTCATAAGCGCTTCAAATTATTTTTACCATAACAATTATTATACTATTTTTTAATATAGATTTTTTTTACAATAAATCCGTATGCAATTATGAGATCGTAAACATATACAAGCTTGTATCCGTTTATCACAAAATTTATTGCAATGAGATGAATGTTTCCTAATCTAAGCTTAGACCTTGACTCCAACTTCTTCACGCCCAATAAAGCACAGATACGTAAAAGTAATAAACAGAAGCCCACATATACACAAGCTTGACATTTGGCCAAAAAGACTATAAAAATATCTACGAGATTGCTTGCTTGATTCAAATGAATATAAATCATATGAAGATATTATTTTAATAATTAATAACTTATGTAATTTTAAAGATATCTTTTCAACTATTGCCCCTCCAATAAACTTTTCACTGCTAACGAAAGAATGGTTTAAGCTTTTTAAGGTCCATCTCGGTTGATAACATGATTTATAAATATAAAATGACATAGTAAGGCTTTGTTGATTCTCAATTGAATACACATTTTTGCCATGATTAATTTAATTTAAACAATTCCTCTTTGAACTTTTGTAGTTATTGATGAACATAAACCTAATTTTAAATGTTCGTAGAAGTACGTTTGAAAGTATGGGAGATGGGAGCCGAACCTTGAACCGATTATCCTCTGCCAACGAAACAGAGAGATTAAAACATAAATGTATTATGTCTCATACCCAAATAAAAGTGAATTTGATATTAATAAACATAATGTTGGGCGTAGTTTATCTAATTTTTACTTTAGCTGCTTATAATACTATGTACTATTAATATAGAAGAGTATCCAGTGTAACTTATCTTAACCAAATACAAAACTGGTGGCCATGCAGACTAGATGTCACTCTCATATAATCTGGTGACGGTAAGATTGGGGCTGGAATCCGAGATGGGTATACAGAAGGTATTTTTTCCTAAATTGTTTCCATGCGAAAATACGGATACCTACTCACTCTATGGCACTATGAACTCGTAAGTTTATAGCCACACTTCCAAAAGTACAACACCCATCCTATCTTGAGATATTTCTATCCACTCCACCTCAATACATCCTATCTCTTTCAGTTCCATTCTAATGTTATCCTCCCATCTGCGTATAAGTATTCCCAATGGTCTCTTCACATTGAGTTTGCCAATCATTATTCTGAACAAAGTTCTAGATTCTTCCATTCACGCTGCATCCTGGCCCCCGTAATCTATGAACTTGATTATCTTAACAATTTCTTGTGATGATTACAAAGTATGTAACTCATCATTATGTAAGCTCTTACACTCCGTTTTTAGACCAAATACCTTCATAACAACATGTTTTCCAATACCCTAAATTTTTTTTCGTCATGTAGGCTAAGAGACCACGTTTCACACCCATCAATAACCGGTAAAATGATTGTTTTGTTCATTCTGAGTTTTACATTCCTTGAAAGGAGACGATATGTAAACAACTTGCTGACCAAGTAGTAGCATTCATTTTCCCCTGCATTATTTTCCTTGTTTCCAATCTAATATCGTTATAATGCATTACATAGCCAATATATTACATGTGTTAGTTACGGTTATAGCAGCATCTAAATAACATATTCTTTAAATTATTTTTTAGAACCGTTTCTAAATATTTAAACTCACTAACCCTAACAAATGATATGTTGTTCGAAGCAATCTATAAATTATCGACCCCAAGCTGTGTTCTATGTGTAACCGTACACTTAGTCTTTTCAGCAGTCACTTTTAAACCTATTTCCTTACTACTCTAATCAAATATTTGTATTTCTTGAAACAGCTTCCTTACTACTACCCATCAAAGCTAAATCTTTCCCATATTCTAATAGCTAAATTGTACCCTTTAATGTCAACCCTTCCCTAATCTTCTACATTACACTAATAGTATACTCTAAGTCTAGAATTAAAAGTAATGGGGAAAGTGCATCTCCTTGTTTCAATCCATAATGAATTTCGAAAGAATCTGATAAGTGTCTTACTCTGCCATGCGTATCAGTCAAACATACCTCAATTAGCTTGACAAGTATTTTGGTTATACCAAATTTAACTAAAATTTTATATAATTTATTTATTTAACTGAATCGTAGGTCTTTTAAAAATCTATATGTAATTGATGAACCATCACGTTGTATTCCCACCTTTTTCTATTATTTTCCAAGAAGTAGAAATCAACCTTCCTCATCTCTGGACTATTAGCGAATTGCTCGGACGGATAGTACAACGTGGAGAAAAAAAACTAAATCAAATTCATTCTAAACACCTAACAAGTATTTGAATGTATTTTTTTAAAGGTTACTTTGGTTTGATTTTATTTTATTATTTTTTTAATATTGATATTATTAACAAACAAATAACCAAGTTATTTTGATATGATACTGAGATATAAGCCTGGGTTTCCTAAAATTTCTAGTGGCTGTAATCAGTGGTTAATTTGTTAAATTATCCCACTAAATTATATCAGCTAAGATTTATTGATTCTATAATTTTCATTTTTTTTAAATTGTCTGTTCCTTAGCTTTGGTATTGTCAGATATGTAAGAAGTTGAGAAGATGCAAACATTGAAGACAAAACTTATTATTAGACATATATTGTCTGTGTTTTTATTGAAATAAACAAAAACAAATCAAACTGTTTTAATAACAAACAGCGAAGAATGTATGAGGGAAAAGCCACCTTTTCGATAGAAATTTAAATGTAAAACCACTAATTTAAAGTTGACCCACGATAAAACATGAAGTAAAATATTTGAAATATTATATTTATATGATTGTTATTATATACACAAAAATATAACTATTATTGTGTGTGCCACTGAGATCATAACAATTTTGAAAGATTAGGATTTTTGGTAAATTGCTCTGTACAAATTTCCATTAGTTGGTAAAAGTTATTTGCGTTAAAACCATTTAAGCCCAGCTTTATCACTTCTGTGTCTCAAGATGAATAAAAGACAATTCATACCTGATACTTAGTATATTTGGTTTTTAATTCAAATTGTTTGTATTAAATGGCATCAAATTATTCTTAACAACCTTTAAAAGAGATGCATACAAGCTTAAATTGGCTATTAAGTGGCCATTGTTTTCTTAAATTATTAAATTGCAAATAAAATGTAATATATATATTGTAAATACTGTTGAATAATAAATTATGTTTTATTTCTAAGTATACGTTGTAAAAATAAATTATATGTGAAATAAATCATAAATACTTTGTAAAATATATTTTTTCTAGACATTCACAATATTTTAAGCTGAACAATTCCTATATTTTAAAATCCATAGGTTTTAATCCATGTCTAAGACACTTGTTTTAGAAAATGTAACTCCATCTTTCACAAGCTATCTGGAGGAATTAATATAAAAAACCTTCCTTCCCTCCAGTAATTGAAAATACCAGTCACGAGATGTGCTGGTATCCAGGGATATCACTGGTAGCAGTTGCAAATGAGAGAATTTTTAATAAAAAACATTATAGGACGGTTAATTCATAGAATAGGAATGTTAATGGTTTATCTGTATGTTACGTACGTTTCAAATTAATATTCATATTGAAAAATCTGAGGTAATTGAATTGTAAATTCTGATAATAGCTTGATTTATCAGAACAATATGAGATATTAATAACGATTTGTACAATAAAACCTTTCTTAAGTAATGTTATTGCATGAATGTAATATAAATATAATATTTCACATTATATTATTTTTCAAGCCTAAAACAATTTATAAAACATATTCTAACTTCGATTAGGCTTTTATATAAATTTATTTATTTGGCGCGTCAGAGTCTTATATCAGTTTGTGGGATTATTTGCCATTTACTCACGAACCGTTGCTCAGGGGAGGCCCGAATGTAATAATCATGTATCTTTTCCGTGGAGGCTCTTGCCATGTCACGATGAGATGAGATGATGGTTATAGTATGAGGATGTGGAACCAGTAGATACACTTAAACCTAGCTTAAGCTTAATTAACCAAATCCTGGTGATGATTGGGATAATTCACCCTTCAGGAAAAATACTCAAGGTACCAGCCGGGAATCGATACCGTGACCCTTAGGCTAGTAGCCAAGTGCAATGACCACTACACCATGGGGCCGGTTGGCTTTGAGATTATTTCATACATTAGATTAGATCTCACTTCAAATTGTGTTGCATTCGTTGCAATTGTGAAGCATTATCGCAGTTATCCTATACCATATCCATATTAATGTGTGTCCGAATAACCGTGGCAGCTTGGTGACACACAAGCATAGTACCGAATAGCCGTGGAAGCTTGGTGACACACAAGCATAGTACCGAATAACCATGGCAGCTTCCGTGGATGCTTGGTGACACACAAGCATAGTACCGAATAACCATGGCAGCTTCCGTGGAAGCTTGGTGACACACAAGCATAATACCGAATAACCGTGGCAGATTGGTGCCACACAAACATAGTACCGAATAACCGTAGAAGCTTGGTGCCACACAAACATAGTACCGAATAGCCGTGGAAGCTTGGTGCCACACAAGCATAGTACCGAATAACCGTGGAAGCTTGGTGCCACACAAACATAGTACCGAATAACCATGGCAGCTTCCGTGGCAGCTTGGTGACACACAAGCATAGTACCGAATAGCCGTGGAAGCTTGGTGCCACACAAGCATAGTACCAAATAACCATGGCAGCTTCCGTGGAAGCTTGGTGACACACAAGCATAATACCGAATAACCGTGGCAGATTGGTGCCACACAAACATAGTACCGAATAACCGTAGAAGCTTGGTGCCACACAAACATAGTACCGAATAGCCGTGGAAGCTTGGTGCCACACAAGCATAGTACCGAATAACCGTGGAAGCTTGGTGCCACACAAACATAGTACCGAATAACCGTGGAAGCTTGGTGCCACACAAGCATAGTACCAAATAACCGTGGCAGCTTCCGTGGAAGCTTGGTGACACACAAGCATAGTACCGAATAGCCGTAGAAGCTTGGTGCCACACAAGCATAGTACCAAATAACCGTGGCAGCTTCCGTGGAAGCTTGGTGACACACAAGCATAGTACCGAATAGCCATGGAAGCTTGGTGCCACACAAGTATAGTACCGAATAACCGTGGCAGCTTCCGTGGAAGCTTGGTGCCACACAAGTATAGTACCGAATAACCGTGGCAGCTTCCGTGGAAGCTTGGTGACACACAAGCATAGTACCGAATAGCCATGGAAGCTTGGTGCCACACAAACATAGTACCGAATAACCGTGGAAGCTTGGTGCCACACAAAACATAGTACCGAATAGCCGTGGAAGCTTGGTGCCACACAAACATAGTACCGAATAACCGTAGAAGCTTGGTGCCACACAAACATAGTACCGAATAACCGTGGAAGCTTGGTGCCACACAAACATAGTACCGAATAACCGTGGAAGCTTGGTGCCACACAAGCATAGTACCGAATAACCGTGGCAGATTGGTGCCACACAAGCATAGTACCGAATAACCGTGGAAGCTTGGTGCCACACAAACATAGTACCGAATAGCCGTGGAAGCTTGGTGCCACACAAGCATAGTACCGAATAACCGTGGAAGCTTGGTGCCACACAAACATAGTACCGAATAACCGTGGAAGCTTGGTGCCACACAAACATAGTACCGAATAACCGTGGAAGCTTGGTGCCACACAAGCATAGTACCGAATAACCGTGGCAGATTGGTGCCACACAAGCATAGTACCGAATAACCGTGGAAGCTTGGTGCCACACAAGCATAGTACCAAATAACCGTGGCAGCTTCCGTGGAAGCTTGGTGACACACAAGCATAGTACCGAATAGCCATGGAAGCTTGGTGCCACACAAGTATAGTACCGAATAACCGTGGCAGCTTCCGTGGAAGCTTGGTGCCACACAAGCATAGTACCAAATAACCGTGGCAGCTTCCGTGGAAGCTTGGTGCCACACAAACATAGTACCGAATAACCGTAGAAGCTTGGTGCCACACAAACATAGTACCGAATAGCCGTGGAAGCTTGGTGCCACACAAACATAGTACCGAATAGCCGTGGAGGCTTGGTGCCACACAAGCATAGTACCGAATAGCCGTGGAAGCTTGGTGCCACACAAACATAATACCGAATAACCGTGGAAGCTTGGTGCCACACAAGCATAGTCCCAAATAACCGTGGCAGCTTCCGTGGAAGCTTGGTGCCACACAAGCATAGTACCGAATAACCGTGGCAGATTGGTGCAACACAAACATAGTACCGAATAACCGTGGAAGCTTGGTGCCACACAAACATAGTACCGAATAACCGTGGAAGCTTGGTGCCACACAAGCATAGTACCGAATAACCGTGGCAGATTGGTGCCACACAAGCATAGTACCGAATAACCGTGGAATCTTGGTGCCACACAAGCATAGTCCCGAATAATCGTGGCAGCTTGGTGCCCCACATGTAAGTCCTCCTGTACCGTTGGTTTCTTCTCGACGGAGGCTGGGAGGCAAAGTCCTACTTGAGGAGAGTTTGGTCCCCCACGCTGACATCATTAAGAGCCTTGTGTGCCGCTATCTTCCTATAGTATCTCCCTCTAAACCATCAAAAAAACATGAACAGAGTTCCTTCTCTTTCTCTTAATGATCCTTCCTTGAAATGCTTCGTGGAGCAAGCTTCTATGGAGATGTGTTTGAAAAAGAGTAAGACAGTATGAGTAGAGAACAGAGAGGAAAATAAAATGAAATGAAACATTGAAAAAGAAAGATGGTATGTAATATACTTATATGTGAGAGAAAAATAGAGGGAGAACTAGAGATAAATGGATCAACCATGACCACGGAAGAAGAAAGATGTATTAAAAGTGTTTCGTATAAAAAGTGCGAATGAAAGAGTAAAGACTTACTTATTGACCAGCTAAATCATTCTTAGTTACCATCGAAAGTTATGTTTTGAAGATGTTTTAGAAGTTATTTTAATATTTTATTTATTATTATTCTAAATACATACTCATTGTTCTGTGATATTCAATAAATAGGCCACTATTTTGTGGTAGTTAAAAACCAACCTAGTTATCAAACTATTTTTTTAAAGAAGGAGGACAGTACAAATAATATCAAGACTTATCGAAAAATAAAATTTAAATAATAAGGAACTTCCATGTTTTAAAATGAGAATCCATATAATATATTTTTGGAAGTTAACCGTAGTGTTATAAGGTACCAAAAATATTAATGTAGAAAACATTTTAAATGTAATTTCATCTATCTTATACTCGTGAAAATTAAGTCCATAGTTTGTACGAAAAGATAAAGCTTCATAATTCAAAGCGTAGCCTATGAATATGTGAAAATTATATTTAGTTAGTTTGGTGCTTCGCATCTATCCACCAGTCCGAGCTAAAATGAATTAAAATCGAGTTAAAAATAGCTTCTAGAGTAGAGGTTCCCAAATTCTTAAACTACGCGTCACTCTTAAATATTTTAATTATGGATTTATCACTACCCTTCTCTTTCCCTATCAAAAAAAGGAATAAATTACCTTTACTGATAAAATATCCAAATGATGTTCTCCTACTTGCCAGAAATAGTTTTTTCTTTGGACACTTCTTTGTCAGGAAGAGTGAAATATAAAAACCCAGTGATAGTTTGGGATTTATGATTTAGGCTATGTCTTGTTCTACAAAGTTTGGTTTAAATACGTCAATTAGATCATTAATAAGTAGAGACACGCTTTGGTGGCCGCATGGTGTAAGGCGTCACTTTTGCAGTAGACTAGACTGCCGATGACGGGGAGATCTAGTTTCAATCTTGATCGGGTGTACTGAGGGTGGTTTTCCCTAAATGATTTTCCACCTCCTCTCCACATAAATGGAGGTACACTTCCTCTAAATATAGTCTTCCTCATTCCTAAGAATCATTAGCGTAATTACTACATAAGCGTACAACCCTAACTGCTAGTAAGACGCGGTACTAAAAAAAGAAGGGACCCAAATGCTATCACAGAAGAGGAAATGTTCGTGGTTTCCTTTCCTCAGAGTCATGACAATTAAATATTTCAGGAACTGACAATCCAGTACACATTTATTATTATTTGTATGTTTAAACTAATCGTTCGAGAACCACTGATCAAACTTAATTTTACTTTGTTATGGCCTCCTTGGGGATAGGCCTACTTCTCACCTCAATGTAGGGGCACGCCCCACGCTTTGGTAACCACTATTATAAAGACATTCAACTCTCAAAATATTCCCGCAGGGTTACCCCGGACTCTCCTTTGGCCTCATAAAACCTTATGAGAATAATAACAAAGTACCCGCAGGAGTGGATGCACGGATAGTGGGCCTGACTTTGACTCAAAGTGCCAGGATTCAATCCCTGATAGCTCAAATGAACTAGATTTTTCCACATCTATTTATTATTCTTCCTCCAAGCGGATGAAGCTGCAGTTCATCTCCCTCGTCCTGTACGCGTTAAATGAAATTATTACTACACTTATTGTGACAAGAAGAAGAGTTAATTGTGTGCCTTCGTGTTTTACTTTGACCCTTCACGTCAAGGATCGACCAAATGCAGTTTGTATTAATATATTGTGGTTTTCTATTCTACCACTAGGTGGATATGTATGAATTTACTTCTAAATACACCCTCCTCATCTTGTCTTATTGGCTTTGTTAATTCAAGTATGTATAGTTAAAAGCACGTAATTATTTTATTTGACTAAACACACTACTATTTATACTAAAATTTTATATTACTATTCCCATCTTGAAATCGGCTGGATTTCCAAGAAGGTAAAAGTTGTACTTTTGGCTAGGGTACAGTGAGAATGGTTTTCCACAATGTGTAATATATCGGAGAGTTTTTCCCATTCTTTCTTTCTTCAAGCTAGTGCGGGTGCACTTTCCATTAACAAACTTCCTCATACCTAGGCCCTAGATTAAGCCGTTAACAGCCACGGTGCTAATCATAATTGTTAAAAAGTAATATGATTAAACTACACTTTTAATAAACATTAAAGTAATTTTAACAGTGCCACGTTTTTAACTAAAGGCTGCAATATCGTGTCTGTGTTTGTGTTTAGTAAATTGTTTTGATAAACTCATATTTTTTGAAGATATGGCCTAGCTATTCATCTATTCACCTTGACCTGGTGCAACATTGTTCATAGGAGCATGTCTCCAATAATTGTTATTGAACAGAAACGGCGTTCAGTGTAAGAGAAAAAAAAATATTTTGAGGGGTCATCGAGAGGTGTATTATTTTCTAAAGTTCATCATTTTTTCCCCATCTCATGAGTTTGAAAGTTTTCGAGCAGTTTCTTACTCGCATTGTCCGATTGTATTGTCACTTCATTGCCACCTTCACCCATGTGAAGTTTTCTTTCTGTTTGGGTCCCTCCCTATCGATCTATTTTCTTGTTATTTCCGTTTCAATCACTTTCTTGTCAGAAAATATAAAAGAAGAACCAAAAAGAAAGTCAATTTGACAAGGTTACCTTTTTTTTTTCCCTCCTTCTTCCCTCCCCCAAACTTCAAAAGTCACATTTGTACTCCTCCCTTTTAGACTTTTACCCGGCTTAGCGACAAAGGAAGTTTGTGTTAAGTGTGTTCATACAAGCTATAAACCTTCCTACCTCCCCCACCCCTTCTCAAACACAAAAACTCAGGTAAGAAAACTTGAATTTTTGAGGGACGAAAGTAGGTCTACATCTATTTCAAATCGTCCAAAACGTGGAGCGAGCATCTGAATACTTCGACTCCTGAGACTTGATTTCAGTGCAATTATGGGTGTACTATTATACTACCGTTCTGTTTTTTACAGCTTACTTTTAGGTGAATGATGCTCCATTTCCTTTAAATATACATTTTTCAACCTGTATTTTTTTTATAAGCTGGATTAGTTTTCTGCTAATTATTACGGATACTGGAGCACACTTTTAAAATATGAAGTGGAATGCCAGACTTCCACCGTGGTTCGGATCTCACTTTAAACTGTAGGCACTCCATTTCATCTCACAATCACCCTACCATTTCACATTTGCGTAAGTGGATATAATCCGAACAGGTAGTAAGATCCGCTGCTGCTACTAATAATATTACTACTACTACTATACTACTACTACTACTACTACTACTACTACTACTACTACTACTACTACTAATAATAATAATAATAATAAATATGAACACGAGCCCATAAAGACAACGTTATTTACGAATTCAACGTGAATTTCTTAAAGAGTATTTTCTCAACACATAACTTACAAACAAACTTAGATTGGGAGAGGTACTTAAGGGGCCCATCTCACGGTTGATTAACCGGAATATCAAATACACAATTTAAAAAATTGGGGCAAAAACGTGAGCATGAAAATTGTGTCTGCAGAGATTTTTGGTAGTTTACCTCTTCAACTACAAGTTATTTTTATAGTCAGTCAAGACCATGAGAATGGCTATTATCAATGAATATATTTTTTTTATGGCTAGATTTCAGGATCTAATATAAGTTTAAAGATTGATTATATCCCAACTAAATCTATAAGGTTATCATGTTTTTGCATACCCTCAATCACTCTCAAACCAGAAATCACATCAAAGCGCGGTTTTTTCTATTCTACACTTGACGAAAGCGAAATAAGGATTACTTTATTAATGTTTTCATTTCAAAATAATTATTTTTACACGCTTCAGTGGTCAAATGGTTTAATGAGTAACTCTCGTTTTAGACTGTCCTGCTGATGACGTGGAAATTGGGGTTCGAATCTCGGTCGGTTCTACTGAAGATAGTTTTCATAAATGGTTTCCCACTCTCCTTCCACGCCAATTTGGGTAGATTACCTCTCAAATGCTTCCTTCCTCATCCTGACCCCATTAGAGTTATTATTATATATGCATATAGTTTGGACACTGAACAGGTAGTAAGATGCGGTGTTAATACTGTGTGTGTGTATATATATATATACATATATATATATATATATATATATATATATATATATAGAGAGAGAGAGAGAGAGAGAGAGAGATAGATAGATAGATATAATTTATATCTATTATTTATTTAAATTATATATATTATTTATTTAATTTAAATATAGTATTCATTTTATATATATATATATTAATTCTATATACTTTCCATTTTCTTGAATTTCTTAAAATACTGTTTCTCTGGTTTCAAAACCATTGTTTTCCCACACCACGTTGCGACATATATATATTAACTAGTACCTAAAATGAGTATTATTTGTGGGATGAGACGGGATATAAATATGAATACACAAACTAAGGTACTAAAAGTAGAGTGTCTGTAAAATATGTCGAATCACCACAAATATATATATATATATAATTTTTTTTTCACATTACTCGTGATTGATTTAGGACTGTCAAGACTTGTAGTTGGCCAACCTTCTCCAACAAACTAGGTTATAATCGCATGCGCGATTGCGATAGTTTTAACTACCAGAAATTACTACCATTTTAAAATTAATTTTTAAATATAAGTCCTCTTCCCCACAAAATGTTGCTCGTAGGCAAACCCTTCGCGACGGGGGAGGATGGGGGACTATTGTTACCATGGTATTGGACCCGGGACTTCCAAGGGCCTGGGACCGAGATCCAGATTCACAAGTTAAATTTGTTTTTATAGAAGATGAAAATAACACAATATAAATAATGAATGAGAAGCAATAAAATGCCTACCCATACTAAAGAACAGTGCATGTCCAACCACTAGCCCACCAGATGGGATTTCCTCAAGAGGAACTGACTGGCATTTATCAAAATGAGAGCATTGATTCAAGCCAGTCTTTTCCTTCGTTTGGAAATGTATGGAAAATTCATGGAATCTATTCTTTTTGTATTCAAACTAAATTTGGCACACAAAGATAGTCGAGAAGTAAATCCAGTTCAATTTAAATAATTCACCGTGTGCATAACCTTTCAGTGTTCGATTAAGTTACCAATTAATTTTTGTACATTGCTTTTTTATTGTAAATAGTGACAACAAAGTTTAAAAAATGTGCAACCAAAGTCAAGAATTGCTGTATAAACTGGGGGGGGGGGGGGGGAGGAGTGCAGCTGGGACACTCACCTTCTGAAAATAACTTTCCCCTCTCCCCCTAAATTGAATAAACTATTCCCTCCTCTAGAATAAGCATGGCCTCCTTTAGATGTATCTCACTCTCCTCTGATATGTTTGAACATGAAGCTGAAAGATGATTTTATATCAAACTCTAAATAACTTCTAGAGGCATTCCCTTTTCAAGTATTTGTTGAGAAAATGCCACTTTAATTATATTTTAGAGGCATCCAATCATCAAAATTGTAGGAGGAAGATAATTAAAGGTCGCTACCGACTACTGAAACTATTCAATTTTTCATAATTTTCTGGAAGAGGGCCACTCTAAATAGCTTCAAGGGACATTTAATGTTCCATGGTTTTCCATATGAGGACACTCTAAATAGCTTTTAGAATAACCCTATTTTCAAAAAATTTATCGGAGAATATCTCTTCAAATAGCTTCAATAGTAATCATTCAATTCTATTGTAAGATTACCTATATAGTTTCTAGGGGCATTCAAATTACAAAAGTTTTATGGTGAAGGACCTCTCCAAAGAGCTTATGGAAGAGTTTAATTTTCAAAAAATGTTATTTAGATATTTAACGCGGATGGATTCCTAGGCCCCTCAAAAATATATAAATATATACATTTTTTGATGCTACATGCCCCTGGACAAAGAAAGTTTAACCACCCCTGAAGTCGAATATTTCAAGGGTTGGGGAGGGCGCTCTTTGCCCCTGGTACCGGGCCCAGTTTGAGCACCTAGCGGGACTGCTTGTAGGATTAAGTGAGTGTTTATCACACTTGCGCTGATGCTAGAGGTCAAGGATTGACCTCAGTTTGCTGTACTAGGGGTAATTTGGATTTAAAAAGTATTTTCCTATATACATTCGGTAAGGGTTTGCGAAGTCCACTTATTCAATTCGAAGCGAGCTCTAATCGAATATATGAAATATTCTCGAAACCGAATCTAAGTTCAAATATTTTCTTTTAATTTGATTTATGCTTGAAAAAAATATTATATTTTGGTTATTTAACTTAATTTATGCATTAAAATTACTTGGAATATGTTTTATTACACAATTGCTTGTAATATTTCATGCTACTCTGACAAATCCTGTTACTATCATAACATGCAACTCTAGTTCTTCAGACTTTGTTCATATAAATATTAATTTTTAATGTATAAAACAGCTCAGCATATCTATACATGAACATAAATGGATTATTTTAGCTGTCAATATTTTTACTGGTGAAGCTTCGAGGCCTGAATTTGTTTCAAAGCGAAGTAGAAGCTGATGTTTGTTTAGAAGCCAAGTCGAAGTTTCGAAGCTTCACACACTTCTAATCTTCCGTTAAATGTTAATACATTTCAATAAAATTAGGCTTGTTTTTTATTCTAACCTACTAATAATTACTAGGATTATTGTGAACGAATAAATAAGATAAAGAATATAAACTAAAACAAACATTGGTACAATAAAGTTGAATCTTGGACCATAAGCTGTTTTTTTTGTGCAACATCTTTCACTTTATCTAGGCTGTACATATCAATTATATATAACCCAGATTACTTGAATTACATAATCAATGATTATGATAATGATGTATCTGAGCTATACGTATATTAGAACAAAGAGGTAGAGTTAGCTTGTATTTGCGTGGAAGGAAATCGGGAAATAATTTAGGAAAAAACAAACTTTAAGATTTAAGCCCTGACCTCCCCCTCACCAGAAAACCAGTCTAATCTAGACTGCCATTTTTATCTTCAGATTACCTGTGCCGAGTAGGTAAGTGACCTTCCTTGGTATAGCCTACTTGGATCGCCGTAAAAGTAAACTTGGACAGTTTTAAACGTTAATAGAGTCTATTTATGTGTTTTATATGTGTATACTGTTCTCTTTTAACGAATAACCTTGTATATATTTCAACAACTCGCATATGGTGACCGTTTGTCAATAATTACTAATGTATATTTGTGTATACGTTCTCTAAAAAAAAAGTTCTAAAATCACGATACAAGTTTTAAATATTTCAAACTATTTCTGTTATTTTTGACATAATATCTAGAAACTTGATCAACATATTTGTGTTGGCTTTTCTTCTACACGTACTAAAAAGAAAGTCTCACCCCACGGATAAAAACGTAGCTTGGGTAGTTAATACAGCCCAAGCAAAGCGTCACATTGAGGTGCAGTATCTTGGAGTCTTCATCAGAAGACCCATTTGCAATCAGATTTCTTTTTAAATTACAACAAAATTGAAAAATAGTTATTTTAAAATAAGATAACTATTTCACCGATGTCATGTTTCGCTGCTTCCAAGTGCAGAATATAGAGTCCGCAATTTAATGAGATTTCTTGTTCGAACGTAGTCATGTCCTATATAAATTCCTAATTCAACGACGTTGCCAACCTGTGAAGTCACGACAGATTAAGATAGAATTTCCCATTTTAGTAAATTTACTTTTTATTTGGTGAGTTTTAAAGATTAAATATACAACGTTGAAACAAAAAACCTTACATTCTTTAATCATTTTAATCATAGTCCTACAGTGTCACCAAATTATTATTTTTATCTTAAAGTAGTTTTTTTTGTAATTTTATTATTTTTTTAAAGTCATCTACAACTTAGTATATTTGGCTTGGCCACGAAAATGGCCTGTAGGAGTCTTCCTGCCAAGATGTAGATTAAAAATGTTCGTGTTAACATAATGTCTATCTAGAAAGATAAAAGGTTAGTTTTAAAATACAAGACATGGTTTTCAAGGCGTAAATAATATAGTGAATCTGTAAACTCGTCAGAGGAAGAGGGGAAGTGTTACCAGTAGTAGAGCCCTCACAGGATGAACTGCTCATTTTCTTCTATAGCGACCGATTAACCGGACAGTTTGCTAGTAGATTAGGCTCTAGCCAGGAAACATATCGAAAAGTAGCTGATTTCATTCTTCACCGAAACACAACGTATTGGAATAACTTTATTAGGTTTTTTAAATTCTAGAAATTGATAATTTTAAAACTTGTTAAATTTCTAAACACACAGTAAAACATTTCTATTGGTCTCAATTCCTCACTTTTCTAAATTAGAATAAAGACAAACTCACCACGAGCTGTATTACCTACTTAAATTAAGTGTTATCCGTGGGGTCAGAGGCGGATCCAGAGAGGATGGGGGTAATCGCCGCCCTTCCCCCTACACAGAGAAAATAATAAAAATTATTGAAACCAATACCTTAATGTTGTAAGGAATTACTAAAACCTCCCATACCCTATCTCCAGAGCCCTGCTTTTATGGTGAATAAAAAAGCCCAATTTCGTTTTTAAGTTTCCCAAAAGCGGTGAATAAGCGGTGAGTTACAAAAATCCTATTTTTGCGACGAAATTATCGAATTAAGACAAAAGCGTTAAAAAAAAGTGGTTTTTACCAAACTTTCGTGATTAAGGTGACTTTGTTGGGTTAAAACTAGACTTCCAGGACAATGTTTGAAAAAGGTAAACTAAACATATTGAACTGAAAACAAAAAATTACATTTTGTTTGGACAAAACGGTAAAAAAACACTAGTCCGCAAAAAAAAAGTGCTGTCAACTTATTAAAAAAGTAAGATTTTGCGGCAGCTGGTCCGGGAAAAGTATGTACAAGTCATAAAGACAAAATATTACACAAAAATCATCTTGTTACTTCACAAAAATTGGGACTATAATTTTAAATCTCAATTTAGAATAGAAAAATACAAAATAACTACCCAACATCACCAAACTGCAACATGCCGAATGCCGAAAATCGCGACTAAATCGCGATTATCGCGGACATCGTTTAAAATCGCTAATATCGCGCTAAAACGCCGATTTCGCGAATTATCGCGACAATTCTGAGCATATATTTGCAATCAGGGTAACCTGAAATGTGAACATCTGAAAGAAAAAATGCCATATCTAACATTCGCGAATTATCGCGATCTCCACAAACGCAGGGCTCTGCCTATCTCATACATTACCTAATCAATAACTATTTCAACTTAGCTATAATGTTCGGAAAATCAAGTGACTTAAAATCAAAACTCTCCAGTAAGTTTAGTATCATAACCAACAATTTGTATTAAAATACATATTTTTACTATTAATACCTACTAAAACATTTTAGGCCCATATACTGTATATATTTATTACTTTAATTGGGACAGTGACTTGTTTTATGTTTTTTTTAAAAATAAAATTACAAATTTGTTGATTAAAATTGTGTTTTTCTTATAAGTCCTCTTTAATAATATAATAATAATAATAATTATTATTATTAGCACCGCGTCTTACTAACCGTTCGTGTTATACGCACTTGCGCTAATGTGGAATGGTAGGGTGATTGTGATATGAAATGGAGGACCTACAGTTTAAATTGGAATCCGAATCAGGGTTGAGGCCTGGCACTCCACACTTTCACAGGTTGTGATTAATAAACGTCTTTTCAGAGGTGAAGGAAGGGTTTGGCAATCAGATAAATATGTGCCGGGACTGAGGATTGAACCCCGGACCCTCAGTACATGAGTCTGACACCTTACCCCTGGACCACCAAATCACCGACTACTTTAATTACTAATTAAGAATAGTTTTATAAACTATAAATATTATTATTAAAATTATAAATAAATATTTTGAATAATTAAAATTATTAAATTTATACTTGAAGGAGCCTTTTGAAAAACAATCGCCCCCCTCAACAACAGGCCCTGAATCCACCCTTGCGTGAGGCGAGAAGGTTTCTTGGATAAAATTCCCTTCAAACGGGACAACACTTCTCATTATTTCCATAAAAAATAATTATAACAATATTATATAAGATATTGGTCAGACATTTTCAAAGTTATGTTATTACAGTGTTTTATTTTTGGTATTTGTTATCCCAAATTAAATATTAAACTTACCACATACACAAATTGGTGAAACACATTTTCAAATGTGTTTAGTTTAATCTTAGATTTACTAAGATATAAATATAAAACTTTTTATCATTCATAATTTATATTTTTCCATTGAAAGTCAACCAGTAAAACGTTCTATACATAAAGAATTATCAAGCAACATGCTGTGTCAGAATTTGAGTATGTCTTCCAAAATAAATGTGTACAGCACTTTGTAAAATTATCGCTTCCTCTCAAGAGTCATTTATTTCATTGGTTACCGCTGGTTCGCGTGCAAAGTAAATATGTATTCTACGAATAGTCGTAAAAACACCAATTCACAAGAACCTACAATATTCATTAGTTCTAGTGAATGCACAGTACAAGTATTCTAAGACTTCACTCTTCATTAAAATAAATATTTTCATACAAACCTAAGCCCTATACCATTTTATGTGTTCTTAACCAATGTTTGTCTTTAGTCGAAAAAAGAACAACATTAACGGGGCCACACATTTTCAAACGAAAACCTTAATAAAATGAACCGTTAAGATTTTTTTTTGAGTGAACAAGAAAAGGAGACCTTTGAAATTTGAAAGCAATTATCCACGGTATTGTGAGGCTGGACATGGCACTAACACGATTTTTCATTATTTTATACTTTCCTTTCATGTTTTTTTTTTAAAGTTTTGTGCCTGTCTTTAAAAAATCCATGCTAATATTACTTCAAAAATTTTGCAATAAAAAAGAAGGGCTTCTTCTCTCAAATCGTTTATTTTGAATCAAGTTGCTCCATAGTGTTTAACAGTGATGCCATGGTGTTATTGTGTTTAGCTAGTTGGCCCTGTATATTTCACCGTTTGTAAAACGATAGGTAGTATAATAATTCTTAGAAAATATTAAACTTATTTGTCCCCTACATCTCCTAACCCCTTCTTCTTCCCCGCCTTCCAACTCATGTACGAGTTACAAGAAACACTCAACATGTTGTATTTTGAGACTAAAGAACCCTCAATTCTGTGTAATATTTAAGCTAGATGACTGCAAAAATTCTTACTACCTTTATATAGCTTGATTGTTGTTTATTGGATCTACATCTTCAGAGATATACAATGTTGTCCATGTGGTTAGTTTGTCTATCTTTAGCCCGGGAGTGTAGGCGGTGGGTTGTCAAAAAGTTTCTACATCCTCAATAGGCCTATAACGATCGAACGCCTTCACTTTTCATATACCACATTTACATGCCGATTTAAAGGTCCACCTTCCAGTAATAGTGGAAAATTAACGGTATAGGCTCTTGTTTTATACTTTCTGAAATTATTTGAAATAAATCACCAATAGCTAGATAACTTAAATTTAAGTGTCATAATAAATCAAATATACTCTATTTTAGAAAAATACCCAAACTTGTAAGTACGTTGATTTAACATATGTATCGTTTGTTCTGGTTTTCAAGTGACTTTGATATTTAAAGCCCGACTGAGTGTACCGAAGGTGTATTTTCCAAAATGATTTACCGCTCTTCCTCCATGCAAATTCGGGTATATTTATCCTCTAATTATACCTTTCCCATTCCTATTCTAGCAGCACAATTAAATTCGGGCAGACTAGACAAACAGTAAAGTTGTAGTTTTTGAACAGTTGAGAACATATTAAAATTAAATGGTCAGTTCGTAGACGTCTGTCTATTGAATTTAGAGATCCTTGTTCAATCCTCAGATCCTGATTAAGTCATGGTTCAAAAGTGATAGTTAAGTCCCCTGATAAAAAAAAAGTGCATTACCATTTTAGATTAAATGAATTGGGCATTTGGTAAATATTGCAAATTTGGTATGAAAGGTACTAATAATTCATATAAAATAGTGGTGTCGCTTGTAAATAGTTGCGTTCTCGCTAATTACTCAATTTTAACAAATGTCAGATAATTATATTAAGTTTGTTAGTTATTGTTCTAAATTTAACTTTGAGCAAAGTGTTTTGAACATATAATTTTTTTTTACATTTACATTTACATTTTAATAACAATAGAAGAATTTCTAAAGCTTGGTTTTAAATTATAGTATGTAAAGTGTAATTTATAAATACAAGGTTGTATCAGCACACGATCTACAAACTTAACCTAAAATAGTAAAACTATGGCCAACACTAACTATCCAACCACATCGTCAGAAAATTTAAAAGAAGTGTAAATAAAAAATGTATGTACACACTCCCAACTATTCATACATTACCTGAATTTGAACAATGGTCTTGAATAACCCTCAGTCTAGCTAAACATTCAGACGTAATAATGGGTATTAAGAGCTTTAATCCAAAATATCAAAGGAGTATAGGACTAAGGTTAATTAATACGAACTATACAGACATTAGCCTTATTCAAATCAAGGGAAATAAAACACATGCAGCTGGTCAGGATTAAACACAGGACTTCCGGGTGAGGGTCAATTACACTAACTGCGAGACCAGCTCTGCCAGACTTTGACCTTTAGATAGCGATCAAAAACCACTCAAATTTAATATAAGTGTATAGTAAGAATACCAGTTTAGTTAACCTTTCACCCTTAGTACCATATTCCTAATCTTGTGATCAATGGAAAATGCATCCGCTTAGCTACACATGTTGTTTGAGTAGTTCAAACTACTTCCTAAAATCATCAGAATAGCAATATATAAGAGAACAAATATAGCTTTTTTTTTAAATTTATATATTTCTTGGTTCTTTAGCTAACCGAATAGGTAGTCAAAATGTCTAGTTTTCTCTCACTATGGATGTACAAAAGAGTTTAAGGTGCACAATATAAAGATTTCAATAGATACTTATTTAAAGTATAAAATGGCTTGGTTAATTGAGTTTAAAGATGCACTTATCAGTTGACACGTGGTCTAATGCATTAAGCTCAACATATTTTATTTTCTTAAACACACTATATGCCGTTCCTTGCTGTATAGAATTTTAATTAATATTTTCTGCTTTTTAATAGGAGAGTTAATCAATTTTTCTCAATATCTATATCCATGGAGATGTAAGATCAATTCACATAAAGATGATGAACATTACATTGGTGTGGGTTTCATTTGTTAAAGAATCAAGATTTACCTATTAATGTGAATATAAAACAACCCATACAAAATATAGTTTCTCTTTGGATTTAAGATTGAAATGTATTCTGTAATAATTACTCTTAGGATTGCAGTTGATTTGGCGATCAAGTAGAGGTGAATTCACACGTACGCTGACATTTGAACGCAGTACAGTGAGTCCGCAACTCTTGGTGCAGCTGTTCACACACTCGCGGAAAGTTTGGAATCTCTGTTTACCCATGATGCATTGAAATGTCAAACATAAAAACGTAAATATTAAAATCAGTGCAGGTTACTGTATTTAAAATAAAATTAGATGTTTTACTTCTTCCTGGGTTTGATTTTGTCCTCGATATGCCTCATGACTTCCAATAAACTGCCGTTGTTAAATCATCACTTTTGAGATAAGCCATTGTGAGAATGTGCTGTGTTTATAAATAGTGGATGTTTAAAAGTTTGCGCATGCGCTGATCGGGTCTTCTTAGCAGGTTTTCTGTAGAAGCGCTGGAAAAGTTGAAACTATTTCTACTCGAGCAGTCGCGGACTTCTTGTGTTTGGATTAGAGCTGTCACGTGGCCTAATATCAGCACTGCTCTCGTTTTACAGCGATCGTGTGAATCCACAGTGAGATAGAAAAAATAATTAATTCTGCATGACTAGTTTGTTGATATTTCCAAACTCCTCTGAACTGGTCACCCCCTCCAACTCTAACCGCTTGAGGCCATAACAAGCGGGAAAAGGGTGGGCGGAATCAAAATGGAATTTAATGTAAAAACAATTAAAATAATAATTTACAGGTTTAACAAAAGTAGAATTATTTATTCAAAATAAGACAACAGAGGTATATAAGTAATACATGGTCTTACAAGGTGAACTGATTAGTGTTTAAAATATATATATATAACGCAGAGAATGCGCGTTATATATATATATATATATATATATATATATATAACGCAGAGAATGCGCTTTCGCAGTACATTTGAGGATTTAATCCACAATCTCAATGTACGAGTATTAATAATCCTTGAAGAAGACTACGTTTGAAACGTCTAATATAAGAGTAATATCATAAATTATTTATTGATATGAATTAGTCTGGAAGAGACTCAAGAGAAATAGTCAAAATAGTTAATATAATAATAAAGAGCTTAAAGAGCTCCTATACTTGGTTAACAAAGTGCCAGAATCACCCTTGTGACATCAGACTAAACAAACAGATTAAATCATTAAACCTTTGAGTCCTTATAATATTAATAAAGAGCTTAAAGAGCATGAAATAGAAAGGAATAAGGTATTTCCATTATTGAAATATCAAAGAGCTTAAAGAGCTCCTCTACACGGTTAACAAAGTGCCTGAATCATCATTGTATTTTCCGACTAAACAAACAGATTATCATTAAATTTTAAATTAAATTTAATCTCAATTTTTTTTTTTTAATTATACAAAGGTTAAACTCCCCGACATAGCCCAAACTTATGCGGGACTATTACTTCCACCAACTTTGAAGCAATTGAGAAGATTTAGATTTGTTAATATTCATCATTATAATAATATAAAACAAAGTAATATAACAATAGATTACTGGTAATTTCTCACTAAAATATCGGTTATTGTTTAAAGTTATAACTTATTGATTAACAAAAATAAATTACTTTTATAATTTATCCAAATTAAATACGTCCACTAAATTTTATCTTTAATTTAAATATGATAAAATTTTAAAGTTTAAAAAATAATGGCAACCATTAGTGGAATAAAATTAATATTAAATTAAGTATGCCAAGCAAGAAAGAGAAAAAAAAGTCTTCCGACTAATAAGTTAAAATGTTACAAAAAGACTAGCGCCCAAGCGGTAAAAGGAAACATTAAGGGTTCCATAAAAACAATTTAACTTCCAAAATAGATCTTCTAGTGAGAAATTACTGAAGCTTATATAAACGATTTTAATCACATAATTAACTAAGTGTTTAAACACTCAAACCCATTTCAGGTCGTAATATTTAAGTATTTAACAAAATAAGTCGAGTTTATATTTTCCCATCGCGGAGTGAATATGTCCACGTCCAGACCAGGACCTCTCGTGGTTGAGTCGGAATTAATAGTCATCCATGTTAGCTGAGCGCCAGCTTTATATAGATCTAGTTGCTTGACCCAAGGAACGGGAAATCTTCATATTTGAAGTATAACGGTCACGTTGCGAACAAGTGATAGAAGTATGATTTTCTTTGGAACACCCGTTGTCGTCTTGACCCCTCATCCTGGAGATCCATCGATTTGGCCGTGTAAATCGCGTGTTGTTTTCTGTCGGCCGGCTAAGCCAATCAGCGTAGGCCTAGGTCACTTCATATAGATGTCTCGTCGATCCACTTTTTATAGGTGTGTCAGCATTACCTTCAGAACAGAATTTGGTTTGAACTAATCATGTGATGATTGTCGGTCATGGAATTCGTGCTAAGCCAGAAGATACAATGAGTGAGTAAAGCACATATTTTAGATATAGTAAGTTTTTGTAAACGTTGATATTGCAGGATGTCTATGAGTATCGGCATTATTTGGGGTGGGTAGTACTGATATAAATTAGCTAACATTGCTAAAGTTACAATTGCAGGATGTCTATGAGTATCGGCATTATTCGGGGCGGGTAGTATTGATGTAAATTAGCTAGCATTGCTAATGTTACACCTCGCTGCCAAGGAGACTTACAAATAAGGTTTATGCATTGAAAGTTAACATATTTGAATTATTACGTATTTAAAATGGCGATGTATTCAGACTAACAGTGTTTTTTTTATTGATACGGCATCGCTCGCTGATGATATAGCATTATGGTATAAAGCGTACCTTTTTTTCTTAAATATAAGTACAACAGAAGAATTATCATCTCAATTCGATGAGTATTCATTTGAGTTTATTGGAAACAAGGAAATTGACGAAATCGAAAGTACAGAAATTTAGTTTTATTACATGTATATGTATAATATTATCAATGAATAACGCCATTAGAAATAACAGAAACAAAATATTGGGATACCAAATTTTAAAAACCCATGTGTGTTCCTGTTGAGGTAGGTCAAACCCAGCTGGCCAGGTGTGTGTATGTGTTCTTGAAAGTTTAGTTAGGGTAGTTGTGTGCTCGGAGCAAACAAACCACCCTCGCTTTGGCCCCCAAATACCCCCTTCAGTTATGAGTTACGATCAATCTAGTCTTTCACAGTACACTCACCTAAACGTCAAAAGGAGCATGGTAGTAGGCATTAACTAATTTAATTTATTAAAAGGATACCCACTGATACAAAGATATAAACATTTTCTTGTTAAATTTCAATCGTAGAAATATTTTTCCGTTAAATTTTTAATCAGAAAATTAAATTAAAATTAAATTTTGAGTCAGAAAATTTTCCACGGTGTTTGCTTTCAGCCTACTAAGAAGGTGAGGTGGTTGGGTAGCTGGCACTACAATCCTATTTTTTATGTTTATTTTATTTATTTAAGGTATTTAAAATGCACGTTCTGAACCGAATGATTATATCAGCAAACAAGAATTTCTATGAATGAGAATGAAAGGGTCTACCAGGTTTACTTCCGCTCCGAAGGAAGTTGTGCTACAGAATTTTATCCCTTGAGAAAAATCTCTAGAGCACAACTAGGTTTGAACCTACGAGAATCGAGCGAGCATTTTACCCCAAGACCACTGACCTTAGAGCCTATTACACACACACACACATATATATGTATATTTATATATACAAATATATAATTCATCAAGTATTATGTTGGGGGATGAGCTAGGGTAGAGTAAAGGTATCCAATACTTAAGCCAACATTATTTTTTATTTTTTTTATATCTTAGAATCTATGACTTAGATGATAAACCTATACTGAAAATAAAGAAAATCAGAGATGAAAGTTTTTCATTAAAATTTTAAGATCATTTCGTCCCAAGGGAAGGGATTTTAATATATTAGTGAAGGATTAACCACATGATTAATAGCACACTCTACCTGAGTGATACATTCAACCATAAAACGCTGTAGTCGCTACCTGAGTGTGAAACGAGAACTGTAATCGCTGTTATTACTTTATTGGAACTCATTTAAATAGCTTTACTTTTTTTTTCAATAAGGAAATAATATGAATTTTTCCAGAGTTGAACATTTTCATTTTCATTTCTCTACTGATATAACATACCCTATGTCCAGTGGCTAGTGTAGGCAGCCATAAATATAAGACATCCCAGTTTCAATCAATTTTTATAGGTTTTTTTTCACCTCGTCCAGCTACCCTGTTGGGTTCAATTATTATGAGTACCACTTTTATTTTGGGTAGCTCACGAAACAATTTTAAATTTTAAAAGTAGCTACCACACTTGATGAGTTTGGCGAACCTTACCTTAGACCATACGGCCAATGAAGCGGGTATTCCGTTTGTTAATAAATAAGGTGTGCGAGTACTAAAAAATCCAAGTTAAATTAGAGTTTTATTAGCTGCTCGAACTCGACTCCAAGATTTTTAACTAAACTTGAAAAATTGGAGTACTCTGAATTCTCAATCTTTTTCTAGAAAATTCCTAGTTTGATTACTTTTATACAATTTTAAGATATAATTTAACAGGAAATAGATTACCTAAGGAAAAAAAGCTGCACAGTTATATAAACTTTAAAAAAAATCGAATTTGTATTACTATGAAAAAAAATTTACAAAAGATGTATTAAAATAAATATGTTTGTACTTATATTACTCGAATTTGAAAAAAAAACTCGATATTTTCATTCAAACTCGACTTGAACTCAACTCAAATTTAAAAAAATCCTATTTGCACATCTATATTAATAAAGAAATTATGTATTATTTTATTGTATGGGTGTCTTGCTAACTAATAAATAAAATAAATCACTTTTCACTGAGGCTGGGGGTGTAATATTAGGTCTACTCTCTTTGAATAAATTAGTTTGTTATCCGTAAATTGATATAATGTGGGTTTATAAAGTGTTTGATAAATATCTCCACCAAAATATAGTTGAAGTTTAGGTACCTTTGATTTTAATAACGTCGTTATCTCATTTATATAATTGATAAAACTTTTTTGTTTCAGAACGTCTAGACATGGTTCTAGATCACTGGTTCTCAACCTTTTTGTTTTGTTCACGGCACACTTTTTTTTATCGTGAATCCTCGCGGCACACTGAAAGTAAAAGTTGGTGACACAACGCGAAACTCGGCCATGTTCATGCACAAACTTCTTTCGTCTGAAAAGGAAATTCATGTTTTTTTCTTTATTCGATCATTAATTGAAACTTTAGGTTGGAAATCACAAGCACAAATTCTTCATTAATTACTCAATAAATTAAATTCTTTGGAAATTAAATATATCAAAGTTTTCGTTCATGTTCTTTCTATTTCTTTTTAAAAGTTTATTGATTTTTTTTACCAACAATAACATATTGTTGAAAATTTCACGGCACACCTAGTGAATTTCGCGGCACACTCTTTGAGAACCACTGCTCTATAGTCTATTTGGAAATGTATATTATCTACCGAATTATATAAAATAAAATCTACATTTAAGATGATTATATTATATTTTTATTTTTACTAGATTAGTTTAGTGCAAGCTATTAGCAAACTAAGCTTATATATTCGTAGACTATTTTATTTTGTGTACTTTTTTAGCATCATATCTAACTATCCGATCGAGCTATACGAGTAAAGATGAATTTTGAGGAACCGAACCTGCAGTTTCTTGAAGGAATAGTAGAAAACTATTTAGGAAAAAACACCTTAATTACACCTGACCAGGATTTAAAACACGATTTCCCAATCAGCGTATTATAGTCTATTGCAAATGTGACGTCTCAGACTAGTCGACCACTGAAGCAGCATTTGCTTACGTTAAAAAAAAGTGTTACGTAGTGGCCACGTAACTTTATAGGTAGTAAAGAAGAGAGTATCTTAGAGTAGATAATTAAGCTCTTATCAACCTAGATACAAGATTATAGAGACAAAGTAAAAATTTAATACGAAAAATTGCATCCGAACGGGATTCGAACCCTGACCGATCAAAAAACTAAATGCTAAAATATATTGACAAGAATAAATACAAATTAATAGTAAATCTATAAATTTTACAAGATGCCTTAATATTGTAAAACTATTCATGCATAGTATAATTTTCATAATAAAAACGTTTATGAAAATACCAAAATATTTTTGAGGACAAAATTGATATTTTTCTATATTACAAATTTTAATAAAATATATCAAAGGTGACAATTGCATCTCACATAACCCAACGTGAAAAAAATCTAGTACATTTTCTAGGCTGTAGGCTGTAGCTGTGTAATCCCCCCGCTCCTGCTCCCCAGGGAAAAAAATATATATAGGGGACGGTGGGCCACATTGTTTAGTAGGTTTGGATGAATATTATTACGACCAATAAAAGGGATATTAACGTTATGATCTATAACGGATAAGGAATATTTTTTGAGTGGAAGTGAATCCGTACACTACATACTTGGGGAAGAGGTGCTAGAAGAACCAAACGTGATTCATCGCATTTTACTAAAACTCCAAGCACCTGGTTAAAGGTTAGAACCTTTAACAGCTATCATTTCGATTCATTCTATTGTGAGCTTGACGCCTTATACCACGTGAGCAGTGGTGTGAGCCAAACATGGGACGAATGGGGAACACAATAAACGGTTAAATAATGAAATCTATTGCTCTATTATTGTACAAATATGAGTATATTCGGATGTACTATTCTGTCAATCATGTTCTAATAAAGACTTTTTCCTCCCTCTCACTTTATTAAACACAGTCATCGGTAAAAGTCAGCAGCACTCTGTCGGATCGTTGTTCCGGTTAGTTGCACAAGGTTAACTTCCCACACCAGTCCCCAAGGAACCCCTCCCCTCTTTACATCCCCCCCCCCCACACACCCCACACTCTCAATCACACACAGACCCTTCCTGCCTCACGATACACAATCTGACAGAATATTGCCCTCTTTGAATCAGTGGGGACTCCCCTATCTCAAATTAAATATTTATCAGGTGTACCTTAAGTAAAAATATAATGAATACATGTGATACACACAGGTGGGCAAATGGGATAAGGCGTCAACTTCATCTAAACAGTGACGTGAGGCCAGGGTTTCAATCTTGGCTGGATGCATTGCAAGCAATTATTCCTAAATGATTTTATACTTGACTATCCACGCAAGTTCAGATACATTTCATCTTAAATTCATTCCTCATCCCTACTAACCTAGTGCTAGTATATGGATAGCCCGGGCGAGTAGTAAGAGTCGGAAGAAAAGTATATATAGGTGCAAAACTAAAAATTAGATTAGTGTGCTTATTATTAACTTTTTTTATATTCCCCATAGATAGAAAAAATATTAGGGCTGTTATGACAAACGTGTGAGTTATTTGTCCTTCAGTCTCTAGAAAAAGTAATATTTATTAGATCCCTTTGATTAATTAATATGACAAATGGTTTATTCCTATTGATGTAATTTTTTACATGGTAGGTTTTGGAATATATTGAACTAAATATAGTAGCTTTCATAAATGCCAGTTACGACCCAATAACTTACATATCAAATATATGAATGTATGTATGAATGTATGCGAGTAGAAAGTATGCAAGTCTAAATATAGGCCTATGTATGTAGCCAATGAATGTAATAATTGATACACGCAAGTGTCCATCTTATTGTTTTTTAAACAATCAACTGATTAAGACAAAACTATAGATAATACTGACAAATTACCAGCTAAATTATGATTTAGGTAGGAAGAACAGTAAAGTTAGTTACTAAAGTTACTAAAACAATTTTTTTTATATTCAAACATCAAGTAATGTTATCTGGAGTTGTCACTTATGATATATATTATAAATACCTATAATATAGCACAAATATTACCATAAAATGTTATCAATGTTGGCCGTAAAAAATATGTTTGAATTTTATCTACTGCTCTTCCAACCAAAATCAGACTATATAAATACAAACGGCAGAAAATAAATATAATTATTTATAAAAAAGTTTGGATATTTCATCATGAAGGCTGTCTCAAATGAAAACAATTAATTGTTCGATAAATGATTTGTCCCTTGAGTCCCTTGTGTGAAGTATTATTTACCTAAAAGTGATAAACTGTATTAGATAACGTCTGGTATTTTATCTATGAGTTTTCTGGGTTTGGTATAGTTGCGTGTAATGTTTTTATAATTTTGATCATGTTGAACGTTTATTTTGCCATGTTTTAGAGTTTAAAATATCAAACAAAAAATGTCCATTTTAATATATTTCACTTTTGATAATAAATATGATACATAATATGTTTTGTAGCCTTCAAGACTGGTTAGTATGAACATTATGGATAAAACATGCATACAATAACTATATACCTACTAACATTCTTCGTCAAAATTTGACGAAATTTTATTTCGTACTTAACACACTTCATACAAATGTAAACCTATTTCAGTTTTTTTATAGAATGGTATCCTAAAAAAGTATGCTCATTTCGCTGGTACAATAAACAAATTTTGTACTTTTTGAGCAAACAACTTTTGTCTGTATTTTGGAAATAATGGCTCCAGATAATATACACTTATAAAACAAAATAAGTAAGGTAAGTAAAATATTCTTCTAAAAGAGTAAGTAGTGTATCTAAAAACTTTGTTTTTATTTTATACTTTTAAATAAATCCAAAAAATGTTGTGTTATCAATTGAAAACAGCTGACATAAATTTGTTTAGTGTATTTTCTCACTAGCAGTAACTAAAGTTGTTTAACCTAAAGTAATATGTCGATAAGGATGAGTTTTATGGTAATTTTCACCCTAATTTATTGGGTGGAATATTGAAAATTATTACTCGGAGTAAATACCTTTAGTATATTCGGTTGGGACCAAGTCTAAACTTCCATGAAACTAGCCCTGCATGTATTTTATGACAATTTTTTTAAGTACACCCGCTCTGTGGTAGTGGCTAACGCGCTAGCGTGTTGAGCTCGGTGCGAGGACGGAGATCGAGGTTCGAATTCGGGCGGGTAACTGAGTGTTTTCCCCAATGGTTTCACTTCCTCCACGCAATGCGGTCCTTCCTAAATCACCTCCATTCTATCCATTAGGAATTAGACTTAGTATGAACCGAACGGGGAGTAAGAGCGTGCTAATTATAAGTACCCCCTCTGCATATTACTAATACCAAGTTCATTGGGTAGACTGCTGGAACGGGAGATCGAAGTTCGAATTCGCTTGGGTGAACTAGGGAGTTTCCTAAATGGTTTTCCATTCTCCCTCCATGCAAATGTGGTTTCACTTTCGATATTCAACCTTCCCAATTCCTAGCCCATTAAAGTTATTAGTACTTAAGCGTATAGACAGAACGATTATTAAGACGCGGGGCTAATAATATTATTATTAATATTATTATTTTACGTGCTCCACGTCTGTATAGGCCGTAGATGGATTAGGGATGAGTACGGTAGAATTTAGAGGAAATTTGTCCACATTTTCTTCGAGGGAGATTGGTAAACAATTTAGGAAAACAAATCAAGCAGGATTTGAACCTCAACCTACCCAAACTATGACGAGACTGTCTTCTCTACCGGCGTGCTCCCTCGTGCAAGTTAGACTCAATTAATCTCCCAACAATCACAATAATTTAATGACTGAAATACCTAGTGATCACTGATAATCATAATCATCATCATCATTCCATGAAAACCGTGAGAGCGCCCAGTAGTGGCCTAAGGTCTTGGTGCCCCCTCCCCCACCCAATCCCGTCTTCCCTTTTTTTACATCAGCGGGAAGCCAATTACCTTCCCATTCTTCTACCCATCAACCTCGTCCCACCCTCCTTCCCCTGCCAGCTCTTTCAAGAGGCCCTACTAAACAGCTGCTAGCTGTGCTAGAGTAAATATTAGCCCCCCCTTCTCTGCCCTCCCCCTCAAAATAATAACACCCCCTCTTGCAATGTGTACCCAACGTGGCTGTAACCACTGGAACAGTATACAGATTACTCTCGCTCTTGAAATACGTCATTACACTCGTATTATTACAACTATGATTGACAGTAGACTCCTCTTTAATGACGACGATAGATGATGGGCCGCTTTAAAACGTTTGGTTTAACATATCCATGTTTTAACTAACATAAGACAACGAATGGTCTAAGGCGTCACTTGAAATATACTGGACCGCCGATGAAGGGGGCGTGGTGTTCAAATCCAGCTTGGGCGTAGAGAGAGATGTTTTTAATTTTTTTTACTAGTTGCATTTTTTCTTCACGTAAATTCATGCACAAGTACTATGGGCTAAATCTTCCTCATACTTAACACATGAAGGTAATTAGTTCATTTGCATAAAATACGAGCGTGTAGTAGAACACGGTGACAAAAAACACGCTAGCTCAAAACAATTGTTCGTTGAGTTTCCTCCATAATTTTTGTTAAAAGTTTTCTGACTAGATCTACATAAAATCAGAAAAATTTATTTATTTGTTTTTCTATTTTACTTTTTAATGTAAGAAAAACAGAAAGAGATTAAAATCTCGGTAGTACAAATGTCACTTAATCTGGACTATGGTTACATTTTGTTTTTACTTATTACTACTATATTTTAGGTAGCAAAACCTCTTCGAGCCCCAACCAACTTTAAGTGATACTTATTCAAAAGATCCAGGATCGTCAAGTTCACTTTTAGTTCAACTGATTTTTAAATTTTATCACAATTTAGTAACATACCAACATAACATAAACTCTCTCTGCTGCGTGTCAGATTACTATTTATATATTATATCTAAATTTCCCTGTATTATTTTAGTTATATTTTCGGTACTCCGGGCTATCTCCTCAGCCCCCTCCCCCCACTATCTCCATCCTCCCGTATTTAGTCTAGATTATCAAAATTGTACTGTATTATGAAAATTATAAAGTCTAGTTATAAATTTTCATGCACATTTTATGTGCCCTTAGTCCGAAAAAGTTGTTTATAGCATATTGTATGTCTTTACGTAGGTTCTGTAAAATTTATAAGACTAAATTTACCTTCTAAGCTCATGTACACAATACATGACTTACAAACTAAATTATCCTAGTATAATAGCCTACAATTATGTACACGTGGTCTAAGGATTTTATAAGAGAATAAAGTACGTTGGCATTAAGAGAGGACCATGGCTCAAATCTCAACTGAGCACAACAGGGAAGGTTTAATTATTATTATTATTAGCACCGCGTCTTACTACCCGTTCGGGTTATACGCACTTACGCTAATGTGCAATGGTAGGGTGATTGTGAGATGAAATGGAGGACCTACAGCTTAACGTGGAATCCGAGCCACGGTGGAGGCCTGGCATTCCTCACATTCACAAGTTGTGATTAATACACATCTTGTCAGAGGTGAAGGAAGGGTTTGGCAATCAGATAAATCTGTGCCGGGACCGAGGATTGAACCCCGGACACTCAGCACAGAAGTCTGACACCTTACCCCTAGACCACCAGGTCACCGAAGGTTTAATTAATCTTATATATATATATATATATATATATAATATTATATTGTGTGTGTGGTGTGTGTGTGTGTGTGTGTGTGTGTGTGTGTGTGTGTGTGTGTGTGTGTGTGTGGTGGTGTGTGTGTGTTGTGTGTGGTTTTCCCTTCCTTCATCCACGCTGATAGTGAGTAAACTTTCTATGAAACTACTCTCTATAACTCTTATTACTTTAAGTGTTTTAGAGCATTTGCATTATACCTAAAGTCTGTTCAACGTAGGAATTGTTTTCTGAAAGGCCTTTTCCCCTACCAGAAATCTATTATATAGCAGGATATTAGTAGGAAAAAAGACCTTTAAGAGAATAATTCCTACCATGAATGGAGTACTAGGTAAATAAATGGTAGAGCACAATCGTACAGACTATAAACAAACCTAGATTATTGTAACTAGGAACAATTTAAAAATAAAACAATTATCAATAAACAAATCTTTAAAAAAATCCTCATATTCAGACATCCATATGGAACAAAATTGTTAACCAACTTTTAAAATGTTTAAATTCGTCAGTTAACTACTCTTACTTTCGGCGCTTTAATCCAAATCACGATTTAACCTTTAGGAATGGTTAGGCTATTATTATGATGTGTTATATCTTACGACAGGTCCATTCCTTTTGTCAACGAGATTAGACCGCCAAAGCGGCCTATCCTCTGCCTCCTCCTTCAGCTCCCAGAATTTTCTTCTTCCTTCGAGTCATCCAATATTTGAATCCTCCTTTATCCTAAGTTCCTATTTACCTCAACCTTTCCCTATAAGACATCGTGCAAAAGACAGTTCCTCCGAAGGATGTGTCAGATACAGTTCTCTTTGTACTGAAGAATCACATCAAAATGGCTTCCTTCTCACCCATTCTTCTTATGACTTCTTCAGTTGTTACCCCGTCTGTCCATCTGATTTTCTCAAGTCTTTTCCATCAACACATTTCAAAGCCTCCAAGTATTTCTTTCCATTTGCCTACTAGTCCAAGTTTCTGCTTTACAGAGAACGATGCTTCAAATGTAGCATTTCATCAGTTTCTTCCTCAGTTCCAAACACAACTTGCTAGTCAGCAATAACCTCTTCTTGATTAAAGTTTCCTTAGCAATGGCGATCCTCGACCCAATTTCCTTGGTGCAGTAGGCATCCTTCGTCAGGATTCTTCCCAGGTACTTGAGCCACTTTATGTTTTCCAATTACTGGTTTCCAATTCTTATTTTCAGCGGCTCTTCATCGAAATATAAAGTTTTAATTATATATATCGAATCATTTGGGCTGTAGCTCCAGGTAGGCTGTAGGTAGACATACAGAGAGACATAGAGAATCGTAAGATCCAATTTTTTAGTTTGAAATCATATAAAGCGTAAACATACTTCATAATCTTGGAGATAAAATAGTTCACGATTATAATAATATATTATCTATATAAGAAAGTAAAATTATACATGTAAATCATGCACCAACTGAGATCAAACTTCACACTCTCTAGAATTATGGTCAACTACTCTTACCACTAAGCCCCACTCCACTTTAACGAAAACAACCCTCATTGATAGGCACAACAAAGACTCAACATCAAAATGACCTCTTTTTTTTTGTTTGGGTTTGAATCGCTGCTAGATTTACTAAGAATAATACTCGTATACCTTAAATGACATACCAATATCACTCCACGCAAATGCGGATAAATTTAATTAAAATTATTCCTTACTTCTGTGATGTGTTATTTTTTATTAAAATCGGATAGTCTGGTTTGGAAGTGAGATGTGATAAAAAAACATAAATTAACAGAAGCAACAATGACTTTCGTAACGCGTCTAAACGTTATTAAATGTAGTATCAAACACACTAGTAAAAATGTTTTGCAACAAATCAGTTCAAATTACCAGGATCAAAAATGTAATATTTACTAATGATAGAAACAGAAATATTATTCAAGGGATGTTTGCTCTATTCTTCACTTTACAACAGTGGAATTGGATTCAGTCAAATAGTTTTTTCAATATAAAAATATATATTTTAATTACTTTTAAAAAATATAGAAATATTATCACCGTTTTCTAATGTAAACTGCGATTTTTTTAACACCGCATCTTACAAACTGTTTGGGTTATATGCTTGTGTACTAATTACGCTAATGGTTTTAGGAATAAGAAAAATTATATTTAGAGAAAGTGTACCCACATTTTCTTGGAGGAAAAGTGTAAACCATTTTGGAGAAAACACTATCAGTACTCTCGACCGAGATTCAAACCTCGACCTCCCCGTCATCGGCAGTCTAGTCTAGTGCGAGAGTAGTGCCTTAGACCATGCGGTCACCGAAGTGGGTTAGACCACGATGGGCGCCTGATTCAAGCTGTATGCCTTTTACCTACCTAAGCTAGGTAGGCCTACTATCCGTGGGGTGAGTCTTAACTTTTTTTTTTAGTACCGCGTCTTACTACCCGTTCGGGTTATACGCTTAAGTACTAATTACGCTAATGGATTAGAAATTGGGAGGGTTTGAATTTAGAGGAAGTGAACCCGCATTTGCGTGGAGGGAGAGTGGAAAACCATTTAGGAAAAACCACCCCCAGTTCACCCGACCAAGATTCGAACCTCGATCTCCCCGTCCTCGGCGGTCGAGCTCAACACGACTAGCGGTGAGTCTTAACTGATAATCTTATATAAAGCTTGGGCGATAGATATAGTGGTAGAATCTGAGACATTTAATTTGGTTAATGCTACTTATTTTTTTTCAAGTGGTCTCCGTTTTAATGAGGAATCTAAATCGACTGGGGACAGAGGGCTTAATTTTTTTTTATAAGCTTACAATTATTTATTCAAGAGAAGTTCATGAAAAAGAAAGCAGTGAATCCCAATTTAAATAATATTTGGTCCATCATTAAATTGTAAACTAGTTAATCTATGTATTATATCAGTGAAACACTTTGTTTTATCTCTAGATTTATTCATGCGGTTATAGTAATATTTAACAGCTAAATCTCCTTTTTTAATTTTACAAAGATGAGTTAATTTTCATGATACATTCCTAAAAGCCTTCATAGTTTAATTACATAAGTCAATGAACTGTAATCAAAAACGTTTAACAGTTGGCGCTAGCTCATTTTACATAATGTACGAAGCCAACGTAATTTTAGCAATTTTTTTTTAACTCTAAACTTTACCAAGCCCGTTTTATTTTTACATATTTGCTGTATCGAGTATCCGCGTTTTCCACCTCACTGCCATAATTGTAAAGCCTCCCCCTCTTCAAAACCACCCCACCTTCTTTTTCAGGCTGGGTGCCACGAAAATTAACACAGTATATAGATATAATATGTATAATAAAATTCTCGCCAGCTTAAACAATGGAGTCAGATTTTAATTGGCCCATCGACCTAACTTCTTCCCCTCTCGCATCTCCGCTTTCCCCTTTTTACTGTTATATCTGGAATAGTCCACGTGGGAGGGTAGGGGGTGCCTTTTTTTTTTGGTGGGTGTAAGGGTGGAATGAGGGGTGAGGTGCTTGTAACACAAAACGAGCGCTAGCACGAGATGTGTAATTAACCTAAAGCTTTATACTTTTAATTACTTCATTTTCATTACAACGTGGGGAGAGCCACCCGATGCTTGCGCTTTGGAGCAATAAAGTAATAACCACCACGAATAATACAAGGCTCTTAAAATTCCCTTTACACGTCCTGTTTCTTTAGATTATGTGTCTTAAATCGTTATTAACACTTCCATTAACATGTACTAAAATAACAAAACAATATAGACATGTAAATTCTTTAAATTGAAAAATGATACCTGGACTCGGGACTCGATTCCAGGACCTTTGAATTAGTACGCCAATGCTCTAACCACTGAGTTGTCTAGGAGTCTTTGACCCAAGGTCATTCTTCACTCATGTGTTTTGTGTTTAGTTTTACATTACTAACTCAAGGGTCGTTTAAATGATTAGTATAGTGTGTAGTGATTATGAGGGTAGCTTAGAGGAGATTCCCCTGCATTTGCCTGGAAATAGAATGGGAAAACCACAGTGAAAAATCATAACGTGGAAAATCAACCTCAGTGCACACATTTTAGATTCGAACCCCGATCTCCCTGTTACCAGTAATCTACTATATTGGTTTCTTTATGCCTTAAACCACGTACAGGTGTATTTTATTTGGTTTAAGTTAATACTTAGAGTAGATTAATTGTAGATATTTGATCGAATAACACACATCTCTAAGTCCAAGCACTTAAAATAGTTGGGCCTTCTTTAATACTAAAATAAATAATTAAATTTAGTGCCAGTAATTTAATAATTGGTATTTTTTGTATCATTATTATTTTTTATTTAATAGCTTTTATTTATCACACGATTTATTTAAGGTATTTTAATTAGGATAAGGTATAATGAGGGGAGCTTAGAGTAAATATACTTAAGGTGTGGATGTAGGGAACACGAGAAAAGGTTAGCGTTTTTGTAGTTTTTATATCAAAAAGTTTTTTGCTGAAAATAAATCAAATATTGCTTCAGTACAAGCATAAAGCTTAATTTTATTCACATGGTGACCTCAACATTTCTTGGATTTATGTCAAGGGTTCCCTGGAATTTAATGATAACTTTTCATCTTAATTTAAAAAGTTTGTCATCTAACGCTGCTATGCTCATGACAGCTAATCAAAAACTGTTGCTATCAACATGTGAAGAAAATTGAACTCTGAACTCTATTTTGTCCAAAAAAAGTTTTATTGTAAAAACTGCAAAAACACCCGACCTTTTCTCGCGTTCCCTACATTCCCACCTTAACACTAGAATGGAGAGATCTTATTAATGCAAAATATATACATATCATTTGAAAAACCAACCCCCAATGCGTTTGTTTTGGATTAAATCCTTAACATCCCCAACAACGGCAACCTCTGTCAATGTGAGTCAAACGTCTCGCACCCCGTGACCACTGGTCCAGGTAGTAATTGGGTGAAAGGATTGACTCAAATGCAATTAATAAAATAAATTATGGTACCCTTGCTTGGTTCGAACCAGAGCTCCTTAAATATTTCGTTTCTATTCAGTATAACTACTCTGTTACCAAGAAGATTATTAAATTAATTTTCATTACATTTTACAGTGTCTCTTGAGACCATTTTGTTCCAACATACTAACTAAATGGTGTGGGAGAAATAAAGATAGAGGTATTGTAGAAAGTTTGCAGTGGAAAAGGATAGAAATGTGAGTATGATATTAAAAAAGAGGATCCATTTATCCTGGAGTACCCTCCCTTACTCTCTTCACCCTTCCCGTGAGCATCAAACAACCCTGTGATAAAATGAATTTGTTAGTAGGCGATAGCCAGGAAAAAGTTCAGTCAAAATAAAAAAATAAAATGGCAAGGGGCAAAGTGGAGTAAAAAAAAAATTTTTGGGGGGGGGAGTGAAGGGGTTTAGAAAGTGTAGGTGGGGCTAAGGGTAGTCGACTGGAACATTATTACCCTCCCCATTTAACTCGCTATTCAATTTCATCCAACCTTTCATAAAGAGAGGGAGGAATACAAATCAAGAGTAGAGTTCAGCACACTGAAAAAGAATTGTTTTAGCTGAATTTTAGTTAAATAATCGTAAAAACAAAAGCTTCAAGTGATAGCTGACGTCTATTAAGGTGGACTCAGAATTGTAAGGTCTAGGTTAGATCCCCAAACATAACCAGTCAGGGTGTTTATTTAACATGTTTGTTTTATAATCTCGTTGTCTTACTTGCCAGAAACGAGAGGTTGGGACTTGCGGTACGGTCGGACGTGCCGAGGATGGGTTTTCCTCCCTCCATCCATAGAAATGCGGGTTCTTTCAATCTATATTCTATCAGTTTTATCTCTAACTCTTCAGTATAATCAAATGTGAGCACTCCAAAGGGTTATAAAGACGCAATATATTACAGTATTAAAAAAATTCTCAGTTAGCATCACATCAAACTACCAAACAAATGGCCCCAGGTTCAATTCTAGACATGTTTGAGAATTTATCATTAGTGAAATAACAAATGGAGGACTGTTTAAGAAAATAATAAATGGCAATTTTCATATATTTTGATTAAATTGCCTTCATTTGTAAAGAAAACTATATTTAAAAAAATTGTTAAATTGTGTAAGCCCAGCCATTGATTCTTTTATAACATTCAAACATAATTTACTCCTACAACAAACGTAACCTTTGTTTGACAATTAAATAACATATTTATAATCTAGAGTCGAGGTACAAAAGTATAATTTTTCTATCTGAGATCGGCATCTTTGGTTGACTATTGCTTCAAGTAGCCTACTATATTCAAGACAAGTGAGTTTATGTAGCGCAAAGTTAACAACTTTTTAACAATACAATACAACCGACGAGCTTAGTGAGGTGGTATGCAATTTTCACTCTAAACCGGGAGGTTAAAGTGGAATGGAAGGGAACTATGTTAGCGTCCTATTTTTATTTTCTCTCTACACCTCGGAGAGAAAGTATTGCAATCGCAAAAAACAAACAAAAACAAAAAAAAACTCAAGATTTTGATAAATGTCGAACGTTTCATGACCCCCTGAAATCAAATAAGTTGTTTTCGCAATGCCGTTTGTATCTACATCGGGCTAGAGTCAAAACTTTTTACAGATTGGGATATAGCTTTTAACTGAGGCTTTTGTAAGGTCACCCGAGGATTTATGTGATTAGATATTATCCAACCCTAAGTTTAAGGGTATCTCACAGAAGGGCAAAAAGAGAAAAAATAGATTTTTCGAAATTCACTGTAACGATTTTGATAAGATTTTATATCTAGACACTATTTATTGTTATAACAAGATGGCAATTCTCATTTTCTTATGAAAATGACTTTGAGGGTAATTTAAATTAGGGAAATTTCCTATTTTCATAATTTCTCTACAACTATTATGATATGAAAACTCATTGTAAAGTTTTAGTACTATACCATTAGTAAAATATTTAATAAACATAATTCTAGCTATAAGCAATTATTTTAATCAGATCTGAAATTGAGCTTATTCTTAGCTAGGTGACTGGTCTAGGTAAGTTCAACTTCTGTCTAGGTCCGGTTCAATCTCGTCCAGTAAAGATTATCTGATTACCAAACTTCCTTCACCTCTGACATAGATGTATTAATCACACTTGTGAAGTAGAATCAGTCTCTACGTGTTCGATTCACTAAATGTTTCTTCTTTCTCACAATCACCACATACCATCACGTAATGCGTAAACCAACGGTAGTAAGACGCGGTGTAAATAATAAATGATTCTTATGCTCTTTGGTGGACAAAGATATTTCTCTTTTTTCAATTTTTCCGTAGCAATGTTTCTTAGTGACGTAGAGCAAGTAACATGTAAATTGCTTCATTTATAATCTTTGGTTTAGTGTTTCTACAACAATGTATATTACTATTATTTCGTTTCAAAAACCTTACGAGTTTTTAGTAAATGCATATTTTAAGATTAAAGAGAGAGAAAGTCTGTGCGGTTCACAGTACCATTTTTTCTTGTTTTTATGGGAAAAATTAATTATTTTCTACATATTTAAACTTAGTAGGTCCTTTAATATTTTAAGAAGCATCAGACTTTGACCAGAACTTTTTAAATAGAAAGTAAAAAGTCCTGATCAAATTAGGCTATGCCCTGCCAGATATTAAAAAAAATGTCGATTCTACTGCCTGTAGAGAATTAAACTAAATGTCGGCCAATCTAATGAAACAATATTTTATTTATTTCGGCCAATAAAATGTTTTTTTATCATAAAAACATCAAAAATATGGACCTACGCTCTTTTCCCCTCCCACTCCATCTTAAATAAGTCCAATACGTTCTTGACATGCGCATTAGAAGCACCAACAGACACCAACGATCTCTTCAATATCATATAAAACTCTTTAGAGATAGTAACAACATCACACTCATACAAAACACTAAAATCCTTCGTTGAACTTTAATGACAAGCTCATTTTCATCTCCATAGCCCACGCGCCTAGCACACAACACAGCATCATCACAAAAGACTAGGAGAAGTGGCCAATGAGAGGAAAGGAGATTCTACAACCCCCATTTGACTTCCCCCACACCCAGACTCCCTCATTAGTTTACTTCCCTCCTACCTCCATCCCCCCCGAGGGAACAGTTAAAACCCAATGAGGTGGAATTTCTCTCTCGCAGTGGAAACTATTAAGAGGGCGTCAGATAAGGAAACCTGATTGCAACCAATTGCCGTGGGACTTTAAGAGCGGGGTGGGGGTTGTGAGGGGAGGATAATTAAAATCTGCCATTGAGAAGTGACAAAGAGCCACCCCATTAAGATTAGATACCTCTAGAAAGCAGCACTGTCACTTCGTGGAATAGAGCAGGATTATTCCTAACTGTGTAAGTAAGGGTAGTCATATATTAAAGTTGAGATATCGATATGTTTTTTTTTCCTTCTACAATTCATATACATCGATAAAACCCTTTAAATAATGTTGAGGATTATTTCTCGTGCCAGATTACTAGATTGCTTATTTGACGGTATCTTGCAGTCAAAGGCATGGATGTGGAGTGTCTCCAGCGTGTACAAAGAGTGATAAAACTGTACTTGTGATATATTCTCTCCCCTTTCAGCCATTATTTGAGCAATCATACATAGGCTCTGCATTATACGTCACAAATGATAATTTATTTTATATATAATAAATATTTCTATTGAGGATGCATTTAAAATCACAGAACCCTCCAAACCGACACGATTTTTCTTTAAATCTTCATTTTAAGATGTACTATAGATGTGGTCTGTACATGGTATGACGATATTCACTAATTGGTTCCGGTTACACTGACTAATCGCACCTTCTTAGGAATTAGTTTTACATCACTATTTAAAATTTTTTCAGGACATTCTTTTTATCTTTTTTTTTAGATTTTTTGGCATTCAGGAATCAGTAACCTAAAAATTTAATCACCACCCCCACCCCCAATAATTTATATAACAATTCGAATCATTCAGTATTAACTAATTATTTAAAATCTCACCAAAGTTCATCAATAATTGACCGTTAAAACCTTCTGAAGACAAACACTGAATTTGTAATATTTGTGTAACTCACTAATTGGAGTTCATTGTGAATTTGTAATTGTGATGATCACATAGTATTTGTTTTATTATCGAAATCCATTATGCCACCCAAACTAAAAGCCAACGTTCGGGTAGGACAACGTCTGTCGGGTCCGCTAGTTTTTATATATAATTGACAAATGAATGTTCTATTGAGGGATGAGAATAATTCTAAAATACAGTTACCCTAGCAAACACGCCACACTATGTTGCTTCTTCTATTTATATCTTACCAAATTCTTCTAGAAGAATGAATACTAATGGAAGATGCATGGAAATCATTTCACATGGGAGTCGGACCATTACTTACCACTAGGATCTTGAAAGTTCACTGTTACACTTACTAAAGTACGCAACCTATCCCTACCTTGAGATAGTTATTACCAGTCCACCTCATTAAACCCTATCTCTTTCAGGTACATTCTAATGTTATCCTTCTATTTGCGTCTAGGTTTTCCCAATGGTCTCTTCCCATTGGGTTTGCAAGTCAGTATCCTGAAAAAGGTTCTAGAATCTTTTATTCGCACTGCGTGTCCCACCCGCCGTAATCTACGAGACTTAAATCATCCTAACAATGTCTTGTAATCAGTTCAGGGTATGTAACTCATCATTATTTAACCTCCTCCACTCCCAAGTAGCTTCATCCTCTTTGAGCCAAATATCTTCCTAAGCAACTTGTTTTTTAATACACTAAATTTGTTTTTGTCATTTAAGGTTAAGATTCCACGTTTCACACCCTTGGAGAACAACAAGTCTAATTTTTTGTTGTATATTCTGTATTTTACACTTCTGGACAGCAGGTGAGATCATAACAACCTACTGACCATTATGAAATGGTTCTGATAACAATCCTCAATGACGAATGATATGGCAGGTAAGGACTAAGAGAACCTAATTTTATATTATGTTATCACTTAACTAGTTTAGAATGTTTGTATGGATAGGCCTACATATTACACTTTAGTTACTAGAACTATTTAAGTCATTTATGCTATAGTGGTATGTATGCTGTCTTAGGGGCAAGTTTATTTTGTGAATACCTGCAACATTATGCATGCAGACAAAGGCGTCAGTCTCATCTAGTTTAATTTGCCAGTGACGGGGAGACTAAGAGTACAGTATTAGCTACAGACTATTCATAATCATACATTAAGATTGCATGACTGGACCCACGTCAAAATATAGAGGACTTGGACTACGTTGAATAGCATGAAAAATTAAAACTTTAGTAATTTTAATTATAAATGGTATTAATATATATTATTCAAGTACAATTTCTTGAATTTAAATGCATGTAATGTACAATACACTGAAGCATAACATATATTTCATGGTAACTTTAGCAGGATTAGCTAGTTTTAGTTAAGGACGTACTAGAAAATCACTTGGTTTTAATTTTTAAAGTAAGGATACAATACATTTAGTGTTCTTTTTACTATTTATGCTCCCTAAAAACTAGCAGTAATAAACAGGACAAATTGTGAAAGATATCCCAGAAGTTAGTTGCAGTTTTTTTAAGTGAGAGTGAAAACGAACTTGTACGATTTCTTTTTAAGAAGGGAAATCGTCCAACGGGACTCTGTGAGGGTTGCAAGAAGTCCTTGTGACAACCATGGGAGAAAACACTCGTGATAACACCAGCAAACCAATCCGTTAGACGTTCACGATCATATCATCATACAGATCGGACGCGTCTTACACACTCGCACAATCACTCTAACTCAACTTATATTATCTCTACTCATTCTTAAGTAACAAGGACAAAAGTGTGGAATAAATTAAACCTAATATTCAATTTATGATCTTAACTTATGTTATCTTCCATTTAAATCAAGCCCAGTCTAATCTTTGATAAGGAACGTGAAACTACCTGACGCCCAAACACAATACACTTAAACATTTAAATTTATCGCTGAGTCAAAAAACTTAAGCACGTGAATCCATAGAGGTCAGTTCGTATACTAACCTGGTCAGGATCCAAACCAAGGACACCAGAGTAGATATAGCCGCGTGCTGTTAGAGCGCTTCACCTACACTGAAATGTAGCAACCTTACCTTGACGGATCACACTATGGCCTATCTTAAAAGCTACGCTATGCATGGTATAATTTGTCAAGGTAGGAGTGTTACCCTTCAGGGTAAATGAAGGGTACGTATTATTAGGATTATGACCTGCCTCGGTGGCGTAGTTGGCTAACGCGCCAGTCGTGTTGAGCTCGACTACCGAGGACGGGGAGATCGAGGTTCGAATTTCGGTCGGGTGAACTGGGGGTGGTTTTCCTAAATGGTTTTCCACTATCCCTCCACGCAAATGCGGGTTCACTTCCTCTAAATGCAACCTTCCCAATTCCTAATCCATTAGCGTAATTAGTACTTAAGCGTATAACCCGAACGGGTAGTAAGACGCGATGCTAAATAATAATAAATATTAGGATTATGAAAAAACTATCAAGAGTTTTATGTTTTTTTACACCTGCGATTGTTATTTTGCCACGTTCTTCGCAAGTATCAAACAAATATATTGAGGCTAGGACCTATTTAAATAAGATAATTTACCAATATTGACAAAATATGCTGTAATGCTCTATCGATATTTTATTTATCGATATATTTTTTATTTATTAATACATTTTAAGAGGTTAATGATTAATAATGTAGGCCTACACATTCTAGTATACAAACAAAACTAAACATCTACACAATTTTTAGCACCACGTCTTACTACACATTCAGGCTATTCGCTTATGTATTGATTACAATGAGGGCTTAAAATATGAGGAGGGCTATGTTTGATAGGAAGTGTATCCGAATTTGCGTTGAGGGAGAACGGAAAGCCATGTTGTAAAAACAACCCTCAGTACACCCTACCAAGATTTGAACCTCCAACTACCCATAATCGGCAGTCTAGTCGATTGCGAGAGTAGCGTCTTAGTCTATGCGGCCACCAGAGTGGGTAAAACATATATTTAGTTGATATTTAAAAAACGTTGCTTTAAATAGTATACTTTTATTGTAAAATAACATCAACTAATAATTGAATAATGACCATTCAAGATTACTATTTCTATAAAAGCTAATTATTATTATACATTTAGGTATAATATAATTGTAACAAACCAGACATCCGAAAAATATTAAGATTTTAAATGATTGCCTTAGCTCGATAGGTAGAACGTCTGAATGTTAAGTCAAGAGTCTGGGGTTCAAATCTTGATATGGATGAAAATGATCTAGTAGAGGAAATTGTAGTTTTCCTTATAATAGGAGAAATGCGTGTTTTTTCTACTATAGAATCCATTTAGTGGGAAAGTTATGTGCTTATATAATCAGTCGTCTTATAAAGTGCACGTTAATTACCCTTAATCAAATTAAAACATACACAAAATTTCTTTTTTGCTTTTTCATTCAACTCATTGAAAATTCTCAAGAGGAAATGGATAGGAAGCTTAATAGGCTAAAACACACCCCTTAGAATCTACGACCTGATAATTTACTACTCTTTACTGGTCCCATAACTAACTAACCCTAAACTTAAGAGGGAGAAAGAGAGATTAAAAAAAGAAGAAAAGGAGGTTAAGAAAGAAACAACAACAACAAGAGGGGAGTGAAATCAATTTCCTCCGTCGCTGTGTGTGCGCGCGTAATCGGAGAAACAATAAAGGGGCAATTTAGTCTGCGTCGCTTCTCCATTCCTGAGAATACTAATTAAGTCTTCAATTAGCGGAGGGGCTTTTGTTGTCCCCCCCCTCTCTCTTTTCCCTCCATGTCTTCACTGCAATGGCGCCTCTGCCGTGCGTTGGGAGATTAGTTGAAACAAACTCTCGCCTTTTGTTTGGCGCAGGAGAAATTTTCTCTTCTGTGTCTGAATATATAAACGACTTGAAGGAAGAGTGATGGTAACCTTCTATTAGAAATTGGTAGAGGAGAGAACTTAAGAAAGTTATTCCGTGGGTGTGTGTATAGGCTTATAGGCCCTATTTATATACATGCATACTTTTTCATAAAGTAATGACACTTAATTTATCGGTGGCTTATATAAATTGTTATAAAATGTGTCGTTATTTATGTTATTATATCTATTAATAATATATTCATAATATGATAAAATTAATGATTAAATATGTACGTTATGTCTCTTCATTAATATAATCATATTACATTATTAAATTAATAATAGCCTATTAAATTATATTTGGTATTAATAGTGATTACATCTGTGCTGGGGGTCCGGGGTTCAATCCTCGGTCCCGGCACAGATTTATCTGATTGCCAAACCCTTCCTTCACCTCTGACAAGATGTGTATTAATCACGACTTGTGAATGTGATGAATGCCAGGCCTCCACCGTGGTTCGGATTCCACGTTAAACTGTAGGTCCTCCATTTCATTTCACAATCACCCTACCATTGCACATTAGCGTAAGTGCGTATAACCCGAACGGTTAGTAAGACGCGGTGCTATAATAATAATAATAATAATAATAATAATAATAATAATAATAATAATAATAATAATAATAATAATAATAATAATAATAATAATAAATGATTACATAGCTCTGACTCCCGTAAGGTAAAATATTATTTAATAAAATACTTATCGAGCAATATGAAGTTTCATTGCTTGATGATTAGGCCTATATGTCATTAACACGAATCTTTGGTATTTAGTTATTTTAATAAAGTTAACAATTAAATAAATGATCATACTTTTAATTAGTCACTCAATTCTTACATCAGTGTAGATCTATCGCTTTCCAATTAATTTTTCATACGTGCATCGAACGCGAAAATTATTAATGAAATAATAAGCTATGAAGATAAAGAGGACAGTTTGGAACAAATTTAACCGCATTAGTTTGGGAAGATAATGAGGAAACCGAATATAAATATCGTGTGGAAAACCACCTCCAGTGTACACGTATGGGACAAAAAGCGTTAACTTTCCCGTCAACAGTGATCAAAATGCAACGTGATTCTAACGTCTTATACTTCTCGCCCACCATTGCATGGTTACATCCAAAAACGACAGCCATGACACTACTTAACAAGTATAATAGTAATACTATATTGTATGATAGCCTAGTTAATGAGCAGTGATATTTCATGAAATCCATATCCATAGAAACGTGAACTCTTAGCAAGATGAAAAATAAATACTTGAAGAGCTTTGAAATATAGTGTTGGAGAAGAATTAAGAAGAGCAGGTCGACGAACAGGGTGACAAAGGAAGAGGTCCTAAGATGAATGGGTGAGAAGGGAACCATTTTGGATGTGATTATTCGGTACAAAGCAAACTGGATCGGACACATCCTTAGGGTTCGGCCAGACTGACAAGCGTGCGAGCGAGCGCGTGATAGCAGATAGCTCTTGTTAGTTGTTGACGAGAAGGCTCCTAATCTTGGCTCAGCGAACTGAGGGTGGTTTTAACAAGTGATTTATTGTTGTGGTTTTCTCATCCTCTCTCCACGCTAATGGTGAATCTTATTTGTAAAGGCCTACTTTGATAATATTGAAGTATTTTAACATATCAGATATATACATATATATATATATATATATATATATATTATTGTATGTTGGTTCATTGAGTACTAGGAAAACTTCTCATTTTGACATTTTTATTAATATCGATAAGTCTAGCACACTTGCTACTAACGGCCTAATTTGATTGGTAAGATCATAAACCATACCTTTATATATATATATATATATATAAACCATACCTTTATATATATATATATACCATACCTTTATTTATATATACACCATACCTATATATATATATATATATATAAAGGTATGGTTAAATTAGGCCGTTAGTAGCAAGTGTGCTAGACTTATCGATATTAATAAAAATGTCAAAATGAGAAGTTTTCCTAACACTCAATGAACCAACATACAATAATATTGCCTAGCGCCTGTAAACTAGACTGTAGCGTCTCGAGCGCGTGCTTGAAAAATAGAACCAGTTCTCGTTTTCAAGCGCGCGCGCTCAGTCACTCGCTCGCTCCTGTCTGGCCACATCTCATTACAAACAATGTGTTCTATTTTATATTTTAGTCACTCGCTCAGTCTGGCCACCCCCTTAGGGGGAACTGTCTTCTACACGACGTTATAGAAGGAAAGGTTGAGGGAAATAGGAGCTTAGAAAGAAGGAAGATTCAAATATTGAATGACTTGAAGGAGAAAAAAGACTTCTGGGAGTCGAAGGAGGAAGTAGAAGACCGGATGCATTGGTAGCTAAGTTCACTGACAAAAGGAATGGATCTGTCGTAAGACTTCACATCCAATAATAATAATAATTATTATAACTATAGTATTAATAAATATAATAATATTGGTAGTGACGAATGCGCTGAATACCCAGGCTAAAGACTTTGATTCAAATCTAGTGTGGAACATATATATTAAATTTCACGTGGTGAAAAATCAATAAGGAATTAGGGACTTGGGGCTCACTAAATTCTAAGTGCTAAAACCTTACTTACGACCCTGTAAATTAAAAAATGATAACAAGTCTCTGCAGCTAGGTGAAAAATAACCTAAGTCAACTTTCTTGTTCTTGTTCAAATCGCAGTGTTTGTAGTTAAAGCCCAGCGTCCGTTCAAACGTTTTGTGATTTTTGTGCAAATATATCACTAAAGACCTTTATATAGATACTTTAACTAACCACTGTTATTAGGCCTAAAACATCGGAAAACTTGTCAAAAATTCATTGAGTCATTCATTGGTTAACGTAAATTATTACATGTAATTAATATAAAACACAGTAGGGTTAATATCTGTTATTTCTTCAATTCATAAACAGTGCGTCCTTTTTTAAAGTGGGTTTGCATGGAACGCGAGGAAAGGCCTTTTTTTAAAATTATTATAGCAAAACATTTTGTTAGTCAAAATAGATCAACTATTGCTACAGTACAAATGCAGAGTCTAATTATCTTCACATGGTAATATCAATAGTTCTTGAATATCTGTCAAGAATGTGCTGGAATTGAATGACAACTTTTTCTCTTCATTTAAAAAGTTTGCCATCTAATGTCGCTATGATCATGACAGATATTCTAGAACTGTTGATATTACCATACGAAGAAAATTACACTTTACGCTTGTACTAAAGTAATATTTTATTTATTTTGGCCAAAAAAACTGCAAAAACACTTACCTTTTCTCGCGCTCCCTACACGCCCACCTTATGACCTTCTAGAACTGCTGTGCGCCGCTCTCAAATATTAGATCAATCTTTCACGTTCTCTCTTCACGTCAAGTATATATATCTTTAAATCCCCGGGCCATTTTCAGTCGCGGCAGCTTCGTAACAACCGCAAACTAATAAACCAATTACGACCCCTCGACTGCCCCTTTTCCTCTCATTCCACTTCCCTCCAACCCCAATGCCACCAGGTCCTGGGACCGCCTGGGGGTAAGCGGGGAAGACCCCTGCGCCACTGGGTTGATAAACCCTCCCTCCTAGGGCCCTTCTCACCCCGACCAACAAGCCCCGACAGTCAACGATCCTTTCCGACGCTTGAATCTCGACCCACGGGATGGGATTACGTTACAGGCCCCTTTCCCTTTCCAACTTGGGTTAGAATGAGAGCAAAAAGCACGCAAGTTTTTTTTTTGGAGAGCCTCTTACGCAAATAAATGCGGACTCGAGATGAGAAAAAAGGGGCTCAGGTCGACGGTATTACATTTGTGGGTAGAGCCATATATTGGACGAAATAACGAGGAAAACAAAAACTTCTGAAGCGAGCTAGTAGCATTTAAAAAGAGAATAATTAATTGAATTGTTTAAAAAAATTACTTAATGCTAATCTATTGTTTTTTTACTTACTTGTGTTTATTATTTTATAAATATTTTATTTTCAAATTATTTAAGAATATTAAAATAATATATCTATATGTTTAAATTATACGTAGGCCTAAGCTTTTTTTAGGTTTTTTAAAAAGGACGGGATTAATTTTATAATCATTATTTTGTTTTCTATTTGTTATCATAATTACTAAATGATAATTAGTTTCTTAACATAGTAAGTGGCTAGACTAAAACAATATCATGTTAAGGGTCGTGTGTGATGCCACGCTATGCTTAAAATGGTGTAGTAAAATTCTACTCTAGCTTAAGAGCCTAGCGTATCACAGATCCATTTTAGGCATAAGCCTACACAGACTATATAGTTAAAATTTGGTCTTAAAATAAACGTTACAATATTTTCGTTTGAGTGGTAATACACTTTGTTCATCATTATAGTTTTGATGTGTATTATTTATATTAAATAATTAAAAATTTAACAAAATTTGTATTAATTAAGCTTGTTCTCACTGTTCATTGTCACTTGGTAGGCTACAAGTTCCAATCGGTAAAAATCTTGTTGAACCAAAAAGATAACTTATATTTGTTGTATTTTATGTAAAGTAAAGAAATGATTACAGCTCATTAGCAACATTCATGTTTGCGACAACATCATTACAACGATAAATAACATCAAATTTGAATCTACATTGGTGATCGCACTGTACAAGAATAATAGAATGAAGACCCGATGTTTGTGGGCTCAGATTCAATGGGTGTCGACGGATTTTTCTTGAGCGATAAGTATCCGTAGCACAATTTCCTTAGGAGGGGAAGTAAATCCATTGGTTCCATGTCAATCGTGGAATGTAAAAAAAACCTGGAAGGTATGTTATAATACTTTTCCCAGCTAAATTGGTAGGCCCTTTCGCTCTCGCTCATAGAAATTCTCGTGTGCAGATATAATGAGTCGGTTCAGAAAGTGGACGTTAAATAACTCAATAAAAAATTAACAATAGATGGTTTTACCAGGGGACGAAGAATTTGGGGCTTGAATCCCAGCTGAATGTACTGAGGTTGCTCTCTTCACACGAATACGGTCACATTTCTTCTACATTTCTATCCTTCTCTTATATATATCTTTAGTGTAGTTAAATACGTACAGCCCGAAGGACAAGTAAGATATGATGTAAGAAACAACCTACTTTATTAAAAAAATATTCGATCAACTGTTTATGCAGATTTTGTACAGTATCCCTTTTTTTCTAGTAACCGCTCCCCGGCCTCTCACTGCCCCAACCTCACAGTAACTTTTAATCACTGTTTATTGTTGTAATTCCCCTCCCTCCATAAATACATAGATTCATACTCATTCTCTTTTCTAACGTCACCCCTTGTTTTTCATCCCTCTCTTACATACGGATGCTGAAAGCACCGTCGTTATAGTGGCAGATAATATCTTTCGCTTCAAAAAAAAAAAAAATGTTAATCCATGTCACCCATTCGCTTTGCGCCATTGTCACACTAGCGCTGATCAACGGCAGTTTATCGCACCACGTGCTGCCAGCTCGGGCCCCCGAACGCTATCTACACGCACAGATAAGAAACAGCCGAACAAGTATTCAATCCTTAATCATTACACATTCTAAAGGGAAATCAAGTTTTATGCCTATAATGGAATGATAAGTAATGTATTAGCGCTGCAAGAGAACAGATGAATGGGGCGAAAGGGAAAAGCGAAGGAGAAAATATTTAGTGATTCATGTTAGTCATTTACAGTAGAGATGATGCAATAAAACAGAGCTTATAAAGGGTTTTAGAGTTAAAGGTAGTGATAAAGTTATGACTGAATGGATTCAAAAAAATTAATAGCCAGAAACATATTTTTAATTTTTAAATCCTTAAACGAAATTGGAATCATATTTGGTCTATAATGAAGAACTAGTATTTAAAACATGTGGTTTTTTTTTTAGCACCGCGTCTTACTACCCGTTCGGGCTATATGCTTATGTACTAAATTACGCTAATGAGTTAAGAATGAGGAATGTTTAATTTAGATGAAATGTACCCACATTTGCGTGGAGGTAGAGTGGAAAACCATTTTGGAAAAACCAGCCTCATGATACCCTACTAAGATTATAACATTGATCTCCCCGTCATCGGCAGTCTAGTTTACTGCGAGAGTAGCGCGTTAGACCACTTCGGCCACCGAAGCGGTTGTAGGTCAGTTTGTGTTTTATATAAATTCTCAATTTTTACCTTAGATTGTTATTATTTTCAATAAGAATCAATTGACGATTTGATAGACATCTATAACTTAACGACATAAGAGGTTTTACTGTATGAAAAATTAAATATCGTGAGTCTAAACATTTTTTGTTAGTTGGACCCCCGTTTGGGTAGCGGCGTGTTTCGGGTGGGATTGAAATACTTGTTGAAATAATAGTGTTATATTTATTGTTTAAAGTTATTCTAGTGAATAAAGAATGAGGTTGTAAACTGCAAATTTAAATGCAAGCAGTTAAAACTTTTGGCTTATACTTATTAGGATCCTATTGGTTATACAACTGAGTTCGTTACCGTGTTCAAGTGTCAAGTTCCAACTACTTGGCTATTGTTTATTTATTTTTATTTGAGGTATTTTTAACTTGCAATTTCCGAACCGAATGATTATATCAGCATACGACTTACAAACAAACTTAAATATAGAACAGACACAGTCCCAGCAATTAATTTATTACTATAAAATAGGAAGCCCACATTTTAACACTAATACATTTTTCGGCCATGCCGGAATTCGAACCTCGAGCTATTTGCTCATGACTTGGTAGTTAATTTGTTATGTATCGCTTTAAACTAGTACAACTCAACCCACTTTGGTAACCACATGGATTAAGGCAGGGGTCCCCAATTATTTTTGATGGAGGTCAGTTTTTAAAAACTCGAGATGCTTCCGCGGTCCGTCAACACTTAAACAGTGACTCAAGTATAAGCCCTATAGGGCTATACTAATTCGAGAACGTTATTTTCTTTCCTTTTAGTTATTTTAATTATTTATTATTGCTGGCCTTCCATGTCTACTACTCGCCCACCACTGAAATAACATCATTTCATCTGTTTATTGCTATCTCGTTAAGGTCCTTAAAAATGTATCTGCGGTCCGGATGTGGACCACGGTCCACCATTTGCTGACCACTGGTCTTAGGCGTCACTCTCGTATTAGATTAGACTTCAAATGACAGGAAGATCGGGGTTCGAATCCTGGTTGGGTGTAATGAGGGTGGTTTTTTTCAAAATAGTTTTCCACTTTCCATCCACGCAAATGAGGGTAAACTTCCTTTAAATTCAGCCTTCCTCATCCTAGCTCAATATCTTATTTAATACATATGCTTGTAGTCTGAACAGGTAGTAAGATGCGGTAATTAAAAAAAAGAGCACATGATAGGTGCATCAAAAAAGCACCGTTGTGTGTAGTCTTTTGAGACCCATATGGCGACGCCGCAAGAAATGTTTATATCTTACATAAATACAAGTATCGTGAGTTTCGTGAGTTTGCTAGTTATCAACCTGAGCTAATCTAAGCCTCTGTTGTAAAAAGTTAGGCTATTGCTCCCTGTAGTTTTATTATTTTATTGTAATTATTGTATATAGTAAGGGGTTATTACAATGTTTTCCATTCTGCCACGCAATGCAGTTGTTTTTTCCCTATGTGCTTACTTTTGATACACGTTCTATGTGCGGTTTCAATGCTCTCCTCACAAGTAGATTCTGTTCAGTCAGTAGACCTATCGAGCATATCATGTGATGAATAAATATGATTCCTTCTATAATGATACCCGTCTCTGTGGTTAAGTGGTTCGGGCGACGGTTGATAAACATCTAGGACTATAGTTCGATCACAGTACCTAAAATAAGATAGTATTATTAAATAACGACATTTCCTCATTCGTATTGGGTGTTATTATTTCCGTATGTCTTACAATCGAGTAAGAATGAGCAAGGTAGGATTTAGAGGATGTTCACCCGCATTTTCGTAGAGTAAACGTGGGAAAACAATCAGGAAAAAATCACCCTCAGTTTATAAGAACAAGATTTGCAACCCCGATCTTCATGTAACAGGCAAATTAGGTTAAATAAGATTTGTATTTTGATGGCTGGTGTGTATTTTTATATGATAAAATGTAGTTTGAGTTTATGTTACTATAGCGATGCATCTCAGAAAAAAAAACGTGAATAAATAATATGTTAAAACTTAATAAGAAATTATTAATACCGTATTTATCTCAAATAGGATTTAAACTGTAAGAAAATCAGTAAATTATAATTAAAATTAAGTCCAATCTTGAAATTATTAATATGCATATAGTTTACCTTCGTGTCGACACGTCTTTTAAACATAAATTATTGTTTTTATTTGTGTTGGTATTGCATCAGCAACCTAAAATCTTGTATTAAATATCCCCAATACTTGTACGATTTCTAAAGATAATTACGGTACATTCATGTCACTGCATATCCACTATATTTCACCTTTGCGTCGTTCGATAAAAATCATGCCATACCTTTTCAAACAATAAACACAATAAAACAAGAAAATAAAAAGATCGAAAAAGAATATTTTCAACACATTTGCTACTAACTTTACATCAATCTTTTTTTTTTTTCCCAACCCTCTTCCGAAAACTCCCTCCTTATTTTTTTTTCATAGACACTTATATCCTTCAACTCACGGTATTTTTTTTTATTTAATAAAATATTTCCTTTCCCTTCTTTACCCACTATCCTCAACATGTTTACTTTGTATCGCCCCTTCTCGTTCCCTCTCTCTTACCCACCTCTTCACAGCTTTGTTGCCCTATCACTCGACACAAAATTGATTATAGCCTCATCCTCCCTCCTAAATACACCCTCCTCCCCCTGTACCCACCCCTCTCCCATCTTCCCCTCGCAGTATTGTATGAACCCGGCTAATCTTGGGCTCACGCTAAATTTGATCCGCTACGTCTCTATTATCGCAGTTAGGGGTAGAAGATGGTGGGAGGGGGGGAGGGGATCGGTCGGTGTTGATATAATGGGCTAAATGGGCTGTGGGGGTGTTTTAGGGGCCACGTAGGGGTAATGGGATAATGTGAGGGGTTGGAAAATATTACTATCCACCCACCCTCTTTCTCTCACTCTTTCCTCCATTTCTCTTCGTCCCCTCATATGTGGTTTGGGAAACACTTGGTTGAGAAGTGTATCATGACTTTGTAGACATATATAAGGGGAGATAAAAGGAAGGGGGTGGGAGGTGGCCGAGGGTTACGTGTTAAAATGTGCGTGGCTGGTGTTAAAAATATATGTGCTCATTTTCTGGGAAACGTCTCTACTTATTTCAGTGCCTTAAGGCCAAGGACCCAAAGTTTCAGCAAAATAATTAATTGTTTTCCGCTCTAAAACAGTTTATATTGTAAAATAAAATAATCTGACTTATACTTTCTTTTTTTCCCTTTTACTCCACGTCCTTCTATCCATCATGGCTATCCGCTTACCTGCGCTAGTGGGGTAGAAATGTAGAAGGTAAATATTAGTGAGTGTGTGCTCACAGTTGGAGAGTGATAAATTATCCAAGAAAATCTGCCTCACTATATCCATCCAGGGATTGAACCCATAACCAATCATTGTCGGGAAAAATAAAACAAGATGAGAGTAACTCTTCTGTTTGTGTGCTCATTGGCGTGGGTAATTTAATTAGTTGTTCAGGATGTATCGGGGAAAAAATTATGCTAATCGGCACATTACATGTCTCAACTGTTTGCATTTTAGTAAAAATCAGGGGCCTATACCGTGGTTTACTATTTAAGACGCGTTGTACTTCAGACAATGTCCAACAAAATATAATAGCATTTGAATCATTTCTTGATGAAATCTTGGTTGAGTTAAACTAGGTTGAAGCTTCATGGAGCGGGAAGGTAGGGGAAGTGAGATAGATTCGAGGTCCCAGACAAATGGGAAACCATTTAGGGAAAAAAATTCCCTGCATACACTCAGCCGGGATTTGAAACAAGATTCCCCATCCCCGACAAACAGGACCAACCAAAGTTGACGCCCGAGTCCACTTGCCCACCGTAGTAAGTTATTTTACCGAAAGTATAAGTTATGCAACGTCAAATGTATATTATTAACTTTATAGTTTAAAATTAATATATATATTAATCTAAGGATACTGGGACATAACAGTGAACTTCCAAGGAAATGCACTAGTTTCACCTGAAAAGACAATGAGAAAAACACAACTGTGAACAATTTAATAAACTTGATCATGAGCCAGATTTTCAGCCTTTGAAGTCAAGACGCAGTGAAAGGAATTGCGAGAAAAGGCCAATGATTGAAGTTTTTATATTAAAACATTTCTTTGTCCAAAATGAATAATATATTGTTTCAGTAGCAACGTTTAGTTTAATTTTCTACACATGGTGACCTCAACAGTCCTTGGATATCTGTTAAGGGTGTCCTAGAATTTAATCACAACTTTTTCTGTTCATTTAAAAAAAATTCATCTAATTCAGCCATGCTCATGGCAGAGATTCAACAACTGTTAATATCTTCATGTGAAGAAAAGTAAACTCTTATGTCTTTACTGGATATTATATTAATTTTTGCCAACAAAATGTTTTACCATAAAAACTGCAAAAACACTTAGCTTTTCTACAGTCCCTACAACCCCACCTTAAATGTATTGAGATGCCTTGAAATACAAACAAAAGAAGCTCTTCGAAAGGATGCCTTCGTAAACTGGTAGGGTCAATGAATCTGTTTTTTAAGATTAGGCTATTAAATTTTAGAGGTATGTGAAGCTTGGAAATGTCAAAGTTGAAGGTCAAATCTATTTCGATTCGACTGAGACACCCAAAATAGCCTTCTCACCTCTGAAATATTTGGAAGGAAGAATAAAACTTCCATATAATTTGAACATATTTGAAATAATTTTATTATTTTGACATATTTCAACATTTAATCATTTTTATAACAGCTACTAAACTGTCGCTACCTGCTACCTATCCCGTGACCAATTGGTGTCAGGATAACCTAAGTTCAGGGAGGGTTTGTCAGATAAGAGCGTTGAAAATAAGTAATATGGAGTTTTGCTGAGTTTTATTAGAAAGTATAGTACAATATGTGATGTAGTTAGTCATAATTGATTAAGTTTAAAAAAAATCGTTAGTCAAAATCAGTCACTCTACCAAATAGTTCTTCTGTACGCTTATTTCGGTGATATAGTTCTACCTTAAACTGAGGGCAAGAGCATACATAATCTAGTCCTACCTTGACGCCCTCCCAGCTGCTACTGTTCTTGTTTCAAACCTTCATATGATTTAAAAGTGAGTCTTCAGTTTAACGTTTCTGCTTAGTTGATTAATACTGATGTGTAACTATACACAAATTAAGCTGATTGAAATGACAACTTTGTCATATACTGTATATTATTGGGAGCTATTTTCCTTTGGCTGGCTTGATCAGGATTACAACACAAAGAAGGAGCAAGTGTCTGTTAAGTAGACTTAACATTAATATTGCCTACATTTTACAAGACATTGATGACACATTATTTTAACCTGTACTAGTGAATAAAATGCATTAATAACTTAAGAATATATGAATTCAGATAATGCAGCATAAAATGATATAGAAATTAGAATGCCTTGATTTTTTTTCTCTGCGACTCTTTTGTTAACTAGTGTCCTTGATGCCCCTGTCGATAATTTAGCAAATAAAATTAGTCTTATGTACAACAACAAAAATATTATCTTTGACTTTGGCTTGGTTTTGCTTGTTTCAAACTTAACTTTCAGTTCGCTTCTAAATTTAAAAGGGAATTCCCCTCCAGCTATTAATTTCTACTTAAATTTTTATTAATGTCATGGGCCTACTTTAAATACAATTTTTTTTATATTATCATAAGGAAGAACGAGCTCTATTAAAAAAGTTTATATAATTTATACGTCTACACTCATAACTCAGTTTTGTTAATCACCCTGAATATGAATTCAAATAACCCTACACTTTTGAGCAAATAAATGAAAGTTATATAAACAATTTCAAATCCTTTCGAAAAATAACGTTACTCTTTCTAAATTTATTGTAATATTTGCAAGTCGTTTTTCTTAGAATTTTTAATATCTCTGTGTGTGAGTGTGTGTGTGCGCGCATGTGGTGCGCGTTTAGTCGGCCATAATAACAGCTAGAGTTGAAGAAAATATTAAATAGGGGAAGACGGGGTGAACCCGCACATGGTTTGCGTAGCCCCGCTAACTGCTTTGCCGACTATTCTCGTCTGCAACACGAAGGAAAGAAATAAGAAAAAGGGGGCATTTATTCTCTTCTTATGGAATGTTATTACTCCTGGCTGACGTTCTAAACGGCCGCTTGGATGAAATAAATAAGTTTTAACTACCACTTTTTAAAGACCTTTCTTTGCAGACAAGCTATATTTGCATGCTAAGTTGACGGCAGGTGATATTATACATACACACACACACACACACACACACACACACACACACACACCACACACACACACACCACCACACACACACACACAATGAAAACAACCAACTACGGTTATTATTACATCTTTCTTTTTCGTTTAGTTTTTTTTTTGTAGGATTTCATTCTGTCGGAAATCTTTTAGCAATTTTCTCGCGCTTTCACCAAATTCATGAAAAATAGTAATGGACTCCACACAAACATTTCTTAATTAATCTAATATTCTTCTGGAAATGAATCTGTTTGAAACTATACACTAAACACTAATACAGTTCATGTGTGTACTTTTATTTATTAAGGTGTGTATTCTAATATTTTTAATAATTATGTATTATTAACGCAGTTTGAATGATGGACTAGGCATAGAAACAAATATAATTTCTATCATAAAACATTAATAACATGTGGATATCCTTAATCACAATGCCAATTTAAAAGAAGATTGGCTTAAAGTCCACATCATACTGAGAAGGAATAACAAGTATATCGTGTCGGGGCTACATCAATCTGTAGCTCAGTTTGTGGAAAGATTAGCTGGTACTAATGTACCGTTGCCCAGGGGAAGCACGAATGTACAGTACTTATCGTACATCCTTTCCATGTTCCGATGAAATGAGGTTATGATGATGTGTGAGGGTGTGAAGCCAATCAAGATCTTAACCTAACTTAAGTCTAATTAATCAAACCTTTTTTTATAATATAAAGAACGTACTTGGATGTTACAATTACTTAAATTGATAGCTTCTTTGGTCAATTAAAACAAGAGAAAATTAGAAACATAAAATTAAGATAATTTATTTAAGGAAAAACCTAATTTATCATGAATTAAGTCAACTAAAACAGGTACAATAACATTTCTAAAAAATCATCAGTGAGATTGTTACAATAATAATGTTCTGAAATTATAAACTAGCAGAAACCAAGGAAAGAATAATCACCTGTGATGATAAATTATTTGAGTAATAGAAGGTTATAGGACTAGCTGATAAGCAAAATGAATAGTGAAAATTGGCAATTGACGTTGGCGTATTGGCGTTATTAGTACCTACAATTAAACGTTAAAGACTATGAAAAAATTTGAACAACTTTTAAATAAAAATTATAGGTTCCATGAAAGGTTTGACTTATAAAAAGCAACAGGTAAATTGGTATGCCATCAATAATGAACTTATTAGTTGAATAACTAAATATACTAGAAATAGTTTGAAAACAAGTTGACAAGGAAGACATGTTCTGTAATGTTTAAAATATTTAAACGGTGACAGTAAAAAGATTATTAATAGAAAGGTTAATTAGTTGACTAGGTTGTTACTCATGTACCTTACACATGTAAAAAAAACAATTAACACTATAAAATAACAACATGAAACACATAAAAATAAAAATTAAGACATATTAAATAACTTTTTTCACAAAATTATTAAAATAAGTGTAAACGATATAATGGTACAAACCTTTTATTCGAGTCAATTGTTTATAAAATTTGCCTGTGTTAATTATTGAGAAAATAGCTTAATTTAGGAGATTTAATGGAAATCAATGGATGTGTGCCATCCGGGTTATACTTGTACTCTGTTATGACTTATTATAAATACAGGATAATATAAATAAGTGTAATATTACTCTAGTCTGCATTCACGTACAAGACATATAGTACCAACCTAGTCACCGCTCCAAGGCCAGAGCTGGAATGTGCCAACAACCCTTCTGTCTTGATGAACACTAGGGGAGGGAGTATTGTCCCGTTATAATTTTAAGGGCAACGTTCCCCCCTTACGGCTTGTTAACAGTCAGCACTTGTCACTACATAAGTACAATTGATTACTATGAAAGAAGTGTAACAAAAAGTAAAAATTGACGTTTTGAAAAGTTTGTAATAAAGTTACGTTCCTTATCTGTGTGGTTTTAACTCATCTCCCTATATATTGTTGCTAATCTTGGCTGGGTGACGACATGTTTCGGAGATTACACCATCATCAGGTTTGAGACAAAATTAGTGCAAAAATAATTTTAATTTTTACATAATAATAAGTATAGTTTTACTTCTATAATTTGTGAGTGTATGTATTTGCTATGAATAATTATTCGTTCATATTTTACTACATCTGGATATTATTTCAAACAAATCTCATGTATGGCCCTCAGGACAAATCTCCAGAAACTTGTGCAGCTCTCAGTAAAGTATTTTGTTTGTGTGTATATGTGTGTGTGTGTGTGTGTGTAAGACTGCGTACCGTATAGTTATATAAAAAATGTCGCAGACTCGTGGACAGGTCAGATATTTCTCACGAGCTAGATATGTGGCCCGCGGGCTGTTAGCTTACGAACCCTGCTCCTAAGTGTCACTCTATCAATAGGCTAAGCCATCGATGATGAGGCGATCGGAGATCGAATTTCGGTCAAGTGTACTAAGGATTTATTTTTTTCCTAAATAGTTTTCACATTCTATCTCAATGCAAGCACGGGTATACTTCACATATCTCATTCCTAACACATCAGCGTAGTTAGTATATTAAATATATTACCCGAAGGGGTTGTGAGATTCAGTGACAATACAAATAGGCCTAATTTAGCTGGCAATGGGTCAGACATGTTTGCGTCAGCGCATTACATTTGGGCTAAAGACCCCTTGTCCCAAAAGCGTCATAGTTAGTTGGGCTAAGGTCGCTGAGAAGGAGGATTATCGCCATAGCTTGATTGGGCTAGGGTCGCTAAGAAGGGGGATTATCGTCATAGCTTAGTTGGGCTGAGTATACTGACCAGGATGATTATAACATTATTATTACTATTACTACTGATTATTATTGCTGATGATGTAGAATTATTTAAAACTATCAAATAAATTGCAGATTGTATAGTGTTACAAAATGATGTAAATGGTATTCTACAATGGTCTTTTGAAAATGGAATGTCTATTCATAAATTTAAGACCAAATCTATATCTTTTACCAGGAAAACGAATCCTTTCTTTTTTACTTATAAATTGGGCAGTGAAAATATAGATCGCACCCTTTATATTAATGATCTTGGTGTTCTGGATAACAAACTTTTTTTACACTATCATATCGACCATGTAATTTACCAATATTTTAGATTACTTGGACTTATTAAATTTATTACGTGATCATTTAAGAAAGCTGACTGTTTTCTATGTCTGTACTGCACCCTGGTTAAATCTAAGTTAGAATATGCTACTGTTGCTTGGAATTCCCTTACCTTAACTGACTCTCTTAGGTTGAAAAACGTTCAAAGAAAATTTGTCGCTGCGTGCTATGATAAATTCTTTAGTAAGTGGATTTATTATGATTATGACAGAATTCGAAACCTCTTAGGGCTCCAAACTCTCTTCCCATGTAGACTTTATTATGATGCCCTTTTTGTTTTTAATATTTTCAATAACAAAATTTCTTGCAAATTGGCCCTTGATCATGTAGACGTCCATATCCCTTCTTGAGCTTCTCGTAATCCAAAATTATTTTTTCTCAATAGCTCTTATAAGGTAATCCCTATAGGTCATTGTATCCATAGCGCCAATTCTAGATTTGTCGAATTAGACTTCTATCATAAAAGAAAAGCTAAACTCATAGAGTTATTTAAGGAAATCGAATATCAATAATTTATCATGTAGAGGTTCTCCCTATAATATTTAAATTTACCATATTTTTATTTATTTTTTTCATATTGTTACTGCTTTTAACCACTATTTAGTTATTTGTTATTAATGCTATTTTTTATTCTTATCATTATTAATTAATTTTTTTTCGTAACTATTCATCAGTATATAACATTATTTAGCCATTTTTGTTTATCATATTTTCTCGTGTAAATATATGTATTTGTAAGGTACTTGTGTACTTTTCAGTGCTGGCCTGTTATAGGTGTTACGACTGTTGGCCAGCTCTATAATAAAGGAAATTGAAATTGAAATAGAAATTTTATTATTATTATTATTATTATTATTATTATTATTATTATTATTATTATTATTATTATTATTATTATTATTATTATTATTATTATTATTATTATCACCGCGTCTTACACCCGTTCGAGCTATAGGGTTATGTACTAATTACGCTAGTGGGATAGGGATCGGGAAGGTTGAATTTAGAGGAAGTGAATCCACATTTATGAGGAGGGAGAGTGGAGAAACATTTGGGTAGAAAACAACACCAATTCACTCGACCGAGATTCGAACCTTGATCTCTCCGTCTTTGGAAGTCTAGCTGATCACGAAACTATCGCGTTAGCTAATTACGCCACCAAAGCAGGTATCGGAGTTTGAATCCTGGTAAGGTGTACTTAGGGTATTTATTCCTTAATGGTTTTATAATCTTACCCCCCTCTAAATTCAAACTTCCTGGTCCCTAATACACTAGTCACAGACACATATCAGCATGCTCTGATGCACCCTGAAGGGGAGCACGAGATCAAGTTCCAACACGTACCGACCAATTAGTCACACCGTGTGGTTTCGGAATCCAACAAACGGGTTGTCGCATTACACCAAGTTTCTGAAATAAAGAAAACATATTATTAATATTGGTGTGGGAAAACAAGTATGTTGGGAAACCGAATAAGGGTTTTTAGAGCTACGTGTGGAGACACTACTCTATGGGGGGCCGGGTGAGAGCCTCCCAAACCACTGTTAGACATTTCTCGCTTATCCGAGCAGGATTTTGGGACGTCGATGGCACCCTCCAGGGTCGATGACGTAATTACCAAGCCCCTGGTAAGAGGATTGGTGGCCCCGGGAAGTCTGTCGTAGAAGGACTGTGCCAGTTTCCGGAAGTCCCTAACACACTGGTTTAGATATGTAGGCTACAACCCGGACGGTAGTGAGAAGTGGTGAAAAAAAAAACACGTTCAGCCATGTAGTCAAGGTGCTAGGAAGGGATTCTGGGATAATCTGGACCCTCCACTTATTCCAAAATGTCAACTTATACAATATTTAATTAAAATACCCCTTTACAAAGCATTTATTTAGTCATAATTTATCATGAAATTAACCAATGAATTTTTGTAATCTATGTTAAATGCAACGTTAGTGGTTTTTTGAGTCATTTAGACTAACAGTATTGTCCAAAATATTGGGTGTCAATGCAGACGGCTATTGGATCATACAATATGAATATTTTTTAAATTAATTTATTTGAGGTGTTTAACGTACGTTTTCTGAACCGACTGATTATATCAGAACACGAAAATTTCTACTAATGAGATTGAAAGGCCTACCAAATTTGCAGAAAATTGTATTTTCACATACCTTCCAGGGTTATTTTTACATGCAACAACCAACATGGGACCAACGGCTTTACTTACCCTACGAAGAAAGTTGTGCTACGTATTTTTATCACTCAAGAAAAACCCGTTGACTCAGGCTGGGTTTAAACCCACAAACATTTGGTCCTGAGGCGAACACTTTAATCCAAGACCACCGAGGTCGACTAGTATAAATATGGTATTAAAAAATGTGATACGTTTTAATAAAATATTGCTAAAGGTAGATTGAGTATTGTGTTCCCGCTTACCCCCTTTTGGCCTCTACTAAAGGGTGTGTTTTTATGGTTCAACCCCTCCCTAAAATATATTAGTATGATCTAATGTATTTTTGTATTCCTCTTGAATGCCTAGGCTAGCTAATCGAAGCTTATAAAATTCTTTATAATTTTCATCCCCCATTAAGTTTATAAATGTTTCATTTATTTGAGGTATTTAACGTGAATTTTCTGAACCGATTGATTATATCAACACATGACTTATAAACTTACTTAAAACTGGAATAGACACAAAATCAAACCCCAGGCCGTTAATTCATCACTTTGATAAAGTGAACCCACTTCACCGATGATCAATTTTTCATCCATGCCAGGAATCATACCCAGGACCCCTAGTAAATTATTTCTAAAGAATATAAAAGTCACCACATTTAAAGCTCAATAGTATCCTATAAACTACCAAATAGAATTCTTGGTGCTGCCCTGTTCCACCCCTATGACATTGAATTCTAGATGTGCCGTACGGCTGTCGCCTAACTCTTGCATCAAATTGACAGAAGCACCAAGCTAGTTTAGTTGTATTTAAACTGATTTGGCTGCCAGAGATATAAGTCACATTTACAACTCTTTTCCTTGAGACATGAAATCTTAAACCTATGAAATGAAACTGTAAGAGAAATTACAAGTTTATTTGTTGATTTGCCCTTGTGTTATGTAAAATTTGGTGAGTGTGAATGATCGCGAAGTGAGTTTGTATGCAAGTACACTTTTTTTTTTCTGCGATAAAGGTGGCTTGTAATTAAGGTATCATTTCGATTTGTGGATGTTAGTGACTGTCGTGTGACACTTTAGTTGTTTGGATAGGATTTTCTTTTCATTGTTGTGATGAATTAAATAGGACTGATTTGTCTATTATGATCGCATCTTCTCCAGCTGGTTTTACTCTAATTCAACATTCTAGTTTAGTTGTGATTGATTGCAAGACTAAATACATACATTTTCATGGACAAAAGAAAAAACACAAATACCAACTATAAAGTTTTAAAATGTAAAATTATGCGAGTAACTAAGAAAATTTAGCAAATGAAAAAATTCGAAGAAAAATTTGCACAAAAAAAGGAAAAAAATCTGTTGCACTAGAGAACGGATAAAATTAAACTTTTAGAACTACGTTATGATTTTAGAGTTAGTTTCTGACAGGATGGGTGGCAATCACTTGGACCCAGAAAAGTTCCACGATAACTGGTGGGGGTTGTTGAAGGGTATAATTCAACAGTATTATCTTTGCAAGGCGAGGAGCGTTTTGTTATTCTATGTAATGTGTTATTACAACAAATTTACTCTGAAATATAAATCTTAATATCACGGTGTGGTTTTTTTCGCACCTCATCTTAATACGCGTTCGGGCTATACGCTTATATACTAATTACGTTAATTATTTTAGGGATTAAGAAGGTTATAATTAATGGAAGTGTATACGCGTTTACGTGGAAGAAGGATGGAAAACTATTTTGGAATAACCACCCGTCATTGACAGTCTAATCTAAAAGGAGAGGTAGCGCGTTAGAAAATGAGGCCACCGAAGCGGGTAAAATACTGCATAACTACACATTTTGTTACTAGAAGTGGTCCAGAAACTTGTAATTAGTACAGTCATCACGTTCATGAGCATACAAATTAAGAAGTTTTATACAATTTTTTTTAATATAAATAAAATAAAGTAGACTAATTTCGTATTCGCTGTTATCTCCCACATCAAAATACAAAGGCAATCATCCTTGTAGCCAGCCCTCTGCTGCCATCTGTTGACGGACAACTTCACCATTACTGTGTAATAAAGTTCTTATATGAGAAAAGAGGGTAGAAGGATGTGTGAGCGTTGGGAGCGTGAGGGGGCGAGGGGTGGAGGGTATCCGCGTGTGAGGGAAGGATACAGTGTGAAGAAATAGTGGCATCGGAAAGGGGGAGAAGTGTCAGTCGACACTCCAGGCAATTTCCGTGATATTCAATCACGCGTGAAGAGTGTGGGCTAACACGGGTTTAAGTGTCACCTTAATTTTTTCTACGAGGAGAAAACATGCCCGAATTAGGTAAGTTAACAGTAATGTCAATTTGATTGAGACTACACTTAACTAGTTTATAGATGATTGGTAAAATGTTCAGTTAATTTCTGGAAATTGATATGTCCATGCAATCCTTTCACTGATGCTGGAGCGCTAAGACGTGTTTAAGACTTCCAGAAACCCTTCTTTATTTAAGAAGGGGTTTGATATTTTAAAATTTAACACATGCCAAAATGCAGGTGAAAAGTATTAGCCTGTCCCAATAGGATTTAAAACCTGCATTCTAATTTGTATGGTTTTAAAATTTAAGGTTTTTTCGTTTTCATTTAGGATTAACGCAAAATGTTGCAGTTCTGGGGTAGAGGTAGTATTCCTCAGTCAGATCATTTCAAAAGGATCACGTGACAGCATTTTAATAGAATTATTAAGACTGTTTTGTGGATTTGTGGCTTCAGAACTGCCATTTCTTAAATATCTTACTGTAGTGTTAGGATATTTAAATTCAAATTGTCTTTGAGATCAAGGGCGGATTTATGACTCTGCCGCCCATAGGCACTAGATAATTTGCCGCCCACATTTCCTACCTTAATTTCTAACCTTCTAAATACCCGTTTACCGCCTACCAACCCTCATACACTGACACATTTATACCATATACACAAGTGCTATATGTGGAATGACAGATAAAAAGTGACTACATTATTTTATTATTTACTAGCTGTTACCCGTCGCGGCTTCGCCCGACGAAAAGTTTAAACATTAGTATTGTAAAATTAATGTAAAATAAAAGGTTGGGAATAGTCCTATATGTTATTCCAGGACATACTCTACCTACGTACCAAGTTCCATTCAAATCCGTTCAGCAGTTTTGGCGTGATTGAGGAACAAACATCCAAACACACAAACTTTCGCATTTATAATATTAATATAATAATATAATATATAATATAGTATAATATAATATGAGCAGCATTTTGTTAACGTCGTTACTCTGTCTGTTCATGAGTTTTCAGCAGCTCTCAAGCTGGCCTGCCGCTGAGCTTGCTCCTCGCGCCGAACTTGAGATTCTTCTTGCGCCTCGGAAGCTCGCTGGGACGCCAGATAAGCTGCGTGCTGTTGATGTCGTTGCTTTGACTGCTCTGGAGTTTCGGTTGCTCTGTGAGCTGCTTGAAGTTGAGCCTGTTTAAGCCTTCTAATCTCTGCATGGGCTGAAGTTTCCTGGCTCCTGGACACTTTAATCATTCTAGCTTTCTTTGAACGTTGAGACAAATTCGATTTACGTTTTCCCGGCATATTTTCAACAACTTTTGAGGATCGATCACAAAAATAACTTCTCAGTTGAGAAAGTCATTGAACACCACCTAAAAAGAAACCAGTTTACTATACCTCATCTTTTTAAAGTTAGTAAAGAAAAGTTCAAAACTAAAACTAACGCACAAAAAATACTATTGAACCTTTTCATAAATGTGACTTCGTATTTACACGTGAAAACAAAAAAAATTATTTCGTTATGTTAAAATACTTTGCAGGTTAGATGGTGCGTAAGTTTTAGTTTTGAACTGATCTTTACTAACTTTAAGAAATGGTGTTGTAAACTAACGCGCAAATAATACTATTGAACTTTTTCATAAATGTGACTTCGTATTTATACATGAAAACAACCAAATTTCTTTCAACTTTTCGCTCTGTAAGAATATACGAAAAGTTTAAACAATAATGTTGTAAAATGAATATAATGTTGTTCCAAGGCATACTCTATCAACTGTGAAAAAAAATACTATTTAACTTTTATCATAGAACATAGCAAATGACTGGCAGCACCATCTAACCTGCAAAATTTTAACATTAATATTGTAAAATTAATGTAAAATCAAAGGTTGGAATAGTCCTATATGTTATTCCAGACATACTCTACTACCTACAAAGTTTCATTCGATATGTTCAGTAGTTGACTGATTGAGCAACAAAATCCAAACTACAAACTTTCGCATTTATAATATTAGTAAGATTATAGTGAGGATTTGAAAGAAGTAAGAATTTAAGCACAGACTTAAAAAATTGAAATAAATATCTTACACTATCACAACACACAATTCAAATATTATATAATTTAAAAATATAAAGTCCATTAGTAGACTGTAGAACATGTTACTACAGATAAAATATTAGCATTTACACAATAAGAAAATAGTCTATATTAACTTTCACCTTATTTCTGCTGAGTGAACTGGTCAATGATGCCAGACAAATCCCTTTTATCCAATAAGTGACCTTCGTTTAAGACAATTGTCATTGAATTAAGGCGATAGATACTCTGTCATGTTGGTATGCCAGATACAGCAAATCACAACAATCACACACACGATGAAGCCATACAATTATTTTAACTGGCAGAAAATATATGTTTTTTTTCGTCATTCAAAATTTGCCGCTCCTAAAATCTGCCGCCGTAGTCACGTGCCTACTAGGCCTATGCGTAAATCCGCCCCTGGTTGAGATTTATACGTTGTGTATCCCTAAGTATATAAACAGTCCAAGATTTGGATCTGTTTAGTTACCTCCACTATGTCGCGCAACTCTTTTAAGTTCACTCACTAGAGTTGCCGTGTTCATATCCTTATTCGAATCTGTTACAAATCATCCAATTGAACTAATGTTCAGACAACTTATTTGATCTCATTCTTCATAAATCTCTTAAGGTCCATAGGTCTCACATCGGTGGGCACACGGACAAAGTTGACAGTCTCGTCTTGTCGGGGTTTTCCGATGATGGGGAGTTTGAGGTTTGAATCCCGGCCGTGTGTAATCGTTTGGATATAAAATAGATATTAATTGAATATAAATTATAGTACCTGAACTATAAATTAACTAATGCACACTTTGTATTATACAGACAAAAAATTGATTTCATTAGTTAAATATCAATTTGAAGTATATTTCATATTTTAAATAAACTACCATCAAAACTAAACAAGTTGACTCCCAGTGATGGGAGGGTCAGGCTTAAATCCCAGCTGGATATTTCTGAGAATTATTTTTCCTACAAGGCTTACCAATCTCCCTTTCACGCAAGCGAAGGTTTTCTCTTCTTCCCTTCTTTATTAATGTAATTAAAACGTATAATAGTGCAGACGGATGGAGACATGGGGGAAAAAAATTATTCCCTACTATCATAAAGAATTCATCTAATCTAATTTTGGTTTTCTTTACTCTGTAGTTCGTTATTGCACTGCCCAAAAGAGGTGTTAAGTTTGTTGAAATGGAAGTTTGGGAAGTGGGTGGAGCAGATATATTTCAATGCAAATCAAATGGGTAGCACCGCTAGTAGTTCGGATTTGCATCTGAAAATGGCCCTTTAACTGGCACTGAGTTAGCACATTCTAAATTTCCACTTCTTTTCTTTGCATTCGAGGCTTCCCTCCCCCCCCCCTCACCCCTCTTGCTGGTTCTCGGTGACTGCGCATTGCGGACGAAGCATCAATTCTCTTCCAAGAACTACCCCCTAAGTGGAATGGTTTCCTGAATTCAAAAGCCCTCCGAGAAAGAAATGTAGGGAACGGAATTTGGAAATGGAAATTTATTTGAGTTTAGTAGACTAACTGATTTCAGAAAGAGATGGTTTTATCAAGAATTAAGTCAATTTTTCACAGTTGGAGGGAGAAAGGGGGGAGGGTTGTGAGGTAACCCTACACCGTAAAACTAAATTTACTTCTTGAAGAAAAAAACATTTAAGAATATATCACATCCATATAAATTTAATCTTTTTTTTTTTTTGTGGTTAGAAAAAATTAAGGCTGGATAAGAAAATAAAGACTAATATTTCTTCTGAAACAACATTAAAATATATATTACATGGAAATGTAAATTTATATTCACTCTAATAAGAATAATTTAATGACTGGTAAAAATAAATTAATATCATCATACTTTCCTTAAATGAACTGTCTCAGAGCCTACATCGATGGACATGCGGAATAAATGTCAAACCTATAATAGTCTGGTCTGCCAGTCACTGGGAGGGCAGTGTTCGAATCCTGGCAGTGGGTATACAGGGTGGTTTTTACTAAATGGTTTAAAACCTTCGGCTATCTTCGGAAAGTAAAAAGTACTGTTAGTTGTTTCATCTGAATATAGATAGCACAACTGATGCAAGGTAGTTACAATATTTCTAAAAACATTGACACTATCCTACATACAACTAGATCAGTTCACAAAACACTATATCACCTTTTTTATGTATAGAGTTCCGATATTATTTCCTTGTTAATATATCTCACGGTCATAAAGTTAACGATAAACAATAAGAAAACACCATTCTCGGGGACTTTTGACAACTTATTTCGAAAGGCAAAATGAAAGTGGAAGCCAATATTAATAATTAATATATATAATAGTGACGCATTAAATAAATTTTGCCAGTAAATATGTAGACGTCAAACGGAGATCATAACTTGTTTACGTGGCCCAATTGTAATGCGCCCGTATATACACGTATTTGTATATATATGTTGTAATGATATGGAATTATACATCTAAATAATTTATTATTCACATCTATATTCAAAATTACGATATTATAAATACGAGCGGGTAGTAAGATTTATTTGTGTTAAGTTGCAAGGTATGGTGACATCTTTCTACGCCTCTGTTTGAAAGGCGAACTCAGTTTTGTAGACAGAGACGCACCTGGATGACCACACCTTTCTTTTTTTTTGGGAAGTTTCGAGAAGGAGATGTCACTAGATATACCTACTTCAAAGTACGCATCTCTTCACTTGCAGTCCTGACGAGGAGCCGTGTGGGTTGGGTCTATGATAAATTTCACGTGCCGGTAATTAACATACACATAATACAATAGTCGGGTTTTTAAATTAATATTTACAACGTGTGAAATATCTAGCAAAAACTGTTTATCTACTTAATATAAAAATAACTATAAAAGACCAGAACTTTTAATTTATAAAATAAGACATTATCCCCCTTTTTTTACCATAATACAGGATAGCAAACTTGGACCCAATTCAATCATTATATCAAATATCACCCTAATGGTTGCGAACGAACATTAATATATCAGGCTAACTTTTATACGTTACAATAATGGCTTCCCAACGTGGAGGGCCTGATAAACTGAAATAATAAAATTAAATCCAGTTCACAACCCGAGAAAGTGAGTGCTCAAAGAACAGTGAAAGTGCCGCAAACAACTTAAGTGCTTTATTACGCAAAAAAAACAAAAAAAAGTGACTTAAGAAGAAGAAGAAGAAGAAGAAGCCTCAAACCAGGTGATTTTGGAAGAAGAAGCTCCAAACCAGGTGACTTCAAAGGGAAGAGTTCGAAACCAGGTAGATTCAGAATAAGGTCCAAAGCTTCTAGACTTCAGGTGAGGTACGCAAGGAAAATCTCACGTAAGTCATCGACAGCAAAACTTCATTAAATATGGAAGAGACAGACAGTAGTAGCAGTGAGGATAATCCTCCCCTAACGCAATATTCCCAACCAATGGTAGAAGAACATTCTTGTTTAGAACTATCTGATCAGGAACAAAGTGAACAACATGAGAAAGTAGTTGAACCAATAGTTCATAAAGAAGAAGACTTAAGGGGGGTAGAAAATGTTTCAAAGGTAGGAGGTGTAGCTCAACAAACATCAGCAAATGAACTAAATGCAATATTAATGCAGTTAGTGCAGCAAATGAAAGAGGGTAGTGAAAGAGTGAAAAGTTAAGTCAGCAAATTAAAGTGAATAGTGAAAAGAGTGAAAAGTTAAATCAGAAAATAAATGAAAGGTTCAATAATTCTAGCCAGGAGCTACAAAAAACTATACAGGAGCTACAAAAAAAATAGCCAGGAGTTAAAAGAAATCAAAGAAAATAATCAGAATTTAAATACAAAATTTGATGAAAAATTTAAGGGTGTAAATGAACAATTCAACAGGTTAGAACAAGAATTGCAGGGTAAATTTCAAGAAGTACAAAACGACTTTGACAAAAAATTACAGAAAATACAACAGACTGAAAGTGACCAAACGCAGGTAAGGGACGAACTACAGACGCTTAGGGAAGACTGTAGTAAGTCAGAAAAACAGATGAATGAGCAGAAAAAAACTTAAAAATGCAAAGGAAAACTTTAAGCTTAAACAGGACGCTTTAAATTCCAAAGGAAAAACTACTCAGGAAAGTTGCGATAAAAATAAAAATGAAATTCTAAAACAGGTACACCATTTAACAGAACGATTTGCGACTGTTGAAAAAGAACAACAAAAATGTAGTGATAACTTTAAATTCCAAAATGATTTCTTTGATGGACACACAGTACCAGATGTTTACTTACAGGAAATAGTTGACCAGCAATTGGACAAATTTAAGGACAACTTGACTGAAACTGTGGACAAGACATTACAAACAGTCGAACAAATGCGACAACAACTAGAACAGGCTAAGTCAAAATATGACGAAGTAGTGGAAAAAGGGACGCTAATTACTGCTGGTGACTTGGTATTACCTAGTACAAGCATCCAGAATCAATTAATGGACTATGTACCCACCTTCAGTGGAAATAATGATAGGGTGCATGCTGTATAGTTTTTGAAAAAGATGGATATACTTTTTGAAAATAGTAAACTCACCGAAGCACAAAAAATAGCATTTTTTAATTCAAAGTTAGTAGGTGAAGCTGAAGTGTGGATGAATAGTCATGAGGCTGACTATACATCCTATGAAGCAATAAAGATAAACTTTCGTAAAAGATTTTGGTCCGTGTATAAGCAGGACAAGTTAGTAAATGATATTTTTACCATTGATCTCTATAGTATAACTGGATGGACATCTGTGGCTGAAATTTTCGAGCTGTCGTCTGCATACCATTGTGTAAGAGAGAGAGAAACTTTCGGGTATCTCTTTCTTTCTTTTACTCATACAAGGCAATGTGTCATTTTGACATAGTTCATTAATCTGATTGAATATATGAGAAACATCAATGTGTGAGTGGATAAATTAAATAAATATGTTAGTTAAAGCTTTGAAGAGCATATAAAAGTTCCAAACTGGTTAATTTTTTCTTTAAATAAATTGATGTAGCCTAATATGTAAGATGATTTTTGAAGGAAGCTTACTTGTAAGGCTTTATCTCGTACCAGAATCCTACCCTATAGCTGTGTTTAGTTAGGATAAAAGACCTTACAGAAGGAAATTTCTACTTCTGTTCTAAATTGCCGTTCATTCTACCAAAATATTATATATGATATTATTTTGGTACGAAATAAAGCCTTACAGATTGGGATTATTACTAAAATCAGGGTTTAGTAGATAATGTACTTCCTACAAGCCTATAACCTAAATTATCATTTGAACGTAAGACTTCTACACAAAGTGTGTCATTCAAACAAATGTAATACAGTTTTTAGCTGACTTGTTTCATTATAGTTATCGAAATTTCAACATAATATGGTTTCTAAAAGTTATGAGCCAACTTAAAAAAACAGGTATTATTATAATAATACTTTTAACAAGCCTATAACCTAAGTGATAGTTTGAATGCATGGCAACTATTCAAATTTTGTCATTCAAACAAATGTAATCAAGTTTTAAGATACCTTGTTCATTATATTTATAGAACTTTCAATATAATATGGTTTCTGAAACCAATATACAAGCTAATAATCAACTTTAAATATAAGTGTAGTCGTGCCAGACTGTAAACAACATTGATGATAAATACATAGAAATGGGAATATCTAAGGTTTTATTCATATCTGTACAGTATTACATGTAAAACTGGATTGTATATCCTTTAATGTAAATGTTTCTTCAGGAAAGTGTGGTATAATACTTCACTATTTTCAAACAATAACACTTTTATTCATCAGAGACATGTTTTCGCATAAGAACATTTAAAGAAACAGTTAAAACTGTCCCCCCCCCCTCTGTGTAGCAGATGATACACTTGAGCGTCACGCTTTTGTCCTTGGAATGTGCATGTGTATGTCCATCCAGTTATATCATAGAGATCAATGATTTTTACAGGCCGGTATGATCCACATAGAGGGCCTATATGTGAATATTAGAGAATAGAGGAATTATGATTGGGGAGGAGAAGGGAAAATTTTCAAAAACAAATAGAAACAATTACTAACAGAACAATTTATTTGATAAGCTGAGGTGCTTACTAGAGTGATTCTTTCAAATTAATTCAAGTTTAATTAATAAATTTAAACTATTTCTTTTGGTGTTCATTTCAACAATGTCTCCGCGTAAGCGAGCAAATATTGATATATTGATGCAAAGACTGCATATATATATATATATATATATATATATATATATATATATATATATGTATATATATATACGTATATATATATATGTATATATATGTATATATATGTATATATATATATGTATATATATGTATATATATATGTATATATATATATATAATTGATTTTACTTCTTATAGGTAGTAGTTAATTTGTGGCTTCATCAACATACAAAGTTCTCGCCTCACACGTGTCTAAAATTGTATTTTTGGTAGTTTAGATCAGGGTTTCTCAAACTGCGAGGCGTGAGGGGATTTCAAATGAGGTGTGAACCAATTTTTCACTTCCTTCGACTTGCTAAATTATGATTGACTAAAAAATTAATATTCTGTTTGTCTTATGATGCAATAAAATTAATTAATATCTTACAAATCTTTACTATTCTTGATAAACTTCTACACAGCTCTTATCAGAAAATAAAGAAATAAATTAAATAATAAATGTCTCATTTTTGTATTTTAACGTAAAAAAGTTATCTTATTCTAAGAAAGAAAGTCTTAACAATTAATTTAAATGTTCATGTAAGGCTCAAGAGCATAGAGTTTGAGAAAACCTGGTTTAGATGATTTGCTAGAAATAAGATAATTTACCCAACTTAAATGTGAGCGAAGCCGTGGGCAAACTGGAGTAAGTTAATATGATTATAAAAAAAAGAATGATTGATTAATTCATTTAGCAAAATTAATAAGCAAATATACTAAGAAAGACTAATAAAATATACTTTGGCACTTAAAAAAATTTAAAATTCAAAATAAAACAAAATTATTAAAATGGTGTGACCACATGTATGTGCTGATTAATAGAAAACGGTACGTGTACAAAACTTTTTATTTCTGGTTCAAAACGGTACAAAAACTAGTATAAAACCTTGGCAATGTAAAAATTTCAACATATACAAAAGTGGTACTACAGGTTAATGGACGTGCTGCTATACCTTGGGAAGTAGTAAATTGAGAAAAGACTTACGTATTTTGAAACGGTAGTATATACTAGTTAACTAAACACTACACACCTCTCCATCTATTAGCATCACTACAAATCATAACGAATGTTTCCGGAGACAGCAAAACACATTTTAATAAATGGTCTAAAAATTAATTTTACAAAAAGTCATTTGGCCTAAAGGCGTTTGGCCTAAAGGCGTTTGGCCTAAAGGCATTTGGCCTAAAAGGCATTTGGCCTAAAGTCATTTGGCCTAAAAGCATTTGGCCTAAAGGCATTTGGCCTAAAAGGCATTTGGCCTAAAGGCATTTAGCCTACACTTTAGGCCAAATGCCTTTAGGCCAAATGACGGGTACCCAATGGTTTCTCATCCTTTTTAAGCCAATGTTAGCAGTTTGCCTTTACCTTTTAGCTAACTCATCCTTATTCAGTTATTATAATAGAATGAATGGACGGGTGGTAAGGCACCGATAAAAAAATTATTATAATAATATTTATATAATATTATAATAGTATTATTCCTTGAAATAAAATAATATACGGAAATACACTATATTTTGTCAATGGTGATCCTTTTTTATTCTTTTGGACTCAACATAGTAGACACAATCCGTTCTGGCAAGTTGCATATAACTACACTAATGGGATAAGGAATGTAGAATTGAGAGGAATTGTCCATAGATTTGTGTGAAACCAAAAAGGAAAAACCACCCCTAATATATCCGACCATGGTTCAAACCCTTAATTTAGTCCAAGCTCCCGCCAATGCGGGTCTTGGTGGTGATAATTATAGAATAAATGCCATATTATTTGACTCTCTTACCTTATTAAAATATATATGTGCTGATAAATTAACAAGTTAGATATGGGAATCAAACTTTAGCTATGGTTAATACCAACTTCAGTGGCCGCACGGTTCAAGGCGCTACTCTCGCAGTAGATTAGACTGTCGATGACGGGAAGATCAATTTTCAAATCTCTGTCGGGTGTACTGGGGGTAGTATTTCCGAAATGATTTTCCACGCTTTTACCCGCCTCGGGGCGTAGTTGGATAATACGCTAGTTTCGTGTTGAGCTTGATTGCCGAGGATGGGGAGCTCGAGGTTCGAATCTCGCTCGGATGAACTGGGGTGGATTTTCCTAAAAGGTTTTCCACTCTCCTTCCACGCAAATACAGGTTTACTTCCTTTAAATTCATCCTTCCCAATTCCTAATCCATTAGCGTTATTAGTACTGGTAGTAAGACGCGGTGCCAATTAAGTAAATGCTCCACCCTCCCTCCATATATGGGTACACTTCCTATAAATATAACCTTCCTTAATCCCTAAAATCATTATTGTAATTAGTACATAGGCGTTGTAAATCGTGGTGCTAAACAAATTATATATAGTCCTATCTAATTATATAGACTATATATTTAGGATTGCCAGTACTGGTGGTGGAGAGATCTAAAGAGATATACTCACATTGCACTTGTCTGTCGTTGACAGTTATGTTGAGGTTGGAATCTCAGCCAGGCGTACTTAAGGTGATTTTTCCTAAAGGATTTACCCCGTTTACTTCATGAAAACAGGGGTACATTTTATATACAGCCCTAATACCCTCAATCCTAAGATATTAATTTAGTTCACTATAGATATCCTAAGCGGTTTGTAAGACTTAATGAAAAAAAAATCATATTTATTGCAAAAATAATTCAAGCCATAATATACATTAATGGAAACGTAAGTTATATGTTGTTGATTGATCAGAGAAAGACTAAGGGAGTATTCTGATTGATTAAGTTTGGGGGTTGCTGGTATGAGTTCAAGGACAAGTGAAGGGGAGGAAAGCGACAAGACTCCCACAACAGTGAAGAATGAATATAGCGCTTACATACGTTATCATACATCAACGTTTATTAGTTGAATGATAATGAAATGACAGAAGGAAAGAAACGCCTGAACGTTCTCCTACAACTTTAGGGAAGTTTACCCGTTTTCCACTGCTCGGCTCAGAGCAACACAGTTATAACTCACATTTATTTTGCCATAGAAATCTAGAAATGTAAAAATCCCTTGAGATCTTCGTAGCATTTTTTAAAATAAAGATGTCATTGAATTAATTAAATTGAAACCTGAATCAGTGAGTACCAGGATTAAAATGTCAGGCTTATAAAGCCAGTTTCTTTGGTGATGAAGAGGTTGGATTTCAATTCCCGGCCGTATATATTGAGGGCTGAAGGGTTTTTATACTAAATGATTTTCCACTCTCCCTCCAGGCAAATGAGAGAATATTTCCTGAACTTATACTTTATTAATCTTGACTCCAATAGTATTTAAAATGCGTCTAGCTCAAACGGGTAATAAGAATAGTTGTAAACAAAAATTGAAAATACTTAAAAGAGATAAAAAAAATTACAAAATTTTCTTTTATGAAGCGCGTCATTTTTGGTCTATCCGAATATTTACACTAATAACGAAGGAATTAGGAAGTCAAACTTTAGAGGAAATTATGTGCCTATAATTTTGTGGAGGGTGATTAGGAAACTAATTAGGGTATACACCATCATTACACCCGACCGAAATTGGGACCCCAATCTCCGCATCATAGGCGGTCTAGTCTACTAAAAAAAAAAAGTACATTTAAGGTATGTGTTTCAAAAAGTTTCCTCAATATATTATTAATCAATAAAAATATTGTTTTATTTATATTACCAAATATTGGCCTTCATAGCAACAAGTTTCTCATAGTTTCATTCAAAACCGTTACTAATATTATTTTTTATAATTATGTGTCTTTTTATTTATTTTCTAAATAGAACTTACTCCAAGCAATTTGGAATTCGGATATAAGTCACTCTAGCTCTCATGTTATAAGGTGTCGGGGGTTGAGGGCAGACCTTCTATTCTATTACAAAGTAAAGTGAATTTCAAATGAGATTGTTGGAAATTTCCCAAAAGGCAATGTGGGAGAAAACGAGATTTTTGTTCATTACATTTAAATAAAGACCGTTAACAGAGCAAAAGGTATTTTTTCTCATCCACTTGAAGAAAAAAGAAAAAAACACTAGCGAATCACTTTACATCTTTCCTTCATCTTTCCTTTCTTTCTTTTTTAAGATGATTCGATCTTTTTCTCTTTCTCTCTACTCTCTAGTGACAAGTAGCCTAGATTATCAAAACAGGCTAGGGGTCACATTTTCACTAACAAAAGCAAAGAGGGAAAAATAGTCAAATGAAATAGCAGCTTTTTTTTTATTTTATCTCTTCAATTTATTTCTTCTTGCTTTGTGTTCTACATTCCTAAACCCCCAATATTGTACCTTCTAGAGATTCAAATTTTATTTGAAAAGTTATAGTGGATATAACTTTATTTACCGAAACTTTGAGAGTGAAGAAAACTTTAATAATACTAACTTAACCGATATAAAATTAAATAAAAACATGTTGTCCTTGGATCGTAGATTTATATTTTTTTTGTAATACTTGCCACTAATGTAAAGTAATTTATTTTAACATTTATTTAAAAAATGCCTACATGAGGCAAAATATTGTAGACGAATGTGTGAAAAAGAGAAAAATTAGGAGTTTTAAGAATAAAATAGCATGTATGACTCGGTGTATGGTTGGTGTTAAAGCGAAGGGAGTACGCATGGGTAGGGATGTGTGAGGAAAGTTAATGAGGATGGATTAAGTACAGATTTGTTTTTTAAACTATGTGCACAGTTTCTTGCTTGTCGCGTAAGGGAACGGCGTGATTATTATTATGTATGTATGTATGTATGTATGTATGTATGTATGTATGTATGTATGTATGTATGTATGTATGTATGTATGTATGTATGTATGTATGTATGTATGTATGTATGTATGTATGTATGTATGTATGTATGTATGTATGTATGTATGTATGTATGTATGTATGTATGTATGTATGTATGTATGTATGTATGTATGTATGTATGTATGTATGTATGTATGTATGTATGTATGTATGTATGTATGTATGTATGTATGTATGTATGTATGTATGTATGTATGTATGTATGTATGTATGTATGTATGTATGTATGTATGTATGTATGTATGTATGTATGTATGTATGTATGTATGTATGTATGTATGTATGTATGTATGTATGTATGTATGTATGTATGTATGTATGTATGTATGTATGTATGTATGTATGTATGTATGTATGTATGTATTAGTATGTATGTTATGCATGTTATGCATGTTATGCATGTTATGCTTGTTATGCATGTTATGCTTGTTATGCATTTTATGCATGTTATGCATGTTATGTATGGTATGTATGGTATGTATGTTATGTATGGTATGTATGGTATGTATGTTATGTATGTTATGTATGGTATGTATGTTATGTATTTTATGTATGTTATGTATGGTATGTATGTTATGTATTTTATGTATGGTATGTATGGTATGTATGGTATGTATGGTATGTATGTTATGTATGTTATGTATGTTATGTATGTTATGTATGGTATGTATGGTATGTATGGTATGTATGGTATGTATGTATGTATGTACAGTACGTATGTACGTACTATATAAAATTCATGTGGTGTCTATGTGTCCTGGTGAACTGTAACTACCTTTTTACCATTATGTTTTTGTAAGAAAGTATATTACTTTATTTCTCTTATCTTAAAATCGTTACTAGACCACCGTCATCTATACAAATCTACTGAAACTATTAATCGTTTGTTTTATCTTGCGGTTGTTTTAATCATTTTTGCATTGATTTTATGTAATTTATATTTCTCTGTAGGAGCTGCCACTATGATATTTTTTATAGAGTAAGATTTTAGGTTATATTCAAATTCATAAGTTACCAAATAAAGTAGGTGTTATTGGTTCCTAAGTCTTTCTCTGATACTAATAAATGGATTTTTAGGAAATTGCCTTTCCTGGATTATCACATGTTTTCTCATACATTTTCCCTCCTTTTTTAATTTATCTTTACTAGTTTGATTAGTTGTTCCTCATTTAGTTATATTTTTAGATGTAATTTGGGCTTATTATAATTGCTTATCTTTTAAAAAGAAACCGGACTTATCATTCTCAATTCAAGCTAACTGTCCCCTTAGTCGAAACGTCAACGCCAAGGATGAGGATGACATCAGCTGACGCAGCTTAGATCAGAGAAGCGAAACTAATAAATAATCATTTATTATGAATTAACCATTATTCTAATCCATGTTTTAAATGAGGTTGATACACTATAAAAACATATAGTTAAAAAATAGCTTCCCATTTGGCGATTAAGTAATTTTGTTAGGTGGAGATATCTGTAAATAATTACCAGTGTTCCCCCATTAACAAAGAGCTGCTACAATTCTCATAAATATAAAATACAACCTTTTATGTATGACGCAGAGGCTGATTAGCAACTTGAGTTTACAATAACCGAAATATAGTTAGTGAGTTTTGAAATAGAAAGACGGACAGCTCCTCAAACACTGTAAGATGTAAAATGACATCATCTTGGTGGCAGACTAACTTATAATTAGAGATATAGTTAGGTAAATCTTTAGCGGTCGTCTTGAAGCCAGAAATATATTAAAATTTGAAAATATCTCAATACTGTGTCCGAGGAGCAACGATATGTTGTAGTCTGTAAATGAGAAGGTTTTAAAACTACAGGAAGGAGAAGTTGTTTGCTATTCTAGCGTGGACTCTATCGATTGCAATGACCAAAAAGTAAGGAATAATTATCCAGTTGAGTTCCTCAATAATCTTACTCCCTCAGATAAACCTCCACATAAACTGAATTTGAATACATATGCGTTAGAAATGTTGTTATGAAATTTGAATCCCAAAAAAAGGGTTGTGTAAATGAACACGCTTAGCAATCGATAAGTTGAGCACAAATTTAATTTCATACACCATCTTCACAGGTTCCTCACAAGGAAACCCAGTTTTTATACCTTGGATAAATCCCGCACCTACTGATCCAAACCTTCCTTTTATACTTCGATGGTGACAGTTTCCAGTCCGACTGGTATTTTACATGACAATTAATAAGTCCTAGAGCCAGTCACTCGACAGAAACGGTGTCGATCTTCTTACTCCAATGTTCAGCCATGGCCAGCCATATGTAGGCTTATCAAGGGTGCGCCACTCCACATACATTAAGGTGTAGGCAGTACAAATTAATTGTCAAGGTGTCCTTATAAAGGAAGAGTCCATAATCGATACCAAAATATAGTATATTGAGATATTTAAAGCTAGCACTATATTTAAAAAGAACAATAGAATATCTTCATCAAAGTCCGCTCCCACATTACTGCAAGACCAGTTTAAAAACTAAACTACATCAAATAATTCACTTAGAATAACACCAAATGCTTAAGCATAGTTAAGCTAAGAGTATAGGCATCGATCTACACTTCACAAATTGTATGTTCTTCTATGCGTCTCCCCTCCCCGCCCCATAACCTGACAAAGTCGTGGATATAAATCGCGCTACCATCTGCTATGAAAAATCTCAAAATAGATCAAAACAACAAGGAACAGTCTTCACGTGAAATCTTACATTGAGTCTGTCGAGGAAAAGCCTAGTTCCTAGTATAAAGCTAATGAGAATAATGTAAAATAAAACACGTTCAACTGCTCCATTTGTCCAATTATATTCTTGAACTTAATACTATTTTCAAAATTTTAGCTTCGTTGGATACTTGGAAAAATTATTTTATAAAAAAATGCAACTATAGCTATTATAGATTTTTTAAATAAACCATTTAATTTGATTGTAAAGTATTAGATACAAGCTTAATATAAACTTGATACAAATCATTCCCATGATAAAAAAAGTTTTATTCATTAAACCCTCTGGGGCCAGAAAAGTTTGGTTTTAAATGCAAACTGAGAGCCAAAATCACTCTACCAATCGAGCTTAAGCTTGGTCTCTAGGGTTTCCATAAGGTTCCTCAAAGGCGTTTTTAAAATTATAGGCTTAACCCTAAAATTAAGTATAGTTTAATTTATGGTAAAAAGAGAAACATTACATTTTCTCAAAATATTCTCTAACGATTTTGATTAAAATTTCTATCCAGACATTGTTTGCAATGCAAACAAAATGGAAACTCTCGTTTTCATATGAAAATGACTGATGGCATTTTACATAGGTGGAAACTCTCCAAATTTGATCATATCTCAGCAATATTTTGAGACACGAAATAGCTTATCATTGCAAAGTTGTAATACCAGTAAAAATAAAAAAAACCTTTGTTTTAAATAGATTTTTATAAAAACCCCAAATTTTAAAATATTGGCAAATTAAAAAAAATTAAGCTGATTATTATGCTCTTTGGCAAATATATTTTTTAAATTAAGGTGAATGTTATGTTCTTTGGCAAACAGAAATTTTACTTTTTTAAAAAAAAGATGTTTCTGTAACGGTGTAAATATTTAGTTTATTCTCGCTGGTGTAATGTTTCTGGAACAGTGTATATTATTTAGATTCGCATATTTTACGAGCTATGGATAAGTATCTCTATTTTTAGGCATAGAAGCAAGAAAGTTTTTGCGATGCACCGTATTTATCCATCTTGAGATAACCATTTCAGCGCCAGTGGTACTTGAAAATTTGAAAGATTTCTTTTAATTTAACTTGATCAACTTAGCTTGTCTCTACAAAATGGTATAACTAAAAAACTCTTATCAATACTCAAAAATGAGGCTATCAATGGTCAATTTCTAAATAATTTATGTTAAAGGCACCGTAGCTTAGACCAAATGCTCCCCATTAGTGCGAAGAGGAGATGGGAATATACTCTGATAAATCACGTAGGATAAAAATTAACCCTAAGTGTCACAGGCCAAGATTCGAGGTTTGATTCATTCACCCTAAGTAGCACAGACCAAGATTCGAGGTTTGATTCATTCACCCTAAGTAGCACAGACCAAGATTCGAGGTTTTATTCATTCTCCCTAAGTAGCACAGACCAAGATTCGAGGTTTGATTCATTCTCCCTAAGTAGCACAGACCAAGATTCGAGGTTTAAGTCATTCACCCTAAGTAGCACAGACCAAGATTCGAGGTTTGATTCATTCACCCTAAGTAGCACAGACCAAGATTCGAAGTTTGATTCATTCACCCTAAATAGCACAGACCAAGATTCGAGGTTTGATTCATTCTCCCTAAGTAGCACAGACCAAGATTCGAGGTTTAAGTCATTCACTTTAAGTAGCACAGACCAAGATTCGAGGTTTGATTCATTCTCCCTAAATAGCACAGACCAAGATTCGAGGTTTGATTCATTCACCCTAAGTAGCACAGACCAATATTCGAGGTTTGATTCATTCACCCTAAGTAGCACAGACCAAGATTCGAGGTTTGATTCATTCTCCCTAAATAGCACAGACCAAGATTCGAGGTTTGATTCATTCACCCTAAGTAGCACAGACCAAGATTCGAGGTTTGATTCATTCACCCTAAGTAGCACAGACCAAGATTCGAGGTTTGATTCATTCTCCCTAAGTAGCACAGACCAAGATTCGAGGTTTGATTCATTCACCCTAAGTAGCACAGACCAAGATTCGAGGTTTGATTCATTCTCCCTAAATAGCACAGACCAAGATTCGAGGTTTGATTCATTCACCCTAAGTAGCACAGACCAAGATTCGAGGTTTGATTCATTCACCCTAAGTAACACAGACCAAGATTCGAGGTTTGATTCATTCACCCTAAGTAGCACAGACCAAGATTCGAGGTTTGAGTCATTCTCCCTAAGTAGCACAGACCAAGATTCGAGGTTTGATTCATTCACCCTAAGTAGCACAGACCAAGATTCGAGGTTTGATTCATTCACCCTAAGTAGCACAGACCAAGATTCGAAGTTTGATTCATTCACCCTAAATAGCACAGACCAAGATTCGAGGTTTGATTCATTCACCCTAAGTAGCACAGACCAAGATTCGAGGTTTAAGTCATTCACCCTAAGTAGCACAGACCAAGATTCGAGGTTTGATTCATTCTCCCTAAATAGCACAGACCAAGATTCGAGGTTTGATTCATTCACCCTAAGTAGCACAGACCAAGATTCGAGGTTTGATTCATTCACCCTAAGTAGCACAGACCAAGATTCGAGGTTTGATTCATTCTCCCTAAATAGCACAGACCAAGATTCGAGGTTTGATTCATTCACCCTAAGTAGCACAGACCAAGATTCGAGGTTTGATTCATTCACCCTAAGTAGCACAGACCAAGATTCGAGGTTTGATTCATTCTCCCTAAGTAGCACAGACCAAGATTCGAGGTTTAAGTCATTCACCCTAAGTAGCACAGACCAAGATTCGAGGTTTGATTCATTCTCCCTAAATAGCACAGACCAAGATTCGAGGTTTGATTCATTCACCCTAAGTAGCACAGACCAAGATTCGAGGTTTGATTCATTCACCCTAAGTAGCACAGACCAAGATTCGAGGTTTGATTCATTCACCCTAAGTAGCACAGACCAAGATTCGAGGTTTGAGTCATTCTCCCTAAGTAGCACAGACCAAGATTCGAGGTTTGATTCATTCACCCTAAGTAGCACAGACCAAGATTCGAGGTTTGATTCATTCACCCTAAATAGCACAGACCAAGATTCGAGGTTTGATTCATTCTCCCTTGTCCATTGCGATACAGCTCAGTGCGAAACTTATACACGTACCAAGTCATCCATCTCGTCTTGTTTGTTTTGCCAGTTGAGGAGAGGTTTGGGGGTCCAAATACAGGTGAGAATTTCTGAGAGAAGTTTTCCCTAAATGGTTTCCCAATTTCTTTCCCCGTAAATTCGTGTACAGGTCCTCTAAACTGTAATATTCTTCATCCCTATCAGAAAAATTAATTCAATTCAGATACACTATCACACTAAGAATGTTTTTCTTTGAAAATGCTTGAGTAATAAATATACCGATAGAGTTACTTAACATGTGCTGATTGTCACACTATTTTAACTATCTAATCTATACTTTTGTTGGTAACCTATAATTTAGTGTCAATTTTCTAGCCATTAACGAATTATCATAATCAGTCCTAGTGTATACACAACCACTTTACTACAGCTCATTAATTGAACATTTAGTGAAATACAGTACAACTTCCAGACTTATCGTACCAGGGCCTGGAGACCATTGTAGAGTTTTTTATACAGATCTAGAGGTCCCAGGTTCAATCCCTGGCGCTTCCAATATTTTTTCTGCGAAACAATAAGTTTGGAACGGTGTCAAATTCAGCCTCGTGAGGACAAATGAGGAGCTACTTGAATAAAGAAGTAGTGACACCAATTTAGAAAATTGAAACTAACGGACGGAGGGCTTGGTGTGCAGACCGAATGACACCCTGTATCCTCAAATGTTGGTACTGTCATCGCTAACGATGGTGGCCGCTCGGTCGATATAGCTAACTTGCGGGTTAACACCATAGAGTAGTTATAATATTATATAGCACGAGGCCTTAGCTCAGTCATATATATATCCTAGAGGGAAAATATGAGGAGTTCGAGTCTTATGGAAATGCGCCGGCGTTCGCCTGGGTAAAGGGTGGTAAACATTGTGGAACAGACCCCCATCCATCCCCCACCCCTATTGAATTTGTTTGTGCATTGAACCTCGTCATCCCAAGCCAAAGTCAAGCATATTGGAGTACACACACCTAACTTTCTAGGTGATATTTGTGTAATTTAATAGCTTTCATTTTTTACGTAAGCTCTTCATTGCGTTGCCGGTGATGGTAAGATCAAAGCTTGATTATCGGCTGGGTGTTTCAGAGGTGGTTTCCCAAATTTGAATTCAAATTGTGATTTTACTATCCCCTATCTCCGTTAGTGTGGGAGCATTTCCTCTAATCCCCCTCATTCCTATAAGTTCAGTTTTCATAGAAAGGGCCTGTTAGAAAATACAATATCATTTTTTGAAGCCAAATTTGATAACATTCTACTCTATATGATTAGTGTTATTTTACATATATTGATACTATCCGTCAAGGAACCGGCCCCGTGGTGTAATGGTCAGTGCACATGGCTACGAGCCTAGAGGTCCCAGTTAGATTCCCTGTTGGTACCGTGGGTATTTTTCCCGATAAGTCACCAGGGTTTGGTTAATTATTCATTGGCTTCATCTTGTCATATTCACTATCATCATCCTCTCACCTCGTCGGGATTTGGAAAGAGTCTCCACGGATAAGCTGTACGAGTAGTACATTCTGGCGTTTCCTGGTCAACGGTACGTTAGTACTGGCTAATCTTTCCACTACCGAGCTACGAGTGTTGTATCTTATAGCCCAGACGCGCAATGTCATTAATACCCATCAAGTGACAGCTACGGATTACATGACTTGACGTATGAACACGTGTAAGTAAATCTATTAACTTTACTATCTTTCATATATATGCTATGTATTTTTTTATTAAATTTAAATTCTAACATCGCATAGCCCGTTGTATAAAATTTGTGATAAAATGTATGAGCTAAAAAAAAAAAAAAACTTATATGAGTGAATTTTCTCTAAATTACACTTCTAATACCTTCAACTTAAATTATGTCGTTAATAACCTTGGTATTGAACATATTAACATTATTAAAAGCAAGTCTGCGTTTAAGCTCTAGCACGGTGTTCAAAAGTATATTATTATTATTATTAGCACCGCGTCTTACTACCCGTTCAGGTTATACGCACTTACGCTAATGTGCAATGGTAGGGTGATTGTGAGATGAAATGGAGGACCTACAGTTTAACGTGGAATCCGAACCACGGTGGAGGCCTGGCATTCCTCACATTCACAAGTTTTGATTAATTCACATCTCTTCAAAGGTGAAGGAAGGGTTTGGCAAACAGATAAATGCGCGCCGGGACCGAGGATTGAACCCCGAACCCTCAGTACAGAAGTCTGACACCTTACCTCTAGACCACCAGGTCACCTTCAAAAGCATAGAACTGCGTTGTTTTTTCTTCCTTTTCTTCACAAACTCTAAGACTTAATATTTTTCATGGTAACAAAAAAAGGCGTTAAATACTAAATGCAAGAGTTAAATAATTCCAAACAAGTTTTTTCCTTCATCTTAAATATTTCTACTAAAGCAGACAGATTGAACATCGTCTTATTAGAACGTCTCGACGAAGCTTCCAACCTGGCAGCCATGTTAGGTAACAAGTGAGGCGCGTTTCAAAGGTTTGAGAACATTCATTATCGCATCCGTAAAACACTTGGTAGAAACAAAAGACACGTGTTCAAGAGTGTTTCACACAGCAAACACACTGTTCATCATCAACTAGGGGAAGACATAGTGTGTAATAGAACCGGGAATGAACTCTTTTTTTTTTTTTTTTAGTGTTACGCGTCTTATTACTCGTTCAGGCTAGCCGCAACTTACACTAATTAGTATATATACACAGGATGAAGAGAGATGTATTGAATAAATTCATTAGCGCTCCCCCGGAGAGCTTATGTAAGAGCACTATGTGAGGAAGCTATCCCAAGATAAAAAAAATTGCATTCTATCTGAATTAATCTCTGTCTTTCATGGTAAAGGCAAATAGTATACATTTTATTAGCATATCTGCCCTCATATTTGATTTTGATTGTAATATCTAACCTCTAATTTCTAAAGGATAACGTCTAATATCTAAAGGCTAACGTCTAATATATAAAGGTTAACATCTAGTTCATAAAATATAACGTCTAATTTCCAATGTGTGCACATGAATTACAGATTTTAACTTAAAGCAGGTTGTCCACAAAATTCAGTCCACTCTCCACTTAAAATCCGATGCACTTCTTCTAAAATTACCTTTATCATCATTTCCTTAGATTAAGCCATTAATATCCTTGAGGCTAAACGTACTATTATTATTATTATTAGTACCGCGTCTTATTACCCATGCGGGTTATACGCAAGCCTAAACGTACTAATTACAAGGAATAACACACGCTTAAAAAGTGTTTCCTAGCAAGTAATTTGTAAATTTTCCCAAGTCATGTCGGTAAATAATCGTTACAAGAAAATATTATATTGCTCACAGCCCATATATTATACGCACCAAAACAAATAATAATCGAATTGGCTAAAACAGATGTGCCAATGTTTATATCGTTATGTTTACGTTGTGCCTAAGAATATTTTACGTCACTACTATACCTTTTTATATTTTGTTTATCAATCAAGCAAAATTATATCATTCGTCAAAGTTTATGAAGCAGATTAACTCAAGGATGTAACTAAGATACATGATGAAAAAATATTTAGGGCTTTCGAAAACAAGGTACTTAGGAAGGTATTTGGTCCAAAAAGGGATGAGGCTACTAGGTAGTGGAGGAGGTTACATAATGACGAGCTACATACCCTGTACTCATCACAAGCCATCGTTAGTCTAGTCCATTCTCGTAGATTACGGTGGGCAGGACATGGAGAGCGAGTAGAAGATTCTAGAACCTTGTTCAGGGCACTGACTGGAAAACCCAATGGGAAGAGACCATTGGGAAGACCTAAGTGCAGATGGGAAAATTGCATTAGAAAAGACCTGAAAGAGATTGGATATTATGAGGTGGACTGGATAGAACTAGCTTAAGGTAGGGATAGGTGGCGTACGTTTGTAAGTGTAGCAACGAACATTTGAGTTCCAAACGCCATAGAGTAATTAAGTAAGTAATATTGATTTAGGTGACCTGGTGGTCTAGGGGTAAGGTGTCAGACTTCTGTGCTGAAGGTCCGGGGTTCAATCCTCGGTCCCGGCATAGATTTATCTGATTGCCAAACCTTTCCTTCACCTCTGACAAGATGTGTATTAATCACAACTTTTGAATGTGTGGAATGCCAGGCCTCCACCGTGGTTCGGATTCCACGTTAAACTGTAGGTCCTTCATTTCATCTCATAATCACCCTACCATTGCACATTAGCGTAAGTGCGTATAACTCGAACGGGTAGTAAGACGCGGTGCTAATAATAATAATAATAATAATAATATTGATTTTAAAAAAGGTGTTCCAAAACGAAACCTCCGTCTTCTCTCCAAACTAACAAAGGTTTACTTCCACTAAGCTACCTTCTTAATCCTTTACCCGCTCTTATGTTAAATGCAGACACTGGTGGACACGTGGACAAACCGACTAAGGCATAAGTCTTGTAGTCTTGTTTGACTGGTTTACAGGTGATGCATAGTTTGGGGTTAGAATCTCAGTCCGATGTATTGAATAGATTTTTTTAAAGGAATTCCCACTCTAAACTTACGTAAATGCTAATGAACTTACTATACTCTTGTAGTGGGTTGGACTGCCAATGACGGGGAGATCGATGTTCGAATCTCGGTCAGGTGTACTGAGGGTGATTTTCCAAAATTGTTTTCCACTCTCCCTCCATTCAAATGCAGGTACACTATATAAATATAGCCTTCCTAATCCTTAAAATCCTTAGCTTAATTAGTACATAAGCGCATAAACAAAACGGGTAGTAATATGCGTTGCTAGAAAACCTACTATATTATTATTATTATTATTAGCACCGCGTCTTACTACCCGTTCGGGTTATACGCACTTACGCTAATGTGTAATGGTAGGGTGATTGTGAGATGAAATGGAGGACCTACAGTTTAACGTGGAATCCGAACCACGGTGGAGGCCTGGCATTCCTCACATTCACAAGTTGTGATTAATACACGTCTTGTCAGAGGTGAAGGAAGAGTTTGGTAATCAGATAAATCTGTGCTGGGACCGAGGATTGAACCCCGGTCGCCAGCTCAGAAGTCCGACACCTTACCCCTAGACCACCAGGTCACCCAAACCCTACTATAAATTATGCCAAACTAATTTTTATCTCATGAGTATAAAATGTGCGGTTGGCCCAACCGGGTTATAGAATGGGGAGGCTTAAATATATACACATATATTTATATACATACATATATTTATATATATACAAATATTTATATATATACATATATGTATATATAGACATATATGTATATATATACATATATTTATATATACATATACATACATATATTTATATATATACACATATTTATATATACATATATTTATATATACATATATTTATATATACATATATTTATATATACATATATTTATATATACATATATTTATATATACATAAATTTATATATATATATATATATACATTTTTATGTAGCTTTGCGTCTTACTAACATTCAGGGTTATATACAATTAATTACACAAATGGCACGGGGAGGAGGAAAATAAACAAAAACTATTAAACAAATGTATCCTAATTTTTGGGGTGAGATTGGTAAACCATTTATGAAAAATCACCCTCATTACACTCAGTGGGGATTCAAAATATGACCTCCCCATCAATGTTGAATCGGAATAAATGAATGTGACATTTAATCCGTGTGCCAACCGGTACGGGTAATATAAATAGGAATAAAAATCATGGGTTAAATAATATGCATTTTTGAACATGTACTTTTATTTGACATTAATTACAAACCAAGCTTATAGCCTGAACGGATAGTAAGAGAAAACAAATACAAACCAACTCAATCCATACCAGTGGGCAAGTGGACAAAGACATCAGCCTCGTCTTGTCTGGTTTCCCGGTGTAGGGGATGTTAGGTTTCACCCGGTTGGGCGTACTGAGATGATTTTAATCCTACAGGGTTTCCCACTCACGCTACACACAAACGTGGGTACATTTGTGGCCTGGCTGTATATTTAGAATAGTTTAAAGGAAGGATACTTGCATTTATGGTTATGGAAAAGGGGGAACAAAATTTCACTCCATTGCACTGCATAAGGATTCGAACTCCTACCTCACCATCACCGACAGACTAATGTGAAGGTGAAATTGTAGGAACTTACTTAGGCGGTTGAATGGTCTAACGAAGGCGTCACTATCGCAATATACCGAGCTGACAATCTTAGTAGGATGTACTTAGAATGTTTTTTCCTAAAATAATGGTTTCCCACTCCACGTAAGTACCAGTACACATCCTCTAAATCGTACCTTCTTCATTCCTGGCACATTAACTTAATTAGAATATATACGTACAGCCCGAATGGGTATTGAGAAGCAATGACATAAGAAAGTTAGAAGATATATATAAATATATAGGGCTTTTAACTATATTAGTACGAACAAGGGTTAGAAAAGACATTGATAAATCACGTATGGAAAACTAGCTTACAATGTACCCGGCTACGATTCGAACCTTGACCTCTCCATCATCGGCAATATAATACAATTAAGAATTAATAGCCGGAGCTATTATTTATGCTTGTTAGTAGGGAATTACTCCACTAGATATCATATTCTGAAAATTGAAAAATGACACCTGGACACGGGAATCGAAACCGGGACCTCCGGTTTCGATTCCGTGTCCAGGTGTCATTTTTCAATTTTCAGAATATAATATAATACAACGTGAACCTTATTTTTTAGTTCCCTCCATCAAATATGACTGATTTAAGGTCATTAAAATATATTTTTATCATTTACAAAACTCGTCTGTTCAAAATAAATAAAAACATCAACAGTTGTTGATTATATTTTATGAACATATTAGCATTTAACCAGAAACCTTTTAAATTAAGAGAAAAAGTCCTGGTAAAATTACACAATTACATGACGGATATTTAAAAACTGTTGGGACTACAATATGTAAAAATGAAATTAAATGTATCTATTTAATAATATTTTATTTATTTTGGCCAAACAATTTTTCGTCATAAAAAGTTAAAAAATTATTAATTTAACTCGCGTTCCCTTTCACCTCACGTTAGGATTCCAAAAACGGTTAAACCAAATTATTAAAACTGTCATATAGTCTTATAAATTAGGCCTACATTACTTTATAAGTCGTAATAAAAACTTTCAAGCGTAGGACTACGTGATCCAACTCACAGGAACAAAACGAGGTATGTTTCTGTTATCGTTGTAAAACAAAAGAACCAGTGCTACGATTAAAGACCGGTACACAAGATGGTTTAAGAGGGAGCTGAGGAGTGGTGTGGGTATTCAAAGAGAAGTCGGTGAAGAAAGAAGGTGTTAACTATCTGCGGCGCTTCTTACAAACACTGCTCATTAATTCGCTTTCTCTAAAGGGTGAGAAGGAAACATTGACCTTCAAAATGGATTTGTTTACCCTTCATATTTATATTATTATTTTAACTAATTGACTGCTTTTCATTTGCTCACTGAAGTATATTTTATATTATTATTATTATTATTATTATTATTATTATTATTATTTTAACAGCACTACTACCCTTCTGGACTCTGCCCATTTAATTACACTAACCAGGTAGATAATAGATTCAGCCGAAGAAGGTAGAAATTAGAGGTAATATACCCGCTTTTTCGTGGTGGGTGAGTAGAAAGTAATATCTGGAAATAAAATATCTCAGTATACACCAAATATTTATTTATTCCCGGTTGGTCAAATGAGTTAAAACTTTAGAGGTATTTTCGGATAACTTATTAGGTTTGAATTTTATTACAATTTTTAAAAGTAAGAAAATAAAACATCTTGCTAGTTTTTACTTCACCTCTAACCAGCCCCGCGGTGCACCTGGCTATGAGCTTAGGGGTTCCGGGTTCGATCCGATGTTGGTAGCTAGGTAGTTCTTCCGAGAGAGGAATTACACCAACCATCACCAGGGTTTGATTAATAAGCTTGTGTTAGGTTTAGGTTTTTCCACTGATTCCATACCCTCATTCTATCACCATCACCTCATATCATCGGGACACGGAAAGAACCTCCACGGAAAGGATGAGCGATTATTATTATTATATTATTATTATTATTATTATTATTATTAGCACCGCGTCCTACTATAGTTCAGGTTATACCACTTACGCTAATGTGTAATGGTAGGGTGATTGTGAAATGAAATGGAGAACCTATAGTTTAACGTGGGATCCAAACCACGGTGGAGGTCTGGCATTCCACACATTCACAAGTTGTGATTAATGCATGTCTCATCAGAGGTTAAGGAAGGGTTTGGCAATCAGATAAATCTCGCAAGGACCGAGGATTGAACGCCGAACCCCCAGCACAGAAGTCTGATACCTTACCCTTAGACCACCAGGTACACTTACAATTAATAATATATATATATCATAATATATATATCACCGCTATCGTTAAGGGAATGTTTGATATCATATTTTGTTTAATAATTTGTTTGATAAATGATATATTAAGCGACATGGACATATTCCTTAATTACTTTTTCTAATTACCAAAATTCAGAGTTTCTATCAAAATATGTAGGGCTTATTTAATAATTTGGTTGTGCTCCTTACAAACATTTATTTTCTAGAAAAAAACTTCTTGACAAAACGATAAAAGCGAACTTAAAAAAAAAATTGATTTGTAGTTAATTTGATTAAAGTTTAAAAAAAATATTAAATGGTTTTAATTTAAAGGTTTTAGTTCATCTGAAACCATCTTAAATCTTTTATATTTATATATTTAAATTTATTTATATTTATAACTAATCAAGTAAGTGAAGCAAATACAAACTTTTAAATGTTCGCGATGTCCTAATTTTAATCAAACGATGTCGAATTGAATAATATGAAATATACTTGAAACATAAGCGAGTTTCAAATACTATTTTATATTGTTTATGTTGCAAAAAATGTTATACTGTACGTATTTATCAAACATTAAATAAAAACATAATTTAAAAAAAGAAAATTAAATTCATCCTAACCTAAGCTGAGATCAAGTAAATATGACAACATGCAGTCAAATCAATGGTGATTTTTTTTTCTTGCAAACACTATTTTGTAATTTACAGAGCAACACCAAACAACAACAATTTCAATATAAATGTGTAACTCAGCATAAATTAGATTTTATTGGTGAAACTTATTAATTGTCAAGGCAGAAAATAAAGTTTCGAAACGAAGTTGGCGTTTTAAAAGCCTCGAATACCCTTACGATTTTTAAACATAGATTAGTTTTATGAATGAATAATATTATATTTGTATACGCACAAGTGGTCTCTCACTTTTTATCAAGAGAATAAATTGAGATATTTTTAGAACAAAGTGTGTGAGAGTGATATTTGAGCCCAATGAATGGGCATGGTCAAATTACATAATGAGGAACTTGATGGCTTATAAACCCTTAAATATTTTAAGGGTAATCAAGGCACATAGGCTGAGCGGGTTGGTCATGCGGCGTGTATGGGTGATCACAGGTGTGTACAAAATATTTTAGTTGGGAAACCTGAAGATAGAAGACATCTTGGCAGGCCGAGACATCGATGGGAGGATAATATTAAAATAAATTTGAAGGAGATTGGGTGTCAGGCTAGGGATTCGATGGAGGTGTTCAGGATAGGGTTGAATGGCAAGCTTAGGTTCTGGCAGCTATGTACTTTCTAGCTCCCTTTGGCCAAATTTATTTCTCTAAGCACAGAAATTACAATCTAAATTGTCCAATGACAGATCACAGAGTCTTACTCATTTAACCCTTACCCAAAAAATGTCAATATAAATGTATCAGGGTGGCCTAATTTAGACTCGAACAAGGTTTATCGATGGTCGTAGAAAGCTTCTATATATATTTCCCCCTACCTTTCCAACTACGGAAACCACCGTCCTAACAGCTTGTAGCCTTTATAGGACTAGACTGATGTGTACACTCAATAATACCGCCCTTTTAAAAGGTTTAAAACCCTCATTCAAGTTTCTAAGGGCAGGGGATTGGGGGAGTCAGAGTAATCAAACAGAAACAATGACTAGTCCCTTTTAACCCTTGTAATTGTATACAAAACGCTATCCAAACAAGTGGGAATGTATCCTTATTTGTTTGAAGAGACCCCTTAGCCGCCACTTTTTATTTTTGTATCTCCCTTTGGCTCAACCCTCCACTTTGTCCACAAAAGAACACACCCTCAGTAGCCGACAGACACACACTGTTAGGGGTTAAGTGCTCTTCAAGTCAAGGAGTCACCCTTCTGTGGTGTGCGTGTGTGCTCAGGATAAAAAGAAAATGCCGAAAGAAACGTCAGACCACAAATGTTGGAATTTGACTTAGCAATTTGTAGCTTTTAGAGAAGAAAGCACTAGTTTTCCTTTTATTTGCTATAAATAATATATACGTTTTATTGTATATACCGCACCGTAAAACAAATATTAAAAATAATATCGCATTGAATTCAACTATACCAAAGTTGGCATTCACAAATTTACTTACGAATGGACATAGTTGATAGCTAGAAAAATTACTAGATCTATTTTTACATAGGTATTAATACGTCAAGTCATGATATCTGCAGCTGTCGCTTTTGATGGATATTATTATTTTCATTTAATTTTTTCGGGGTATTTAACGTTCACTTTCTGATACTACTGACTATATAAAAAACACATAACTAGATATTATCAACAACTATTATCATTATTATTAATAAGTGTTCTATCTTCTGACAGGTCCATTATTTTGTCAATGAACGTAGACCGCCAATACGCCATGTCCTCTGCCTCCTCCTTCAACTCCCCAACTCCCAGATTCCCCCCCCCCCCCTCTTTCAAGCCATCCAATATTTGAATCCTCCTTCTTCCTAAGCTCACCTTTCCCTCAACCTTTCCTTCTATGATGTCTTGCAGAATACAGTTCTTCCTAAGGACGGGTCTGATCCAGTTTGCGTTGTACCGAAGGATCACATCCAAAATGGTTCTCTTCTCACCCATTCTTCTTAGGACTTCTTCATTGGTCACCTTGTATGTCCACCTGCTCTTCTAAAGTCTTCTCCAACACAATATTTCAAAGCTTTCCAAGTATTTCTTTTCCAGCTTCCTAAGAGTCCAAGTTTCTGCTCTATACAACGCGATGCTCAAAATGTAGCTTTACAATGGTATACAATAACATTAATAACATATTAAAATGTTATCAATGTTGAACGCAAAAAATATATTTGTATTTTCTAAGAGGTGCTAAAAATACCTATTTCTAATAAAATCAAAGCGTAGATACTATGTTAGTACTAATTTAACTAGTTGAGTTTACATTTTAATAGAATGAACAAAATAAGCTAAAAAAAATAAATAATACTGTGCCTTTATATGACTCTTAAAAAGTAGGATTATTTAAAGGCTCCTTAAAAAAATCACATTTTTTCAGAATATTTAATTTGAAAATAATAATTTTGAATAATTTTCTGCTATTTATTCAAAAGGAAAGCTATTTACGTATATTAAAATATATGCATGAATATATCATGATCGTAATAATATTAAATATATATATTATTTATACATGTAAATTGCATATAAAATAACTTTGTAATAAACTTTCTAATCCACAGTAGTCATTAGGTTGAATTAGATAAAAAATATAATAGTGAAGGGCATGTATGAATTTTATTACGTGCATCAGTGGGCACGTGGAATAAATGTTAATCTCACATTATAAACTGGTTTTCTGGTGACGTAGTGGTCGGGGCTCAAATACCAGTCATTTTGAGTGAGGTAGTTTTTACTAAATGGTTTCACGATCTTCTTGCACTACAATGTTGGTACACTTCCTCTAAAGTCTATCTTACTCATCAGTGTAATTTATATGCATATATAATTTACGAGTATTTAGTTAGTAGCTCGAGGAGATGAAAAGGTGTGAAATGAAATTTAGTATGGTGAAAAGTGAAGTGATGGTGATGACAAGGCAGAGAACAAGGCCAAGAAAGTGATAGAACTGGATGGAGTAGATTTGAAAGAAGCAGAAAGTGTGAAGTATCTTGGTAGTGTGATTGAGGCAAAAGGGGGTAGCAGAGAAGATATAGTGAGACGATGGCAGCAAGGAGAGGTATTCTACAGGGTTGTAAGAGACCTATTATGGAAAAGAGAAGTTCCCCTAAAGTGTAAGGAAGTGCTGTATAGAGCATACTTCATACCCATAGCAACACATGCAGCGGAAACATGGACTTTGGAGAAACAAGGAAAGTGGAGGCCATGGGAAGGAAGCTTTTCAGGAGCATGTTAGCTGTCACCAGAATAAATAGGATTAGGAATGAAGATCTAAGGTCTAGAGTTATGTTACATGAGATAGTAGAAGAAGCTAGGATGAGATGGTATGGATACGTAATGAGAATGGAAGGGAAGAGAATTCCAAGAAGATTAATGGAGATGCAGTATGTAGGGAATAGGCGGCAAGGAGGACCAAGGAAGAGATGGGAGGAGCAGAGAGAAGCAAGTGTGCAAGTGAGAGGAGGAGAGTGGATGAGAGTTAAAAAGGAAGAATGGTGGAAGGAGAAATAGAGATGGAGGCACCTAAACAGACCCGGCCACAGGCTGGAAACAGTTCACGACGACGATGCTGATGATGATGCTGATAAGTAACTCTAGGAGAAAAAACTTAGACTATAAAAATATTACTGTATTGACTCAAAAATAGGTTGCCCCTGAATATAAGCCGACCCCAAATTTGCAACCATTTCCACAGGAAAAACAATGTACAGTTAAAATAAAATCACTTTATGACAATCACTTAAAAAGGAAAAACAATATTTATTAAAATCAAATCACTGTTTGCTAAACCCCTTGAAGAGAATATTTATACTGAAAATGAGATCACTTGATATTAAATAACTTGAAGAGGAAAAACAAAAATGGTTCAAACATTGATGAGATCATTTGCACGGAATAATAAATATTTACAGTTAAATTGAGATCACTTTCAGAGAAAAACAAATATTTACAGTTAAATTGTTTTCAATATGGTCTGCCATCTTATCACTTCCGAATTTAGTACACACGCCTAAGCTATCTCACCAGAGATTAGCAGCTTCGATCAACATAATGCAGCTTAATTTGTATAAGGCAAATAAAATCCACTTTGTCCCCTAAAGTAGTAAAAATATATGCCAGTATAATGGATTGAATAAACTAATCTTGATGGTTTTGGCAGCCAAGTTTTTGTTGGCACGAATAAGATACACAGAAAATCAAGGTTAATCTAATTTAAGTGGCATATCACCGTTGTGGCGATTAGTAACTATTTCGATATATATCGATATAACTATATGGCATATGCACATCTTAAAGATACAAAATTTGGTACTTATTATCTAAGAGTGCGATTATAGTCCGCATTAAGGTTATATCAAAGCTGTTTCTGCGAAAAAAATATGCTGCTTATTTTCGGGTCATTACGGTATTATAATTTGTAACATGAAACACATAATTTTGATGAAAAATAAATGGAAAGTGAATATTTTTCTAACACTTAAGGTCAATCGATGGTAAAATTTTACTACACAATTCTAACAAATGTATGATTTGACTATAAGTTATAAATAGTGATTGAATGAGTTATACTAAATTTCAGCACCGTAGATTAATTACTTTACCTTAACAATGGTACATAAAAACATTAAACAACAAGTTTGACCCCTTATTAACTCATGAACTGTAGTGATTTGAAATCATTAATCACTATTTTTAGCTTATAGCTATGCACTTGTTAAAAGTGGGAATTAAATCGGTATTGTCAACAGACCCCGACTAAAGGTGTGATTATAATTACATACACTCTGGTCATAATATCCTTGTAGTAATATATATTTTATGGATTTTTTTTTGTCATTTTGGAATCTAAAGTCATATTTTCTTGGTTTGAGTCAATTTTTTAGTCATTTTAGGCATTTTACAGTAATTTTTAGGCATTTTCAAGTCTTGAGGCATTAATGTTGAATAAGTTTATTTTTAATAAGTCTACTATCGATATTTTATAAATGCGTTATATTTGTATTTCTCTCGATACCTCGGAGAAAAAGTATTGTGATCACCAAAAAAATTGAACTCGAGATTTTGATAAATGTCGACGTTTCATGACCCCCTGAAACCAAAAAAGTTGTTTTCGTAATGCCGTTTTTCTCTGTACCTGAGACTAGAGCCGAAACTATTTTACAGATTGGGCTATAACTTGTTATCTGGGAATTGAAAAATGACACCTGGACACGGGAATCAACCCGACCTTCGCTTAGTACCCCAATGTTCTACCACTGAGCTATTCAGGAGTCATCCCGTGCCCAGGGTCATTCGCCACTCATATTTTAAGGCAGAGTCTATGATGGACATACGGAAATCGTCGGCTTTATTCACGAGCTATCAGATAACGCAGCCATCTTCGACTCGGTAGTTGGCTTCATGGGTTCCGAACCACGGCGAGTCGTGGCATTCCACACATTCACAGAGCGTGAAAGCACACACTTTGCCAGAGGTGGAGGAAGGCTTTGGTAATCAGATAAATCTGTGCCGGAACCAGGATTTGAGCCTCGAACCCGCTAAAACAGAGGTCTGAAACTTTACCCCTAGACCTCCAGCACCCACCTCCTATCAAATATATAGTTTTATTAAAAAAAAGTTTAGTTTTGATAAGTATAGTTAGACTATTATCACGGCAAATTATATGGTTTGTAAATGAAAATTTATAATATTTATGTTTAAATGTAAAGGGAAAAAACACTAAAAAATATGTTTTTAGGTAAGCTAAGATCAGAGGTGGAATAGAACTTTCATGTCTCCTTTTGTAAGAATTTTATTTATATACCATAAATATCATCGATTATAAAATTTGCCACAACCTTTAACACATACAAACTCAAATATGGTGTAACTAATATAACTCAGCTATTCCATTAGTCTAATTGCTGCAGTAAATTATCTGAACCAACCACTTTAAAAACAATTTTCGACTTTCAAGTTACCAGACTTAAAAGCTTCCTCAAGGTGACAAATAAGTGATAACTCTTTTTTTAAAGGTGGAGAGAGCGACTTAGAATGTAAAACCTGATAATAGCGCTCACGTCAGTTAGTCATCACAAACGTAAAAATATTGTCTGAGGTTACATAACAATATTATAGTTTTGAAAGCAGTGGCATTGTACTACGGTCAATTTTCATAGTGAGTGTTATATTTGACAGCTAGAAAAGATACTAGATTCATTTTCACATATTAATACGTCAAACTACGTAGTCAGAAGATGTCACTTTTGCAAGATAATATTAATACCAATAAAACACTAAGGGAATATGGGCTAAAGAGTCAAGCTATAGTATGTGTTAGCTATAGTTATCGCCGCATCTAAATATTAAATTCTGAAAATTGAAAAATTACACCTGGACACGGGAACCAAACATGGGACTTTTGGCTTAGTATGCCAATGCTCTAACCACTGAGATATACAGGAATCGTCCTGTGCTAGGTTCATTCTTCACTCTTATTTTATGGTAGATGGCTGCGTAATCGTATAGCTCGTGATCGGAATTGATCACTCATATCGCAGCCGACGTTTTTCACATGTTTCCCTTACAAACTTTGCCTTAAAATGTGAGTGAAGAATGACCTTGAGCACGGAACGACTCCTAGGTAGCTCAGTGGCAAGAGCATTGGCATACTAAGCTAAAGGTCCCAGGTTTGATTCCCGTGTACGAGTGTCATTTTTCAATTTAAAGGATACTTTTGGAATAGCAAAATGTTATCAAATTTGGCCACACCAAAAATTATTTTGATTTCTAAAAAGTCCTTTTCTATGAAAATTGGAGTGTAAAATTTAAAATTTGTATAAATTGGGGAATATAAATTATTTGATAACAATAAAATAGGTGGGTGAGGAGGGTGGCAGATGTGGTCACGCATAAAAGTTAAAGCTGAAACTATTTTAAGTAGCACCGAGCACACAACACTGATGAGTTTGAAATCTTGAGTTTGACTGAGAGCTCCTCACCGTGTGATCGCAGTTTTCCGATGAACCTGTGCATCCATATTAATTCCTTGGTAGTTATGTCCGTGGACAAGACATTCTTGCTTTATTCTAGTTACCGATGAGTTAGAAAATCACCTTTCCACAACCCCCAAATAGATAAATATTGTTTTTAGAGAAACTTGGTATCGGGGTGTCAGGGGAGTTAGAGGAATTTGCGCCCTACAAACCCTCCCACCACCCTACGCATTCATGTCTAGGCTAATGTTGATGAAATCTGCTTCTTTGCGGCTAATGGTTCCTAATGGAAAGTAATCTTAAAGGACAGGAAGTATTTTGAAAGGGTGATAGTTTAGTTTTTTTTCCCCTTGACTATGTTTTGGATTTGTGAATGAAGTTAACCATTAGTGTTAAATATTACCCGGATGCTTCTAGATCACAACAACGTAATATATATATATATATATATGCATAATAGTTTATCTTGTCTAGACATTTCAGTGGTAGAAAGGATTATTACTGGTAAGATGAAGATTTCCGAGTCAAACCTAGCCGTCCCTTAAATAATTGTCTGATCCTGTTGAGGTTTATCTTATCATGCCAATATTAGAACGTTTAGTTCCAGTTTTAAGAGTATTTATATAACGCTGAATAAGTTAACCTAGTTTAGATATCCTAAATTACTAAACATTAAACTGAAATAACCTTTTGTTTAAAAATTAACTTTAAATAACCAAGTTTAACCTATTTTTAATCACTGTTCAGAAACAAAGAGATTCATAAAAGGAAGTGAAAGGCAATCGTATGAGCCTAATCTCTTTTATTTTAAATTTATTTGTGTATTTGCGTATAACCTAAATAAGTAGGTTTTCTTTAGTACTGCGTCCTACTAGCCCTTCGGATTATAAGCTTGTGTACTAATTATTCTAATGGGTTTAGGGATGAGGGGAGTTATATTTATAGGAAGTGTACCAGCATTTTCGTGGAGGAGACAATTTAGGAAAAACTACCCTCAGTACACCTGACCAAGATTCGAACCTTGGTCTCCCCATCATCGGAAGTCTAATTTACTGCGAGAGTAGCGCTTTAAATCACGCAACAGGTAGGTTTTTTTTATCGTGTGGCATATATGACCGGAAGGGACATAACGTCCAGATTCGGTCGCCTTGTACGTAGACTATTAGAATCTCTGGTGTCACAAAACGTTGCCAATTAAAGAGGTTGTCTTCACGTAGTACCCGCAATAAGATGATAATGATGATAGTTGTTATGAATTGTGGAGCCAGTGTAAGCCAGTTTGAGTCTTAAAACAAACTTAAGCCTAATTAACCAACCACTGGTGACCGTTGGGATCATTTGCCTTAAGAGAAAAATACCCAAGGTACCAGCTGGATATCAAACCAAGGACCCTTAAGCTCCTAGCCAGGTGCACTAACCTCTACACAACGGGACCGGTTGCAACAGTTAGTAAGACGCGGTGATTTAAAAAAAATAAGAAGATTAAGACTTTGCTTCCTAAATAAAAATGTATCAACACACGATTTACAAACTAACTTAACACAGGTACACGCATGGTTGTCACATGGTCTGAGGTGTTACTCTCTAAATTATATGGATTGACGATGAAGAAGAGATCTGGGCTCAAATTATGGTCGAGTTACCAAGTTTTTATTTTTTGGCTCTAATTATTTTCCACTCTCTTTCCACGCAAATTAGGGTACAGTTCTCTCAGTTATACCTTCCTCATCACTGCCTCATAAATGGTGTGAATATGCATAGCCTAAGCGGATATTGAAATGTGGAGCACAGTAAAAAAAATGCAAGAACACTTTATACTAAATTTTCAATGCCTTTCTCTTAGGATAAACCCAAAAACAAATATTATTTTGTAAAAGACAATGATAGAAATTAAACTTAGCACTAAGGATAAACTTCTTTCATTACATAAACAAAAATATTGGTTATGATATGCAGAAAAATAACATGATGAATTGTCATTAACGATGAAAACCTTATAGCCTATTTAGTCCGACCACCAATAGAATGGCCTAGTTCAAATTTCATGAATTATTAAAAAAGTTTTTATGTAGGTATACACTAAACGAATTGTTTCACACCTGTCTATTTTGACAGGTGGTATAATTTTTTAGTATTGTGAGATAATCGCATTAACATTTTGTCAATGTTGGCTACTTTATATTTGTTTTAATGTCTAGTGAAATTGTATTCCAATGGCGATCAAACTATAGATTAATATATATTTGCAAAGTTGTTTCGTTTGAACCACCTTCTTAAAGCGATTTCAATTTTTAGGACTATAAATAGAATTCCAGGGTCACTATGATGCCCTTCTTTAAACTTTAATTACAATTTTATACACAGGTTTTGTTGCAATAAAGCCAATACATCGAGATTAATTTTTACTACACAATATTCTTTTTATTCTTTTAAACGCTACAGAAAATTTTATCCTGAGCTGGATAAGGGGAGTATTAAATATAAATACGCTTCAATATTCACGTGGGCCGATACATCAAGCTCGTATATTCTCGTTTATCAGTGACGAGGAGGTCGGAGTTGGAATTTCTGCTAGATGCACTAAGAGAGTTTTGTTCTAAATAGATTCTCAGTATCCCTCCACGATGTATTTCTTCTAGAATTCTTCATTACTCATACCTACCCCATTAGTGTAAGGGTAGTAAGAGTTGTAAAAAAAATATTACATTTTGATTTTTAATTAATATCTCGGCATGTCATTGTTAAATACATTTGACAATGTATTTTTACTTTCTCGCTATCTTACAGGTGATCATCAAAAAATCGGACTCGAGTTTTTATGAATTTCAACGTTTAATGACCCCCCCCCCCCCGAATTCCGAAAAAGTGGTTTTTGAATTTCCATCTGTCTGTACCTTGGACTAGAGCCTAAACTATTTTACCGATCGGGCAAAAACTTGGTATCTAAGATTATCATAGGTTTGCCCGAGGGGTTTGTGGAATTGGCTATCCAACCCTAAAATTAACGGTAGTTTACTTAAGGGAAAAAAAGAGAGAATATCGATTTTCTCAAAATCGGCTCTAACGATTTTGATTAAAATTTATATCTAGACGTTGATTAAGACTATGAACAAAATGGTTATTTTCATTTTCTTATGAAGAATGACTTTTAGAATACTTTACAGAATCGGAAATGTCCTTATCTCCGCAGCTATTTGAGATACTAAATAACTTATCATTGCAAAATTGTACTATTATTAAAAATAAAAAAAACTTTTATTTGAAATATATCCTTATAAAATCAACAGTTTCGGAGATATTGGCAAATATATTAGCACAATTTTGTGAGCTTTAGTTGTACAGAGATACTATTAAAGTTTTAACGCAATAATTCTCTAAATCCATATAGTAAGTAAATAAGTAAGTCGCTCAAAACTTGATGTTCTTTTTTCTTTAACCTCTTAGGGGAAATGTTCGTACAGCATTGATCTATCTGTATCATTATAGACTAAAGAGTCAATATTTACTTTTTTATTGGTCTAAATTTAAAAATGAGAAATTAAATAAAAATACGATAACCATAATATGTGCAACTCCTAATAAAATGTCGAAAATTTTAAACAGAAGTTGAAATTTTAATACCAAGTATTGACCTTGTGGACCCAAAATCGATTTTTTTGGGTCCAAATATGCTAGTGAGGAATTTAATTCTTTAAAAAGAAAATAATAAAAATTTAAATCCGGGATTCAAAAAATGTCTTACGTAAGTATTACCCAATTTTTGCTCGGGTCTGCTAGTGTATATTATTTGGTTTCAGATATATTTCGAGTTTTGAGTAAATATCTCCATTTTTAAACAGTGGAGTGGTAAAGTCCGTGTGGAGTTCCGTACCATTTATTTAATATATCAGAAAGCATAGCTGTACTTTAGGTTATATTAATTCGAAACATAACTAAACTTTGAAACAGTATAAGAAATCTTTAGATATTTAGTTAGAAAAATTTGATCACGCGAACTAAGAACCACAATAGATTGGTGTCCGGAGATAGGATAAAAGGTTTTAATCTTGATTGGCTACAATGGAGGGTGGTTTTCCTCATGTTGTTATGTATGATTGGTCAAATGGGGACATAGTTGGTGATTATAACACATCAGACATCACATATTATATTATTTTAACGAGCACTGCTTAATCTGACAGCACTACCAAGCTACGCCACTACCTACTTGGTAGGTCACCTGTTTCTTCAACTTTATATATCACTTTTGCAAACCATTAGGACCCGATTAGATGGTCGAATGGTCTAAGACGCCGTTCTCGCAATAGGTTGACCACCGATGATGGATAGCTCGGGTTCAAATCCCGCTTGGTTTTACTGAGGGGTGTTTTTTCTCAAATTATGTTTCCATACCCCCATCTTATGATAATGCGAGTACACTTCCTCTAAAATTCAATCTTACTCATCAATAATATGGTACACATGCATATAACCCAAAGGGGTAATACATAAGATGCGGTGAAAAAAAAAATCTAACCAAACTACCGTTCGGTCATCAAATGAAATATAACGTCACAACAATTATTACAGATGAGGTCAAAGTATCCACCTGTTTTTGTAATGACTGTACTTTAAAACAAACGACTAACAGACAATACATAAACCGGATATATCAGGTTTGAGCAACCGGAGATAGCAGAGTCTAACTTCCAGCACATACATAAAATATGTCTAATTTCACTAATTTGAATGGAATGGTGATGTCATCAATCTCCGAATAAACTTCCTAATAACGCCCACATACCAACCCAATTGAAGCGTTTATTACAGAAATATTTTCGAATACATAGGCCCAAGAGAATAAACCCCTTTCATCTGACTGCGGCAAATGAACGAAGCACCCGTCGATTTCAGAGTCCCTTTTTAGACAATAGAGTGGTACTAGGACCGAAACCCAGCTCACCATTCCCCAGGCCTCGTGGTATTATAGTCATGTTAACCACGCGGGCCCATTATTACGTGCCGGCCGACCCGGCTCCAGTCGATAATATGGTTATTAGGAGGGAAGATTCACGAGTAGCAACCGGCTATGTCACTCATTTGAGTGAGTATTCAACCAATTTTAAATGCGAATAAACTCAAGGGTACCCATTTAGATTTTATAAATGGGGGGGCGGATTGGAGTCCCTATACCGGAAGTGTAGTACCTACTCAAGAGAGAATTTCAGGAATGTAACCTTTTGGGTAGGAATTTTAAAAGATCTTAATATAATTCTGAACTAAAATTATATGAGTTTCAAGAGCAAATGTTTGCAAAAAAAAAGTTTATGAAAATAAAAGGTTTAGTTGAACCCATTGAAAAGGAACATTATAATTTTCATACGTTTATTGAAAAGAACAAAATGTAAAGAAAGTTGTTGGAGAGGGAATGGGAGGAAATATACATTTTATAATCTGTATCTCTATTAGCTCGAATATTGATGATTAAAAATAATTTTTAGTGGAAAATTGCAGCCAACTCCCAAATATACCATTTAATTTTTTCATAACAATTAGCAACAAAATTTAAATTTGCATAGTTATAAGGAGGCCATGGTGCTCCCTTTATCACCCATTTATGGGCACCATTGCACAATTCCTCTTACTCATATCTCTTCTACTTAGTGTAAATATGTGGATGTATGTGGTGCTCACAAACAATCCAAACTATTAGATTCTACCCATTGAGATCGTTTTAGCACTATTCACAATATTAATATTCCTGTAGCAAGGGGTAAAAGTTTAGTATTCATTGTTATGTACTAAATTAAGTAAATGTTAAGATATTGTCTTTAAACCTACCCCCTAAAATAGCAAAACTAAAACATTTACTTAAATAATTATGAAATAAATAAATCAATAATAATTAATGGAGGTTTATTTTGTTTGTTCTTTAGCATCGCGTCTTACTACCCTTTTGTGTTGTACGGATATGTACTAATTTCTCTAGTGAGCTAGTAATGAGGAAGGTTGAATTTAGAGGAAGTGCTAGCACATTTTCGTGGAGTGAGTGGAACATAATTTAAGATAAATGGTACGGCGAAACGCACAGACTTTCTCTCTCTTTCTATAAACTCGTAAGATTTCTGAACGGAATAATGTACATTGTATCATCACCACTCCACATAAGAACACGCATAAAATAATATACAATGATATAAAATCAATGAGAAAAGAGGCGCATCTTTGTCCACCTTAGAGCATTTCAAACAGTTTAAAATCTTCCACAAGGGTCAACACATCGTATTAAAATTTCGATTTCTGGTTAAAATTTTAAAATTTTATACGGTGTTGCAGATCTTCAAGTCATCGCATTGATATTTAATTATTCATTTATTCATTTTGACCAATAAAAAATGTAAATATTGACTATTGAGTCTAAAATGGAGATAGATCATTGCTGTGCAAACATTTCTCCTAAGAGCTTTAAGGAAAAATAACATACTTTTTTTAGATACTTACTTATATTTAATTACTCTATGGCATTAGAGAATTATTGCGTTAAGACTTAAGTAGTATATGTTTACATCTAAAGCTCACAAAATTGTAATAATATATTTGCAAATATCTCAGAAACTGTTGCTTTTATAAAAAATATATGTCAAATAAAAGTTTTTTATTTCTAATAGTCCTACAATTTTGATATGATAAGTTGTTTAGTTTCTCAAATAGTTGTGGAGATACGGAAATTAACGCTTCTGTAAAGTACCCTAAAAATCATTTTCATAGGAAAATGAAAAAAGCCAGTTTATTTATAATCTTAATCAACACCTAGACAAGAATTTTAATCAAAATCGTTTGAGCAGATTTTGAGAAAACCAATTTTTTCTCTTTTTGCCCTTCAGTAAACTACCCTTAATTTTAAGTTTTTATAGACACACAGAGAGACGTCATTGCAAAGACTATTTTTTAGGATTTTGGGGGTCATGAGACGTCGACATCCATCAACATTTCCGGTTAGTTTTTTTTACGGTCTCAATACTTAAACTTTAATGTCCAAAAAATTTAAAAAAATTCATATAATTGCGTATAGATTGAAAGTTATTGATTTTATAAAATTATGTTTCCTATAAAATATTTGTATTACAAATATATACACATATTTGTAATGCTAAGTAATTTCAAATCTCAAATAGTTTTGGAGCTATTATAAAAAATGTTAATTTACGCATCAGACCGGAGCCCTTAAAGCCATTTTGCCGAAATATTGAGAGTAGCCATTTTGTTTCGAATATTTATTAATAATTAGAAATGAAATTTAAACAAAATCGTTAGAGCCGATTTTTTAGAAAATCGACTTTTTTCTCTTTTTTCCCTTCAGTAAACTACCCTTAATTTTAGGGGTAGATATCCAATTCCAAAAATCCCTCGGGGCAACCCTATGAAAACCCTAGATATCAAGTTTCAGCTCAATCGGTAAAATAGTTTAGGCTCTAGTTGGAGGTACAGACAGACAGACGGAAATTCAAAAACCACTTTTTCGGATTCAGAGAGTCATGAAACGTCAAGATTCATCAAAATCTCGAGTTCGAATTTTTTGACGATCACCATACTTTCTCTACCTGTAAGATAGAGAGAAAGTAAATAAATGGTACGGCGCACCGCACAGACTTTCTCTCTCTTTCTATAAACTCGTAAGATTTATGAACGGAATAATGTACATTGTGTCATCACCATTCCACATAAGAACACGCATAAAATAATATACAATGATATATAATCAATGAGAAAATAGGCGCATCTTTGTCCACTTAAGAGCATTTCAAACAGTTTAATGTCTTCCACAAGGGTCAACACTTCGTATTAAAATTTCGATTTCTGGTTAAAATTTTAAAATTTTATACGGTGTTGCAGATCTTCAAGTCATCGCATTGATATTTAATTATTCATTTATACACTTTGACCAATAAAAAATGTTAATATTGACTATTGATTCTAAAATGGAGATAGATCATTGCTGTGCAAACATTTCTCCTAAGAGCTTTAAGGAAAAATAACATACTTTTTTTAGATACTTACTTATATTTAATTACTCTATGGCATTGGAGTTTTATTGCGTTAAGACTTAAGTAGTATATCTTTACAACTAAAGCTTACGAAATTGTATTAATATACTTCCAAATATCTCAGAAACTGTTGCTTTTATAAAAATATATGTCAAATAAAAGCTTTTTATTTCTAATAGTCCTACAATTTTGCAATGATAAGTTGTTTAGTTTCTCAAATAGTTGTGGAGATACGGAAATTAACGCTTCTGTAAAGTACCCTAAAAATCATTTTCATAGGAAAATGAAAATAGCCAGTTTATTTATAATCTTAATCAACGCCTAGATACGAATTTTAATCAAAATCGTTTGAGCAGATTTTGAGAAAAACAAATTTTTTTCTCTTTTTCGCCCTTCAGTAAACTACCCTTAATTTTAAGTTTTTATAGACACACAGACAGACGGCATTGCAAAGACTATTTTTTAGGTTGTGGGGGTCATGAGACGTCGACATCCATCAACATTTGAGGTTAGTTTTTTTTTTACGGTTGCAATACTTAAGCTTTAATGTCCAAAAAGTTAAAAAAAATTCATATAATTGCGTATAGATTGAAAGTTATTGATTTTATAAAAATATGTTTCCTATAAAATATTTGTATTACAAATATATACACATATTTGTAATGCTAAGTAATTTCATATCTCAAATAGTTTCGGAGCTATTATAAAAAATGTTAATTTACGCATCAGACCGGAGCCCTTAAAGTCATTTTGCCGAAATATTGAGAGTAGCCATTTTGTTTGGAATATTTATTAATGTTCATAAATGAAATTTGATCAAAATCGTTAGAGCCGATTTTTAGAAAATCGACTTTTTCTCTTTTTTCCCCTCAGTAAACTACCCTTAATTTTAGGGGTAGATATCCAATTCCAAAAACTCCTCGGGGCAACCCTATGAAAACCCTAGATATCAAGTTTCATCTCAATCGGTAACATAGTTTAGGCTCTAGTTGGAGGTACAGACAGACAGACAGACAGACGGAAATTCAAAAACCACTTTTTCGGATTCAGAGAGTCATGAAACGTCAAGATTCATCAAAATCTCGAGTTCGAATTTTTTGACGATCACCATACTTTCTCTACCTGTAAGATAGAGAGAAAGTAAAAACACTATGTACATATGACCAGGATTATAATCTCAATCTCCCTATTATTCATAGTCCTGTCTATTGTGATAGTGGTTGACCTCGGTGGACTTGGGGTATAGTGCTCGCCTTAGGACCCGATGTTTGTGGGTTCAAACCCAGCCGGAGTCAACGGATATTTCTTAGGCGATAAAAATCCTTAACACAACTTCTTTTGGAAGGGAAGTAAAGCCGTATGTCTCATGCCAATTGTGGCATGTAAAATAACCCTGAAAGGTACGTGAAAATATATTTCCTGGCATATTAGGTAGGCCCATTTGTTCTCGCGCACAGAAATTCTCGTGTGCTAGTATAATCAGTCGGTTCAGAAAGTGTACGTCAAATACGCCTACCTATATATATAAAATCTTTATAGTGAATTCTTCGACAACTAAAGCGGGTTAGTGGAAGTTAATATATCCCATTGCATTATAATACATGAGAAATGAACATGTTAGAATGAAATAAAAGAGTCATTAAAAATCTACCAACTGATCTGAGTTTCTCTGATTCGATTCCCGATGAGGGATGAAAATGGATCAGTGCTAAAATATGTTTATTCTCACTCAGCAAGTAGGGATTCTTTTTAGTTTCGCGTCTTACTACCCATTCGGACTACACGCTGATAGATTTAGATATGAAGAAGGCTATATTTTAGAGAAAGTTTACCCGCATTTGTTTGGAGTGAGAGTGGAAAACCACAATGGGAAACACCTTTAGTACACCCAACCGATATTCAAACCCCGATATCCCCGCCATAAGCAGAACAATTTACTGCGAGAGTCGTCACACCTTAGATCACGCAAACACCTACTCATTCTGTGACTGATTGGGTTTTATTTTCTATCTTATGATTTTTGTTCTGGTCCCGGGCGTTATTAGCATAGGGAAGGGGGTTAGAGTGAACATAGCCCCATCCCCTCAATAATCTGTTTAAATGAGACAATCTAAGTATCGTAAAAGAAAACGATAATTATTTTATTCAGAAAATTGAGAATTCACTTTTGAACAATGTATAGATGATATAGTCTAGAGGATAGGTCAAACTATCCTGCACGTTTTCATACAAATGCCAAGCTTTTTATACATGGTATGTTACCCTTAAGCAACAGTTTCAGGGGTGGAGACATTCAAAATTGACGTTTTAGATGTCATAGCGGCCATTTTGAAATGGGCTCTTGAAAACGTCTGTTTTTTTTTAAAGAAATAAAAAAATTGTACAAGCTTTAACTTTATTTTTTAACCTGAATTCACTTAAAATGAATAGGGGAACACATAATATGTACATTTATATGTTTTTAAACTTAATATATTGGTTTTATCAATAATAATCAATAAATCAAATAAAATATATTTACAATATGGAAACTTTTGATAAGTTCTGTCTTGTTATCGTTAACTTTGAGGAAATCACGCCAATTTTTTGGCACTAATTTCTCTGCTTCAACTTTTCCTCGAACACCTTTCCCGCTCTTTTCATGGACACATTACTTCAAGCTGTCTGCTTTATAGATGTCAAACCGATGTCAATACGTTTCACATGTCCCTTAAATTATTAAATTATTAATTTCTAATTATTTTTATAAATTTTTTGGCATAGCCAGCAAATGAATCTGTAATTTCCGGCTTAAGCAAGTGAACAATTACTGCACCTTCAAGAATAATTGGTAATAATATTGGTAAAGGTCACCATCTCGTACTTGACAGCATATGTAAATTCTCATAAAAAGACTGCTGTCTTGTCTGATTGTTAAAACCGTCCGGCTAGTTTTACATTTTGGCCTCATTGGTGAACTGAAAAGTGGTAGTTTATTCGTTGTCAGTGTTTGAACCACACTAACCTCACAGTTTACTAGACTATCTGTACATAATTTCTTGCTTTTATCCCTGCCAAGTGCCTCCATTATTCAGTACGATTCTATTACACTTTTATCAGCAGCCACACGTGAATGAGGTGGAACTAATTATTGTGTCCTTTCCATGAAAGTGTTACCCATTTCTTTGATAGTTTCTACTAGACTTCAAACATTATTTAAAAATCTGATCTGACATGATGGCACTTGATCATGATGGAGCACTAGGTCTGAAGAATCTGATAGGCTTGTCTGATGCAATAATTTCTCAACTAACCTTGACACTTTTGTCCCCAAGACCATCCAACTATGAAGTGCCTCAGCATTCTCAGTCAATTCTATTGCTCCTCCATCACCCTTTACAAGAACATGTTTGGAGGTGAGTATTTTGATCTGGTACTTTTCTCATCTGACGTTAAGACCTCTGACTTGTAATCTTCAGCTGCATTCTTTTCCTTGTTTTTCTTTTCAATTGCATTGTAAATATGGGTTTTATTAAACTTCAAGTTGCAGCTTTTATGAAATTTGCCTTTTTATTCACAAACATTTTGTTTTAGTCCATTTCCTTAATCTAATATTCTTATTTCAATCCCACGGGGAAGATACTTTATTTCTTCGAACTTTAATATATTTTCTACCATTGTTGAGTAACTAGCTGCCTCACTTGGAGATTTACCAGCAAAATCACTAGGGCAGGCCATCTTTTCCTTTGTCACTTCCTGGCAAACAAGACAAAGATCTCAGTTTGTGGTTTCAACAGGTGGCTTGGGAAACTCTATTTCGTCTATGAGCTTGACATTTTGCTTTATTCTAACAGCAATTTATTTCTGAGACAAAAAAAAATTAGACAGTGAAAAAGTATATCACTCAAATAACTTAAATCAATAAATAGAAAACAAATAATCTGATCTAAATTCATTATTTAAATGTATTAATTTGCAAATGGTAACTGCTGACCACTGTCAAATACATACAAATTGAAAAAGACACAGAATTTGAGAAAAAAATTCAGTTATATAATTGTAAATCCAAATAATAGTTGTTTTCTATGTGTTTGGTGACCATTTTTGAAAATTTCTTCCATCGTAGTCGTGTCATCTGATTTTTGATGTCGCCACCACTGAAATTTTTCTTCGTGGCCTATTTAACTTCAAATTTGCCGCTTGTAACATAAAATGCACGATTGTTTTAGATTTCATTACGGAATATTTATACTAATAAGAGTATTTTTTGTATAAATAACTTGATGAATTAGTTTCGTTATTATAACATTAGTGTTATTCAGTTTGTAGGCATGATAAATGAATTTTATTTTATAGCTTTAGAGGAAAAATGAGTTTATTTTGAATTATCCTAGATTTTAGGGGCCATTTAAAAATAATAGGTCAAATTTTCTAAAATGTCTCAAATTAAATTAAATTAATTTTAGAAAAATAAACATACACTATCATTTATCAAGTAAGATAGTCCCCAGATATTAATTCTACCGACCCACCTTTTGTAACACAAAACACACATCGTATTTATTTACGACATAAACCTGCGTCTCTAGATTCTCAGTTAATCTAATTTTCTCGTTTGACCACTTTTAGTAACGCTATCTATCAGATTATCTTTCAACTCCTTTCACTCCTTCGTTTAATTGGCTTCGTTGGCTGCCATATATTTTGAGCAAATTAAACAAAGGAGAAAACTAATAAGGCTAAAAGTTTACTCAATTTTGAATCATTCAATTATTTTATTTTTACACATTAAAATATATTAAAAAATTTACAACAAATTAAAACACTTAGTTATTATCAAATATTATGCTCATATTTCTCTATAGATATGATTTTAAAAATACGTCATCTTTACCTCTTAAATCAATTTTATTGATATTTTTATAATAATTAAAAACGATATTTTATAATGGAATCAAACAACACAAAATATCCAACAACTCCTATAATGTTTTATAAAAAGTGTTAGCTACAATCTATACCCTAAAATTTGTGTTATTTTATCTTAGTTTATTAAATTCTAATGTGTCTATTTTAAGTAACAAGGGTTGTTTGCCTTTATTATGTTCAATCACTTTTAAATGTCATATTAGTATTCATAATTTTTACTTTCTCGCCACCTTACAGGTAGAGAAAGTATTGTGATCGTCAAAAAAATTGAACTCAAGATTTTGATTAATTTCGACATTTCATGACCTCCTGAATCCTAAGAAGAGGTTTTGGAATTTCCGTCTCTCTGTCTGTCCGTCTGAATGTCTGTCTGTACCTAGGAGTAGAGCCTAAACTATTTGACCGATCGAGCTAAGACTTGGTATCTAGAGTTTTTATAGGGTTTCCCAGAGGAATTTTTGAAATTGGATATCAAACCCTAAAATTAAGAGTAGTTTACTGAAGTGCAAAAAGAGAAAATTCGATTTGATCAAAACAAAACAAACAAAATGTCTATTCTCAATTTTTCTTCTAACTGACTTTAAGGGTTCCGATCTGATGCATAAATTTTAAGTTTTTATCATATCTCCTTAAATATTTGTTATATGAAATTACTTATCATTGCAAATATATAGGTCTATTTATAATAAAAATCTTTTAATTGGAGAATATTTTTATAAGACCAATAATTATCAAGCTACACACAAATATTTATATTTTTTAACTTTTCGAGCACTATAATTAAAGTATTACGACCGTCAAAAAAATCTAACCCTATATGTTGATGGATGTCGACGTTTCATGACCCCCCAAACCCTAAAAAGTGGTTTTGTAATGCCATCTGTCTGTGTGTCTGCTTAACCCTAAAAGTAAGAGTAGTAAATAAAGAGCTAAATAGAAAATTAGGTTTTTTTCTCAAAATCAGCTCAAACAATTTTGATTAAAATTCTTATGTAGGCGTTGATTAATATTATAAACAAAATTTATATTTTAATTTTACCATGAAAATGAGTTTTAGGGTATTTTACAGAAGCGGAAATGTCCATATCTCCACAAATATTTGAGATATTAAATTACTTATCATTGCAAAAGTGTAGTACTACTAAAAATAAAAACTGTTCATTGAAATGTATCTTTATGAAATTACTAGTTTTGAGAAATTGTCAAATATATTTATTACAATTTTGTGAGCTTTAGTTGTACAGAAATACTACTTAAGTTTAAACGCAATAATTCTTTAATTTCATAGAGTAAGTAAATAAGTAAGTCGCTCAAAACGTTGATCTTTTTTATTTAACCTCTTAGGGGAAATATTTGTACATCAATGATCTATCTGTATCATTTTAGACTCAATAGTCAATACCTACCATTTTACAGGTCAAAATTTATAAATGAGGAATTTAATAACAATGTGATAGCCATAAGATGAGCAACCCCTACTAAAATGTCGAAAATTCTAGCTGGAAGTTGAAATTTTAATACTTGTTGACCCTTGTAGATCCAATATCTTTCTTTTTTTGTCCAAATATATTGGTGAGGACTTCAATTCCTTGAAAATAAAATTATAAAATATAAAACTGGGAGTCAAAATTGTTTAACGTAAGTAGACTATAATGCAGTTTTTGCTTGGGTTTGTTAGTCTATATTATTTGGCTTCACATATATTACGAGTTTTGAGTAAATATCTCAATTGTTATACAATGGAGTGAGAAAGTCCCAGTGTAGCTCAGTAACATGATCAACTATATACAACTCACCAATACTTATTTTTAGCATCGCTTCTTGCTACAAATTCAGGTCATACGCATATGTACTAATTAAGCTAATGAGTTAGGGATGATAAGGGTTTAACCAAGAGGAAATGTACCTGAATTTGCACGGAGAAAGAATGGAAATCATTTAGGAAAATCCAACCTTGGTAGGTCCATCAGAGATACGAACCCCGACCTCCCTGTCAAAAGCAGTCTAGTCTAACACAAGAGTAACATCTTGGACCATGCGGCCACAAATGCAGGCTAGTAAGCTTTTATTCAATTCACTTTACTATCATAACTAATGTGTCACAACATTATATTTTTAATTTCTCCTTATTAAAATTAAATATGTTTAAAAAATTGAAAAATATAATTTACTATGACATTGGAATTATAAAGGTGTTTAAGTTTAAATAAATGTATTTTTAAACATTTATATCAACGGATCACTAAAAAATGAAATAACCACATAAAGATGGTTTTTCAGCCAATATTGTGTGATAGTGTGAGAGCTATTAATTCGTATAAACTGTATTTCTCTATTACTGGGGTAGAAATTTTTTGATAAAAGTAGTCTCATCTGTCCATATTTAAAGTAAAAAAATATATTCTAAAGATTTTTGATTAAAATAAGCTAATTTTCGTGTTTTTTAAGCTGGAATATGAAATTTACTTAATTTTTCGCACAAGCCGAACTACTTGCATGGATGAATATTTAAATATAATTGTATAAAATATAAAAATATACTATTTATTTGTCATAATTTCACTAAATAATTTGTGTTTATTATTAATTTATTTAATTAAACATCCTCAAAAATAATTTAATATCATGTTAGCCTATAAGCAAGTTATTCAACTAACATTATCTTTCATTATTAAGTCAACCTTGGAACTTTTGGTTGCAGTAGGTGTATAGCTACACCAAAGTGCCCATGATAGGAGTACCAGGACGATGGATCACAGCCTTATAAAAAATGGCTCATTATGAACAATTCTTTACGGGAGAACCGGTGGCTGCCATTGATATATACCATGATTTTGTTGCAAAGCCCGTTCAGGGCGGTCTTATTTCGTACCAGATTACTAGTACACGGTAGGATTCTAGTAAGAAATAAGGCCTTCCGGAACGGGAATCCTACTACAATTAGGGTATACTAGTGTTCTGTAAAAAGGGGAATCAGTTGCATCGGAAGAAGAGAACAGTAATTCAGTCAGTTGCTGTCTACGAGCAAACAAACTGATCGTTGTACAATACATCACTAGGATATGCAGAACGTATAAGAAGGAAACTGACTGAGATAGTTAGTTGAGATCATTAGTCAGTCTGGTGTGATCTATGAAGAGCCAGTTGTATCCCCAAAACACACCACGCTTCCCACGTTCTGCAAGATAACAACTAACTGGCATAGTAAAGAAAGATTGGCAATTCCATCAGATGCTGTCCTAGAGGAACCAGACGTCCTGGTAATTCAGTCACCTGCTGTCTTTGTAGGAATGGCTTCTCCCCTTTTGGTAATGAGCTGCTTTCATCCATCAAGACGAAACACACATACATCGTAAGAAGAGATGGGTCAATAAGTTTCCTGGGGATCAATCTTCTTCATGCTGAGCTTCATAATTACAATTAAATGAAAAAAAATATGTTTTGTAACTTAAAGAAATGTTTTAGAAAAAAATTTGGACACAAACATATTTGTACAGACAAAGCCCCCATTCGAAATAGTGAGTGATGCATGTTTGGTATCAACCGTTGCTATCAAGCACCTTGATTTCTGCACGAATATAATTCATCAGCTAAGTGTGTTACGATATCAGCTCGTAGATACCGTGAAGTCAGTTTAGTCTCTCAGTTCCTTGTTACTGGATACTAGCCCCCTCTTCATGTGTTACGAATCTTTTCAATTCTACCTGAAGATAGTTCACATATAATAATAGTCAATCAGATCTCTAGTAACTGCGTGGTAATATTTGCAGCTGTCTAAGTAAACAATAATCCTCTAATCTACACTAATTTATTTACTTGTCACAGGGTTAGTACGAATAATTTTAAGAACATTTAAGAACATCTAAAAAAAAGCTTTTAAGGAAAATATTGTTTAGGTAACTCAACCTAATATGATGTTGTTCTGGTTAAATGGCAGGTTGGTTAAGCCTCAAGTAAGGAACCAGTTGGACAAACTTTCAAACCCTCGCCTTGCTAGTTAAAATCAAGCATGCTGGCACTGAGTTATTATGTCAGAGTTAACGTTGATAAGTTCCAATTAAATTAAGGTTGCTGAAGGAAACTACGCACACACACACACGCACATATGCACGTGCGCGCGCACACACACAATATCTAACTATGACCTTGTGCTGTATGTCTAAATTTAAAGATGTTGAAAACGGTCTTTATGTTGTAAATGCACCCAGTAGTTTGGCTAGAGGCCAAGGGAAGGCGTGCGCAGCGCCCTACGATTATTGCCCCCTTACCCCCCTCTTTTACCCGCTCTGTGAAATATCCCTAGGGCCTATTGTCGGTTGCTGAATGCATAATTTGTCGCATTACACACACAAATACTGAGCCCAATATGATTGATCCCACGCTAACACTCACCCTCCCTATACCCTCTATTCTTGTCTTGACGAGAGGAGATTTACTCAAATTATCCGCAGAGTTAGCTCAGAGCTATAGTGATTGACTCTGACCCGAAAGAACGGGATTCAAGTCTTGGCCAGGGGTGTTTTTTTTTACATAAATTGATTTCTAAGGTTTCTCCAGGGAGAAAATAAATGTATCTCCATCTTCCCCAGCCTGTATCTTTATAATAGCTAATGCGACTAGTGAGGGAGTCCCCTCCATTGAATTAGTAGCACCTGCCTACTAGTCTAAAGGTCCCTTGTTTGATTCCATGCATGACATGAGTTTATTATCATTGATGAGACTTGGGTTTGCCCTTTATTAGTAATGAATTGACGTCCGGGAAACTAGGTCTGTTCTAGTGTTAAAATAATTGGTCACTAAGTGTATGTCAAACTCACTAATAAATAAAAGCTCACCAAGGATGGGTAGTATCAATCCAAGCAATAAAAATAAAATTACTAACACAGAGAGATTAATCTTTAAAAATAATTATAGTACATAAATACACTTGCACCACAGTGCTACACTAATACACAACAATTCCTGTGTAAGATATTATTTTCAGATGTGATGAAAAAAATATTTCTAGTCAAACTTGATTTAAACTTTAGATAGAAAATATATTTTTAAAAATTCCACTAACGACTGCTGTAGAACATGTGGCTTAGCGTGTAAATGTATGAATTCATCTCTATTGTAACTGTTGTATAGCTTATCTACCACTTTGTGGCAATGAATTGTATTATTATAGATTGAGGAAAATGTTTACTACTATTTTATATTTATTATCTACTTACATAATGTCGCAAAGTGTTGTAAATGTAAGATAGCAGAGCTATCTCTTTAATTAATAATTTTAATAATCTCGAAAACTAGTATATGTGATAAGTTCATATTTAATACATCTGAAAATAATATATAATAAATACCATTTTTTAACTGTAGCTTTTTTTCCCCCACAGTTTTAATTTTATTGCCTTTAAATTTTTTTTAAAATTTTCACTCAATAATATCCTTTAAATTAAAAAATTGGGCATCTGGACATGGGAATTGAACCCAGGACCTTTGGCTTAGTATTCTTTAAGTCAAACGGTTTCCAATCTTTTTCGGAGTGTGACCCTTATTTTTGCCTCTGAGATGGTTGCGACCCCTCGCATTTAAATCCTATAATTTTAATTGATATATACCATGATGATTTAACTATTATCAACGTATCACTCACTTTTAATAAACAATTTGAAAAAAGTATATGAATGGTGCAGGGAAAACAAATCTCTCTCCAACAGAATGAGGCTTCTTACGTTTTGCGATCATATACGAAACTTTGCATGATGCCATAAGTCCCTTGGTAGGAATACGTGTCTTTTTTTTTATCATTGATATGGTCTGTATTTCTTATCCAATTTTTTCTTTAAAAATTCACACGGTTTTCCTGCATGCTGGCTGTTTTTTGATTCCAGGTGTCACCTCATCTTGTTTAGTTTCATACTCTCTGAAGATAAAACTGACAAACACAGCAAGCACAAGGGCTTCTCCTCGCCATCTCTTTCAACATTAGTGAACCCGAATGACCAAACATTTTCAATATACTTTCTTAATTTTATTTTCTTATCGGGTTCTCCCCTTCTGCAGCTATCAGAACTTCTTTTTAGGAATTTATCCATATGAATATTAATTATGCTGTAATTTGCATGCACTTTTGTGAACAAAGGAGAGGAAACTTATGTAAACACACAGAAATGAAAACTACAATACGACAATGTCACAAGCTTGCCAGATAAGCACACACTGCGCACGATTGGTGGTTGACTACTCAGGGAAGCAGGCTTACACAGCTTCGCTAACGCTCGTTTTTTACACGAAAGCGAACGAGAGCTCACAGAAGAGAATGACGAGCCTGGCGGATATTCTGCATTTGAACAAAGCGAGAGTTTGCAGTGCTACTCACCCTAGTATGATGCAGCTGCTGTTAACTGTGTCAATAAGCATGCAGTCGGGGTAACATAACCAAAATATTCTGTTTATATTTGGATTTTGAACTTTACTGTAATCGTCAAAATCTCTTAAAAGAAGTAAAACGTATAAGGTTATAGTCTTTACAAAAACTTGGCGACCCCTTCAGATTAGTGCCGTGACCCCCAGGTGGAAATCACTGCTATAACCACTGAGCTATCCAGGAATCGTCCCGTACTCAGGGTCATTCTTCACTCATATTTCAAGGCAGAATCTGTTATGGACATGCTGAAATAGTCAGCTACATATGAGTAATCTAATTAAGATTACAAGCTATCAGATACGCAGCCATCTTTGACTCTGGAGGGCTTTATGCTGCCAATAGTACAATTACAGTAGTTGTACAAATGCACATATCAAGATGGATTAAGAGATAACGTAATATATTTGTTAATTACGGTTATAGCTGCATCTAAATATCATATCCTTTAACACATATAATAGCTTTTATATTTAATCACCTTACTCAATAAGTTAATTAATGTAATAGGTATCAGGGTGTGGTGGGGAGGGGGACATCATTCATACCAAAAATATAGTGTAGTGAGATAATCAAAATTCAGAGCTCATTTCTCGTAGACGTATGTCTTTAAAAATGTAGCAGAGTTGTCTCAGTAAACGTTTTCGTAGTAATTAGTTGACTGTAGTAGAATCAGCTCATCGCCAGTTTGCTTTGAATTAGAAGTTCCAAGCTCGAACATAGCTCAGACCCAAACTGAGTATACTTATGCGGTTTTCCTTCAGAATTGTTTTAAATCTACTCTTTATATAACTGTGTGTCCTATAAATTATCTTCCTCTTCCCTTAGAAAAAAAAAGTCATTTTACCTTCTTCATAGTAAGTATTGAAGAAGAAAGTATTGAAATCGTGAAAGTTTTCTAGCATTGATATTGTGATGGGTCTGGAAGTTTTATTTGCCCCCTAGTTCAAAAATGTGGGTCCTACCATTATATGTCTGTATGTAGCTCCTCTGCACCCGCCCTCCCCAAATTCCTCCATATACACGTTTTATTCCTGGTGCTACGGTTCCCATTTTTAGAGATTTAATTCAAACTTGATTTTTGTTGTTATAAAGTCACACCTCTAGCCCAAATAATGGTTTATATTCTAACACTAAAATTAATGGTAGTTTACAAAAAAAAATTTAGTTATACATTTTTCTGAAATTGCTATTGTGATTTTTGTTCAAAATGAATACTTGGGGAGCGTAAATAAAATGGTATCCCTTTTTTTTTCTGAGAGTAATAATTGAATTGAGGGGTAGTTTACTGATGACATATTTATAATTATTCTTTTAATTATTGTTATAGCAATTTTATTCTAAACTTTTAAATGAAATGTGTTTAAAATTATCATCAACATAATTTGTTAATTTTTTGAGAAAGATACCCGCCTCGGTGGCGTAGTTGGCTAACGCGCTAGTGGTGTTAAGCCGACTGCCGAGACGGGGAGATCGAGGTTCGAATCTCGGTCGGGTGAACTGGGGGTGGTTTTTCCTAAATGGTTTTCCACTCTCCCTCCACGCAAATGCGGGATCTTCCTCTATTCAACCTTCCCAATTCCTAATCCATTAGCGTAATTAGTACTTAAGCGTATAACTCGAACGGGTAGTAAGACGCGGTGCTAATAATAATAATAATAATAAATAATAATAAATAATATAATAATTTAGTAATTAGAGAAGATGATCGAATAATAATTACTAGGTAAATTATTATTGAAAATTGTCACAAACTATAATAGACAACTGATAAAAAAGTATGAAGGGCTAAGGTCGTATCGTACCACTTTTGTATTACATTTGGTCAAAATACAATTTGATGTTCATATGTCTATACAAAGACTTAGCATAATTAAATGAACTTCAATGTTTGAAATATTAAATATTTTGTTCTCTCCCAACAAAGCTGGTTCACCTAGTTTTTAAGGTGTCAGGCTCGTAACAGACTGGTTTGCAGAGAGCGGGGAGGTTGAGTTTCGAATCTTGGCCGGATACAGTGGAGATTTTCTCCCATATGATTTATTATCCTATATGTGTTTTTTTTATCATTCTCTATTCACGCTGAAATGAGAATCAATTTATTTTTAATCACCCTGTGCATTTCTAGTACCTAGATTAAGCCATTATCCTCATCGGTAACCACGTGATCCAACGTGTTATAGTTGAAATAGACGTAATTTTCGGTGACAGGGGTTGTCAGCTTGTGTACTTAAGGATTTTTTTTCTTGAATGGGTTTCTCATCCTCCTCAAGAACAAATGCTAGTACACTTCCTCTAAATTGGTCGGTATTCTATTAGTGTAAATATGAGGAGAGCCCAGGTGGTTAGTAAGGTTCAGAGCATGCTGTTAAAGATGTTAAAACGTATAAACTATTTTTAAAACGCGTTTACCCCGATTGAGTAGCCTGACGCGGGACGCGGTGCTAAAATAAAAAATAAAAAAATTAAAAGAGTAGTTTTTTAACATTAAAAAAATATAGGTAATAGCTTAGCAACACATCCCCCTCTCTGTGAAAGTTTATGTGTACACATCACCCCCGAATTCCCCTCCTTTTACCACACAATCCTAGTGTTTACATAAGGGTGGTGGCTGGTTTTATCCCTTCAAACACTATGCTCCCTTTAAACAACCCCTCCAAGTTCAGCTTTTCAATGCCACTAAATGGAATGGTACCCACAAATCATTTGCCACATATGTAGTGAGTGCGTCTATACATGTATCGGCCTACATAGGCCCTATGCCACGCGCGTGTGTGAGTAGCACCAGCACAATAGACGTATATAGGTTTTGGGGGATGATATTTTAGAAAGAATATGGTCGGTGATGATAGCCACTTACGTATGTTTGTTTAAACATTACAAGAGGTAATCCTTCTACTCTCACAGTAGCATAAGTAAATATTTTATTTTATAAATGCTATATATATATATATATATATATATATATATATATTATATATATATCAAATGTAGAATATATACGGAATATATTTAATGTGCATTTCTTAAAGAAACTAATTATATCATCAGTCATAATGATGACTACGGGAGATCGCGGTTAAAACCTTGGTCGGATGTACTTAGGGTGGTTTTTATAAAATTGTTTTTCACTCTACTTCCACGCAAAGGCTGAAATACTTCCTCTTCCTAATCCTTAAAACAATTAGCGTAATTAGCACATAAGCGTTTAAACCGAACGAGTAGTAGGACGCAATACAAAAAAAAAATCCCATTTTTTGATAACTAGCTTGATTATAGAATAGATACAGCGATTCGTTCCCCAGCCGTTAATTCATCACCGTGAAAGAGGAAATGACGTTTCTTCAGATGATAATTTTTTTTGCAAATGCCGATATTTGAATTCAGTAATAGTAGCTCTGTAGACAGATATTCCAACGACTTTGATAGTGTGTTAGTTTATGCTAGCTACAAATGATGTGATATATTTTATGAAAATTTGGAAAGTTCTTAGTACGGTCCCGTTTACATGTTTTGGTAATAAATAGTTTTTGGTTGTCACTTGTTATTTGACTCCTAGAACAAAAGTCACAGAACCATCCTTGGAATCAGAGCTGCTTAAATTTTAGTTATGAGCCGACATACTATGTAGTTAAACATTTTTGATATCACGAGATCCACACTATCTTTAACCGATAGAAAATCATCAAGTTTGTCAAAACTTCCTATTAATTAGCAAGAATATAGCACAAATAATGGAGACCTATTTTTAATTAAATGTACAGTACTTTTAAAACAAGAATTATTAAGGATGCTGACTACTGGAAGAGAAATATTCACATACTACAGTATTTCATATCGGAAGGATTGGCTATGTAGCTTCAAAACCACTCAAACAATCCTCCATTATCGTGGAGTTTTATGATGTTGTGATCCTGATATAATTACCTTTGTAAGAAGGCTAGATTTATGTCTGTATCCAGCTACATTTATCTCTTAAATGTGTCATTTTGCTTAAAAAGTCGTTGAAAAAGTAGATGAGTATTGTAAACATGTTATACTAAGAGAATCTGATGGATTTTAATAATTTATGTGGCCCTGAACTCCTAATATTGGGTCATACCATTCTGTTTGTCTATCTGTACCTGGGAGTACAGACAAAACAGTTTAATGGACTTCTTTCAAACTTTATATTTAGCTGTTATATGTTCATAACTCAAAGATAAATTGTGATTTTGAATATTTCGGAGATCGCTCTAACAATTTTGTTCAAATTTGGGGAAGTCTTACATCACAAATGAAATTTTATACTTGTTTTTTGATAAAATAATTATTTAAGGGTACTTTAATGAAACCTAGTATTTATTAAATTTTAACTTTATTTATGAAAAAGTATATACTATTTATTTACTTTATTTTTATTACCATTAAATTTCGCATCGGAAAAAAAATCTAACCACATTTCTAGTGTTATCAAAAATGTTGAGATGACAGTATTATGCGAGGATATATATGAATTAGGATTATAACTTAAATTTACTGTATTATTTTCATGACACATTATAAACTAAACAATATAGAATAATTTATCAAGGGTGCTTTCAGTAATCACTTCAACACCCTCTGCGACCCTCCCTTAACATAGTATACGTACGATCAGGGTGCTCACTAAGCCCAGGGTGTTTTAATGCTCTGTTCCTCCTTTCAAAGGGGAGGACCTAGTTTATATTGCTAGTGGATACTTTATTTGTTTTAGTAAAGATTTTTTTCAATACATAGCCATAATTCATTTTTATGATACTGTTATTAAAGTTCAGAGGGGGTAATTCACGTTGTAATTGTGGTACATTGCAACAAAAATCTATTATTGGAATTAATAACATTTCATTGTAAGTTACAGATGAATAAGAGAGAGATTTCTATTGTTTGTTCTTCCCACGGTCTCACGGCGTGATGCGCGTCAAAAAAAGTTACATTTATTTGTGTGGGGAGTGTAATCCAATAGTCAATGGCACACGTAGTCGAAATCTGTGGAAGCAGTCATGTTTTATTAATTGGTTTATATATAAGTACACACTCATGCTATACGCATATATTAATTACGATAATAGAGTAGAGTATTAGTATTAGAACCGCGTCTTACTACCCTTTCGGTTTATACGCAAATAGAGTAGAGATGATGAGAGAATTTTCGAGGAAGTGTGGGCTTACCCGAATTGATACCGGGGGAGAGTGGGAAACTCTTTAGGAAAAAACACCCTCTGTACACCCAACCGGGATTTCAACCACGAGTTTCCCGTCACCAGCCATCTAGTCCTACACAAGAGTGATGAGTTATACCAGCGTTTTTACACGAAGGAGCCCTAGCTATCTCAGTAATTAAGATTGACACTTTTCTTTAATTGTCTCTAAAAGAGAAAGTAAAGTTTATTGAAACTTCAACCAATTATATTTTAAAAACATAATTTCAAGGGAAAGAAATAACAAAAATGTAGATTGAAATATCCATTAAATAACCTTAAATAATAAATAAATTTAATATTTTGTATGCGTTTCGCAAAAACATGTATTTATGATCAAACCTTTTCATTGTATACTGGTACAAATACTCAATTTATAAACAGGCGAAATATAGAAGATGAACTGCACTTACAGGTGACAACCATTACAATATTGAAGCACTTTGTGATAAAAAGAAAGCTATCCCAAGCCAATAATAAATAAGTTAATATAATACACTTATTTAAATTTTGCATTTTTCAAATGAAACAATTGCACAAGTAGATGTGTAACATATGTTTTCTTTAAATATTTATTTAAGTATTAAGATCTAAAAGACTTTTAAATTTAATTGTCATTATTACATTTTAATTATACCAGTGTAAACAATTTAATGAGGGCTCCAGATTTTTTTATGGTGTATAGACTCCCTCTGTCTAAAAATTTGGTAACTACTGCGTTAGAACAATAGATCACCAATGCAGGTAAATTTACATTTATTCTATATATATTTTAAAAAAGTAATTATTTTAATGTTAATATATATTTTTTGCATATCTCATGAATCATTCGGGATACACGCAACAACGATAATTGTTTAGGGATTAAAAAGATATAATCTAGATGTAACGCACCCGCATTTGCGTGGAGGGAGTATGAGAAACCATTTAGAAAAAACCTTAGTAAAAACGACCGGGACTCAAACCTGGGCTTACCCCTCGCCAGCAAACATTTATACTGCGTGCCCACTAGTGAAAGTAAATCTACCTTAAAACTTACTCACTTCCAAGGTCAAATTTTCCACATAAACATACTAATGGAATGTAATTAGGAACATGGTCCTCATCTTAATTTTGTTTGTTGGTGATGGGCTCTTGCAGATCAAATACTTACTGGCTCTATCGAAGTAAATTTTCCTAGATGTTTTCCCATTCTCCTTACAAGCGGAACCCGGTTATAATCCTTTTAATTTCTACAATCCTCAATCAAATCTTATTTGGGTAAATATGTGAATGGACTTGATTGGTGGTGAGAAGCAGTGAACAAACAAGCTCATTAAAACATAACGTGCCATTCTTTTGAAATATTCTTATCGTGCAAACATTTAATACATTTTGTAAATGTCTTCGGAAGTTGTAACGTATGATAATTAAAAGTGAAAATAAATGGTACGGCACACCGCACAGACTTTCTCTCTCTTTCTATAAACTCGTAAGATTTCTGAACGGAATAATGTACATTGTATCATCACCACTCCACATAAGAACACGCATAAAATAATATACAATGATATATAATCAATGAGAAAAGAGGCGCATTTTTGTCCACCTAAGAGCATTTCAAACAGTTTAATGTCTTCCACAAGGGTCAACACTTCGTATTAAAATTTCGATTTCTGGTTAAAATTTTAACATTTTATAAGGTGTTGCAGATCTTCAAGTCATCGCATTGATATTTGATTATTCATTTATACATTTTGACCAATAAAAAATGTAAATATTGACTATTGAGTCTAAAATGGAGATAGATCATTGCTATGCAAACATTTCTCCTAAGAGATTTAAGGAAAAATAACATACTTTTTTAGATACTTATATTTAATTACTCTATGGCATTGGAGTATTATTGCGTTAAGACTTAAGTAGTATATCTTTACAACTAAAGCTCACAAAATGGTATTAATATATTTGCAAATATCTCAGAAACTGTTGCTTTTATAAAAATATATGTCAAATAAAAGTTTTTTATTTCTAATAGTCCTACAATTTTGCAATGATAAGTTGTTTAGTTTCTCCAATAGTTGTGGAGATACGGAAATTAACGCTTCTGTAATGTACCCTAAAAATCATTTTCATAGGAAAATGAAAATAGCCAGTTTATTTATAATCTTAATCAACGCCTAGATACGAATTTTAATCAAAATCGTTTGAGCAGATTTTGAGAAAACCAAATTTTTCTCTTTTCGCCCTTCAGTAAACTACCCTTAATTATAAGTTTTTATAGACACACAGATAGACGGCATTGCAAAGACTATTTTTTAGGGTTGTGGGGGTCATGAGACGTCGACATCCATCAATATTTCAGGTTAGTTTTTTTTTACGGTCGCAATACTTAAACTTTAATGTCCAAAAAGCTAAAAAAAAATCATATAATTGCGTATAGATTGAAAGTTATAGATTTTATAAAAATATTTTTCGGATAAAATATCTGTATTATAAATATATATACGTATATTAATGCTAAGTAATTTCATATCTCAAATAGTTTCGGAGCTATTTAAAAAAATGTTAATTGACGCATCAGACCGGAGCTCTTAAAGCCATTTTGCCGAAATATTGTGGGTAGCCATTTTGTTTGGAATATTAATTAATGTTTATAAATGAAATTTAATCAATATCGTTTGAGCCGATTTTGAGAAAATCGACTTTTTCTCTTTTTGCCCTTCAGTAAACTACCCTTAATTTTAAGTTTTAATAGACACACAGACAGACGGCATTGCAAAGACTATTTTTTAGGGTTCGGGGGGTCATGAGACGTTGACATCCATCAACATTTCAGTTTAGTTTTTTTTACGATCGCAATACTTAAGCTTTAATGTCCAAAAAGCTAAAAATATATATATAATTGCGTATAGATTAAAAATTATTGATTTTATAAAAATATGTTTCGAATAAAATATTTGTATTATAAATATATATACATATTTGTAATGCTAAGTAATTTCATATCTCAAATAGTTTCGGAGCTATTATAAAAAATGTTAATTTACGCATCAGACCGGAGCCCTTAAAGCCATTATCCCGAAATATTGAGAGTAGCCATTTTGTTCGGAATATTTATTTATGTTCATAATTGAAATTTAATCAAAATCGTTAGAGCCGATTTTGAGAAAATCGACTTTTTCTCTTTTTTCCTTTCAGTAAACTACCTTTAATTTTAGGGGTAGATATCCAATTCCAAAAATCCCTCGGGGCAACCCTATGAAAACCCTAGATATCAAGTTTAAGCTCTATCGGTAAAGTAGTTTAGGCTCTAGTTGGAGGTACAGATAGACAGACAGACAGACAGACGGAAATTCAAAAACCACTTTTTCGGATTCAGGAAGTCATGAAACGTCAAAATTCATCAAAATCTCGAGTTCGAATTTTTTGACGATCACCATACTTTCTCTACCTGTAAGATAGGGAGAAAGTAATAACGTATGGAAGGATACAAACATTATTTATTATTACTATGTTGCAAACTTAAAAATATTATTATTTTATTTACGTGGCACCTTTTCCCTTCAAATTTTAAGTAAAAAGAGAGTCTTGAAATATTTAAAAACTATGATTTTAATATTTTGAAGAAAATAAAAGTATTTTGTTTCCTCAAATTCGATTAAAGTTTTTTACACACTATTTTTTTAACTTCAATATATATAATTTTAGAGATTTAAAATAGATCGACCATCACCATTTTTTATTTAGGTAATTTCCTTTATTATATCCTAGCTCATGTATGCACTGGGCACTGAAGAATGATTAGTAAACAATCAAAATTTATCGATAGTGATTCTTAGCTATTTTATTTAAATATAGGCTATATTTGAGAAATACATACCATGAAAAATAACAGTTTATATTTTTTTTCGTAAAGTAATCATATAAGAGTATGTAATAAAAACATATTTTTGAAAATTTTAAATATTTTTAAAATGGCTCTAACGTTACGATTAAAATGTGTATCTGGAATGTTTTTGGATGATAAATGATTCTATACATTTATCTGTTTTAAAATACTTAATTTAAAGAGTTTACTAATGATTGATTTATGAAAATTTGATTTTTTTTAAATGTTGGAACAATTTTGTTTAAAATCTATAAATGGAAATTGTTCATTATTACTTACTGAAAACCTATTTTTGTAAATTGTCTCCAAGCTATAATAGATCATATGAAAAAGTTTGTACTATTGTATTGTACCATTTATTTAATATGTTAAAATATACATTGCTAGAATCCATTATTTTTCAAATTGTATTGATATTCTATATTTATAAAAGAAATTATAATATAAATGTACCCTTTTAATATGAAAGAAGCAGAGCTGAGAATTATTTACCTAATGCAACAAATACTAAAATATAGATATGCAAAAGTTTGTGAAATATATTTTGCACAGTTCTGTTTATCATTTCCTTGACATAATTTTTTATATAAAATACATGGCAAACACTTTGCGACGTTTTCTGTGGTGCCTTTTTTCGTTTAAGAATTTCCATTAACATTTTAGCTCTTAATCAGTTCATTCTTCGCTAGTTTTACGGATTGATAATTTCCTTAAAAAAGTGTTTTATCTTGTTTCAAAAGAATGTAATGATAAACCCTATAAAGCACAATACACACTTTATCAGTTAACTTAAGGGTTACTGACTACAGTTAAACCATTAGTAGAAACCACATCCTAAATTAAACTGGTTGAAGATGGAATCTTAGAACAACTGGCTGAAGTTGGAATCTTGGAGCAACTGGCCGAAGTTGGAATATTGGAGCAACTGGCCGAAGTTGGAATCTTGGAGCAATTGGCCGAAGTTGGAATCTTGGAGCAATTGGCCGAAGTTAGAATCTTGGAGCAACTGGCCAACGTCAGAATCTTGGAGCAACTGGCCAACGTCGGAATCTTGGAGCAACTGGCCAACGTCGGAATCTTGGAGAAACTGGCCAAAGTCAGAATCTTGGAGCAACTGGCCAAATTTGGAATATTAGAGCATCTGGCCGACTTTGGAATCTTGGAACATCTGGCTGAAGCTAGAATCTTGGAGCAACTGGCCAAATTTGGAATATTAGAGCAACTGGCCAAATTTGGAATATTAGAGCATCTGGCCAACTTTGGAATCTTGGAACAACTGGCTGAATTTGGAATCTTGGAACGACTGGCTGAAGCAGGAATCTTGGAGTAACTGGCCAAAGTTGCAATCTTGGAGCTCCACTTCAATACTTCTAAACGCAATGTGAGTCTAATGTTGTAGCCCACTCAGATACAGCTGCGGGTGATATTTAGACCTATAGGTTTATTCCTAGTAGCTTTGTCTTCAACTTATTTGTCGAAACTTAGGGATATGGTAGTTAATTCTAGCAACGTAAAATTCTTGTTAACTACATATTGGTTTGCCAGTGCATTTATGTGCCAGTGTGGCAGCTAAATGCGAGCTACAGTTTGATTTAAGTTGGAATACTTTTTTTTACAGTAACAAACATTACTAAAACAATGAACTGTACACTTATATTAATGTTCAATTAATGACGTGATCTGTAACTGTCACTTTTCATAGATAATAGCAATAGCTAAGAAATAGTAATAATATTATTAAATTAAAATTATATCAATTTTGACCGAAAGAAAAATATGTTTGTATTTTACAAAACTTTTTTCTACTAGAGTAAAAATATAGTTTAATTTTAGAACAGAAACAACAGCAGGTTTTAAAAATTAAGATGTATTTAATCTAAATCCATATCTATATATTTTAAGCTCTTATTGAATTCGAAAAATGGATCCTATAAGCTTTAGTGTTCTATAGTTACAATCTCTAGATTTTTAACAAAAAACAAAACATTTAAAACATGTTTTTAATTTAATGCGTAGGTACCACGAATACTTTCGTTAAGAAATATAATTATAATATCATTTGATTAGATATTTAACCTGCATTTTATATTAATAGTATTGTTTCACCACACGACTTACAAACTAGCTTAACCTAGCACAATATATCTTAGGTTAAACGAGCAATACTAGCACCAAGGGCTGCGTGATGTTAAAAGGACCAACATAAATCATATAAGATGTTCAAGTAAGTTTTATTAAAATTATAAAAGGTATATCTTAACCTTACTGCCAAAGGACCAACTATATTATTATAAGTATAGACATTTCGTATTAAGAATAAACTTAAACGACAGTTGTATAAAACTACTGTATATACTTCCATGTATCCATACACCAGACCACATACTCTGCATTTGTCTATTTTGACAACTACATAACAAATATAGAAACCTTTGGCCAATGATGACTAGATGATTCCCACGGAAATACGACTATATTAATATATATGAGAGTCTGGGGTAAATAGTTCGTAGCCAGGTTTTGTTGAAAGATTAGCCAGTACTAAGGTACCGTAGCCCAGAGGACGCCCGAATATACTAGTCGTGGAGGCTCTTTCCATGTCCCGATGAGATGAGATGAGGTGATGGTGATAGTATGAGGGTAAGGAGCAAATTAAGATCTTAACGTAGATTAGATCTAATTAACCAAACCCTGGTGACCATTGGGATAGAGCGGTGGTATTCAATCTGAGATACGCTAACCCTCAGGGGGCACGTGAATACATCCTAGGGTGTTCGTAAAATTTAAAAATTAAATATATATTTCTCATTTAAAACTTATTATTTACTAAGTTACATTATTTTGGATGTAATTTATTTTAAATGTATATTACAGAAATTGCATTATGCAACAACAAATTTTGGGGTACAAATTTTAAAGATAAATTATATCTGGTCGTACATGAACAAAAAAAGTGTTGAATACCAATGATCTAAAGCAATGGTCTCTAAAGTTAATTGTCCATTAGATTCTCATTCACTGGGGCTTGCTTGTGCGCTGGACATTTTGTAGGGGTTGAAAACCAAGAAAATATTATCAACAATGACTGTCGCCTAATCACAGTGAGATGAGCGTTAGCTGGTGTCTGAAGATGAAGGTAGGTGCTAGTTAGCAGCTGTCAATCAATTATTACAACCATAGGCGTTCGAAGCGTGGGTACTGTGGATGCCGTGGCACCGCCACTGGTCACAAAAAAAATGGAGGAACAAGTTAAAGTGCGTAAAGAAAGAAGTATAGTACATACCTAGTTTTTTTAGAAACCTTGTTGATGGATATTCCAATGTAGAATTAGAGGACATAATTAACGAGTTTTTTTTAAATGGCAACCTTCAGCTGGCGGATGGCATTGTAATTTATAATGTTTTTTTTTTTTTCAAAATTCAAACATTTATTATTTATTATTTTTAATTTATTGTAATTGTTAAAACAAAATGCAAACAAATTATCAGGGGGAAAGGGCGTTTTTCTCACCCCCTTAATAACACAACTAGCATCCCCATCAGCCCACAACACTCAGAAAAAAATAAAATAAAGTGGTCACTGAGTTCTTGCTATTGAAACCAAATGGAACATTTTGAGTGACTTCTGGTGTTGCAGACAAGCGGGCTGGTACATAATGTCTTGCGGGTCGGATTCGGCCCGCAACCGAGAATTTTCGAACCCTGATTTAAAGAGACATTTTTTCCCTTATTATTTTTAGGACACCCATATTAGAACACTGATAGGAGCCGAAGAAGAGAGTAACCATTTAAATGGCCCATAACGAACCTTATAGATTTTTAAAAATATAAATTGATCTGTGAAATATATATATTTATTCTCAAGTAGCTTGACATTTTCTTTTGGGGTCATAACAACAAATGACTGACATTTTGTAAGGAAGTTTGAATCAAGTTTTTTAAATTAATTAATGAAAATGATAGTGTATGGTAAATAAAGGTATCCTTCTTACAGCTAAGCACAGACTATGATAACAAGTGTGAGAAAGACTTGTCTCTGGTTATGATAAAGTGATTGTTGCCAGAGTTTACATTTAAAACTTTTAGCAACTGACTCGACACAAATGGGAGGATAACATTAAAATGAACCTGAAATATAAAGGTGGGCTAAATAGAACTAGCTCAAGAAAGGGATAGGTGCCGTACTTTTATGAATGTGGCAATTAACTTCTGAGCTCCCGTTGCCGTAGAGTAAGTAATTACTTAAGAAACTGACCTGATTTAAAACATTTTAATTAACTCCATATATATCTCCTATTGAAGGAACTTAGTTAACAAATTCTGGGACAAAATAGAGGGGGTAAGCCATTCCGTGACCTAATTCATATCTCGGGGAAGAATGAACTCCTTACTAGTAAATCTTTCTATCCTGATTCAGAATATAGCTCACTCTTATTCTTTCGGTCTCGATCGAAACATCTCGAAAAGGTCCAGGAGGTGGGGGGCCGGGTGAGGGTGATTAATAAATTATTATCTCAGGTTCCCGTCTCGACGTTTTATTAATACGGTTGGTAGTAATAATAATATTAGAGAGGAGAAGAAGAAGAAGCAGCGGTGGAGCGCTACAGTGTCGGCGTCTAGCGGCCAATGGACTAATTAACCAAACGTGTCGCTGATGTTATCAAATAGAAGACGAGGGGAGGGATGGGTGGGGAAGGAGGTGTAACCATGGCAACTGTGGCAAGAATGGCGCAGAGGAAATGGGATAATTTCAGGGAGAGGTCGCAAGGAAGGGGTGTTAGCTGAAGAAGAAAGAGAGAGAGAGATGAGATAATGGTTGGTTGGAGCGAGAAGGGAAGAGGGTGGGGAAGAGATACTCCGCGAAATCTCGCCTCACTTACAGGAAGTTTGAATAAAGCCGTAATCAAGAGCGAGGTATGGAGGTGGTTGATATCCTTGATAGGGGTAAGAGGAGGGAGCCAGGAGACGTTTTTAGGAATTAGGAGAAAATTTGGGGTACGGTTGAAAGAACATGTAATTGAGAATGTAATCTAGAAGTTGATATTATGTATGTTGAAACTCCTATGTCGTTAGAGGGAAACCAATTTGGGGTTTATTGGAAGCGTACACTCTACGGATATCATATAGTCTTTCATCGCTGTAAATTAGTACGATGATTTAATATCAGGGGTTTAAGGATTTAAAGAAAAAAAACACTAACCATATGCATTTAAGTGAGTCTACTTCTATTAAATAGGATACTAAATTAATAGTACATTTTAGAGCTATAAATGTAATCTAATTGCCAGAGAGATATGTTTTTTCATATCTGTAAGGCCAGGCTCTAAGCCCACAATAGATTCGTTCTCTTCAAGGCCCAAAGGTTATTTCAAACAATTAACAATTAAAAACAAAATTTTGATATTAAATTATACAACAAAAATAATAATATTCCTTAATATACCTACTGATTTCAAGCTAGTAAAATATTAATATAATCAATTAAATCACTATGCCAAAGATAAGTTCTTTATATATTAATAAACACCGTACATTTCGTAATAAAACAGTTACCATTTAGCTTACTGTATTAAATCAATCCCTTAAAAAACCAGAAACCTTAAAAACGTATATATATCATCTTCCTTCCGTGAGGTGTGATGGAAGGAAACGCGACTCTAGTTCAATATTTTTGAAGGTTTCATAACTAAATAAAAGTTTTGGCCTAAAATAAATAGCTTTAGTAGATATTTTTAGTTTATGTCCCTACATATAGTAATCTCAACAGTACTTGAAAAAAGGTCATGGGCAACAGGGCAATTGGACATAAACTTTTTAAATGACGAGAACACGTTCTGGTGGAAGACCCTTTGCTTCCCTCCATCCTAAGCTAATTATATAAAACGTCTGATAGACATCAACGGCACTGAAGCATACTAATTAAATTAAATTGTTTGTATTTTCACTGTATATTATTTCCCATACGAATCATCCATATGTTTACATTAATGTGGTGGAAATGAGGAAAGTAGAATTTATTGAAAATGTCCGTGAATTTTGTTGAGAGATGAATCGAAAACCTTTTAGGATAAACCACCTTCAGAACACCCGGCCAGTTTTTTTTAAACTCTGACCTCACCCGCTTCGGTGGCCACGTAGTCTAACGCGCTCCTCTTATTTTGTACTAGACTGCCGAAGATGGGAAGATCGGGGTTCGATCCCAGTTGGGTGCACTGAGAGTGGTTTTCCTTAAATGGTTTTCAACTCTCCCACCACGCAAATGTGGGTGCACTTTCTTACCATTAAATCTTCCAAATCCCTAAACCATTAATGTAATTAGTAAATAGGCGTACAACCCGAACGGGTTGGAGGGGAGCTTTCCTAATAACCATTAATTAATCAACAAGATTACAAAAAAATTAAAGCTGTTGCTAAAATACAGCAGCGCCAGTCACAGAAGGTTAACTCAGATAAAAAAATTGAAAGTAACACCTTCAGGGCTGTGGAAATAACTATTATTGACTTAAAAAAAAATTATATTACGTTGGGAAAAGATTTATTTGATGTTTATTTTTTATATGCTGACGTGCCACGCAAATTATGTTCGCATGCCATAGTTTTGCCATCCCCGCCTTAAAGTGCGACCATAAATGTGGGTGCTAGTTAGTTAAATCATGTTTAAAGACTTTTTTTAACGCTCTCCATGCCTTAATTGGATTCCAGACCTACCTCGTTTTTTACATAATAGATGAAAAAAATAGAAATCAAAGGAAATATTCCTATATTTGCGAGGAGAGAATTTAAGAAACAATTAAGGAAAAACCACCTCAGTATAGTCAACTGGGAAATGAACCCAGCCTAAGCGTTAATGACAAACTAGACATTCACAATAAATTCACATCCATTCTACGTTCTTACTATTGTGGGTAACGTTGTTGATAAGTTTAAATCACTTGGTATATTATAGTTTACACTTAAATATAGATGCAACTATTCGTAGAGTTCTTGCGGACAGTTATTTTCATTTAATAATATTTTACCAACATATTCTATATTAAATAAATACGAAATAAATCAGTTTAATGTTACTTTTATCAAAACATAAAACCATTTTTATCTAACTATAAATATCATCAAATAATAAAATAAATATACAACTATTATTAATTAATAATTTATATTTGTCTTTTTTACTTCATTAATCATTTCAAACACAGTTTACATTTCACCGTCTTAAACGAAGACAATATTTAAATCCATTATATATGTTTACATGTGTTGTATTTAGATTTAAAAAAAATAAAGGATAAATTACCCACACTACCCAAAATTAGAATAATTTTGATCTTTTCTCCGTAAGTATTTTTAGATACTTAGAACTACCTATAAAATGAAGTATTCTCGAAAAGACGTTATCGAGGATTTGGAAAGCAGTGGGAAATCTATCCGGTCGATCTTTTTCGCAACCCCCCCTTTCAACCATGGTAATAGTTCTCTTATTAGCATAGAAATGGACTGGCTTGGATTTTCTGAAACAGCTTTAAATTTAAGGATAAGAAATAAAAAGAATGATACTGGATCCGTTCAAAATCTTCCCTTGGAAGAAAAAGTACTTATAACAACAGTTGTAAACAATTTTCTCAATTCATGTCACTGCAATATTCTTAAAAAGATAATTCTTGCAGAGATATGCCTAATTTTAAACTACATAAAGCATTTTCCAAATAGGTTCATCCTACTTGACACGTTAAATAATATTAATGAAATGATAAAATGTTTATATTATCAGAATCAAGGATATCTGACCAGAATGTTTCCCGAGAACACTTTGAAACTTTTAGAAACATCAACAAGAAACCGTTTGGGAAATATTCTTGTATCACTTTAGCACGAAACATATGTCAATTTTATGTTAACGTAATGTTTCCCACCTGTATGAAAACGGCGAGGGAAAATACCCCCCGAACATCGACTTTTCAACACTATCTGACTTGGGCTCAACGAGGAAATCATTTCTACTCTATCTGTAACGCTCGTGGACATTGATGACGTCATCGGACAGAAAAGAATAAACAAAATCATGGTTAAGGCAACACACAAAAAAATGTAGTAAAAATAAATCCATTCAATGATAGATTTTCAGAAACAGGAAATAGGTGTAGCGAATGATAAAATGTATCATAGTGGAAAGAGGGTTGGGGAAGGGGGAGGGGGTAGCTTGCAATATTTTTTTAAAAAGGAAATTGATTTTCAAATGCTATAGTTATTCATTTTACAAATGGACGAAATATTTCCTGATGCGCAGGCGAATTGCCATGTATACATACGTGCATTATTTGATTGTGAATGATGGATGTATGAAAAAATATATGTTATTTACATTATGTGAGAATTTACGATTTTATAAGATGAAATAAACTCATGTTAATATTTCAAATATTAAATTTCATGTTTTGTTTATAGTGATATCAAATTCATTTTAAGTACCAGTAACAAAGTTAAGGAATTAAATATGAAGTTTGATAAAAAAAAAAGTATGGTAATAAAATAATTCATATGAAAAAAAAATTCTTTCACATTTTTTAATATCAGATATAAATCTAATGTAAACTCAAACGAAATGTATGCAATGGATATATAGATAAATATTTGCAAAATGGTTGAAGCTGTTTAAAATTTTAGTATTTTCATCCAACATATTGAGACGAAAATAAAAATAAAAGTAGAAAAAAACAGATTAACTTTATGATTTATTAATATAACTAATATTTTTATTTAGAACCACGTCTTACTACCCGTTCAGGTGATACGCTTTTATGAATTATTTCTACAGTTTAAATGTAAAGTTACATTTTGAATTTAAATTTAAGAAGATAATCAAATACTATTAAAATATTTAAAAAAAATAGTAATACTTTGTATATATGATCAATTCAATCAATAAATTTTAATAACTCCACTGTTTGTATTTTATTTAGTATAATTTGTACTTTGTACTGGAATTTATAGTTCCTAAAATAATGTAGCAAGACCATACTTTTTTTTTTGCACCACGTCTTACTGCCCGTTCGGACAATAATTACTCTAACTGTTTTACGGATTAGGAAAGTTATATTTGTAGGAAGTTTACGCGCGTTTGCTTAGAAGGAACGTATAAAATCATTTTGGAAAAAACCACCCTCAATACACCCGACCTGAGATTCGAACCTAAATCTCACAGTCATGGGTGGTCTAGTCTACTGTGAGAGTAGCGCCTTAGACTACGTGGCCACCGAAGTGGATACCATACAGGTTATTATGAGCTTAGTTATTACTGAGCATCTAAGACCACACTTACAGTTAACTTCAAATTACTCTTACTCTACATGCTTTCTCTCCACTGTAAGACTAAAATTAATCTTAACTTGGTTTCGAACTGGAGTCTCTAACACGTGTCAAGTAACAGTCTGATACTCAACACTCTCTACCATGATACAGGGCTAGCTATTAATTATTTCGTGATTTCTATGATTTTTTCCATTACGATTTAGTTTTATTATTTTCAACGCGTTCAACAAAAAAATCTTACTAACTATTATTTCTAAGTAAAAGTGATTGGGAAAGTAACAAAGAATCAATGCATTCGCACTAAAGTGATTAGAGTATATAAAATCACAATCACTAATCGCTTATATAAAAAATCACGCCTTAGTGCACACCGTCAAGATTCTAACGTCCTCGTCACCAGCAATCAAGTATATTGCGAGTCTGACGCATTAGACAGTGTAATTACTGGTACGGGTAGCGTTTTAGTAAATCATGGTATGCGTAGAATACTATGAGAGTGTATATAATAATTCGCTGGGGTAGACGATGGTAAATCACCCTGTGAGTAGTGGGAGTTGGATTCAGTCGAAAGTTGAACCCCGGCCTATTGGGTCAAAAGCAAAGGATGCTATAAAATTAGCACACGCCTAATCCTGTCAGTTCGCTAAATTATTATAAAAGTCCAACCAATATAATTATGAAAGATGAAACCGTTAAAATATAAAAAGTCCCTAAAACCGCCGACCCTCTAGTTAATGAAGACATAACGAGAGGATCGCGTGCCGCTGGGTGGCGCCGCCAAGCAATTAACAAAACAACGTGATCATGTTGGGATGGATGGAGCCGTAGCGTTAAAACAATTTACGACAAAATGTGTTTTTATTCTCTCTATCTCTCGCTTTTTTTCCTCTTTCCTCAACCAATTCCCAATTTAGTGTCCATACCTATCTCTTTGTTAATAAAATTCAAGGTCAGTTCTTAAAGTACCTTATGTTATTCTATAAAACATGTTTAACAAATTTATTTTATGTGTTAGGAAAGCGTTGTTGAATAATACTTAATTTCAAAAATATGTTGTAATTTATACATTTTTACTTGCAATTTTTTTTTTACAATAATTAGAATGATTTATAGCCGGACTGGTGGACGTAGGAGTCAGTATATTATTGTCTGATTTTACTGTTATGGAAAGTACGTGGTTCGATTCTCAGCCTGGTGTGCTGAGATGTTTCGTTCTAATTGGTTTCCCACTATCCTTACACGCAAATGTGAGGAAACATATTCTTATATCTACCTTCCTCATCACTAGCCAATTAGTGTTGATATGAGAGTAGGAATATGCGGTACATGGTTATAGGGGGAATATAATTAGAAATCTAATCTCTAGTCGTCTTGATCGTCTGTTATTGGGGGTAGTTGATAGTAGTAATAATAATAATAATATTTAACACCACGTCTTAATACTTGTTCGTTTTATACGATTAAGTACGCTATAATTACGCTAATGGGTTAGGAATTGGGAAGGTTATATATAGAGGAAGTTAACCCACATTTGCGTGGAGTGAGAGTGGAAAACTATTTAGGAAAAACGACCCGATCAAGATTCGAGATCGACCTCCCCGTCCTCGATAGTCTAGCTCAACACGAAACTACCGCGCTAGCTAGCTACGCCGCCGAGGTGGGTTATTGGGGGTAGATGCAGCAAGACAATGTTCCCATATGTCTATATAGAATCATTGCCTTAAAACATGAGTATAAAGTGACTGCACGTAAGCATGATTAATTGACAGTCGTGAAGGCATTGTGTTTTTATGTCAAAGGCTATGGTCTAATTTACCTTCACTAATACATTTATTTTTATACCATTTAATTAAAGGGGAATTTTCTAAATCGATATTTGTTTTAAAAGGTTAAAAGGTTATGGATGGAAGTCCATTTATAATATATTTTTAAGGTCATTCAACAGTTAAAATTTTATTGCACAATTTTAGCAAGTGTATAATTACAAGCTATAGATATTGATTCAATGATTTCAAATAATTAAATTTCACGTGCTATAAGAGGTCAAACATGCTATTTAATGTTTTTGCTTACCATTGTTAGTCTCATATGAATGCATAGTTTTACTAAATTTCATTCTCATACATTAATTACTTTACCAACAATGGTAAGCAGAAAGCATAAAATAGCAAGTTTGACTATTTATTAACTCGAGAACTGTTATGATTTCGAATCATTAAATCAGACTATTTATATATTATAATTACTATACACTTGTTATAACTGTGCATTAAAATATGTACTAGCGGATGACCTTAAAGTGGGATGGAAGGGACCGTGCGTTAAGGCCAATATTTTAGCAGTTCTTATAACAAACAAATTTTTGAACACAATAAATAAAATATCTTCTCAGCAGTTGCGTTTAGTTTGGTTTTCTAAACATAGTATTCTAAACAGTTCTTAAAAATTTGTCATAGCCATTCTGAAATTTATGATAGCTTTTCCTCTTTATTTGATATATTTATCATCAAATACAATTTAATTCATGGCGGATAATCAATAACTGTTATTACTGTGTATAAAATTAAACTAAAACTCTTTACTGAAGAACTCTTTCATTTAATCTGTAAATAAGATATTTTTTATAAGAAAACTTTATAATTAATGTGCTTTACTAACGGGCCTTCCTATCCCACCCTGGGATGTTTGAATTTGTTGATCTGATAAAACGAGAACTAAAAATATGACAAAACAAAATTTATTTTTGTATCAAAGGTAAAGTAAATAGTTTCAACGTTTAATATTTTGTGCATGCTTCACTCACTATCACTATAGAAGCTTCTGAAAGTTTAGTGCTTGAAATGAATAATATGACATCATAATTAAAGTGGAAACCCAAGAATATAAACCTCATCATTACCCTTCACGTTTAAGTTCTTATTTTACGAGGGCCATAAGCGTGAAACCTTGATGCTAGCCTCTCCATAAACAGTAGCTTGATTGTATAAATGTACTGGTGAAGCATTCGGCGAGAATGGGGGCGGGATAGGGGTAAACCCACCTACAATTACAACTTGTTACCTAATTCACACCTCCTAATAATGTGAGCCAGTGAGAAATTCCAAAGAAGCACACTGACCAATTGTTTTTCTGTTCATTAGTACCGTTTAGTTACTGTCTAGACTCGTTACAGAACAATCACTCAACTGATACTTCTTCAGCTTGGGAAACAATTAACATATTTCACAAAGTGCTCTTTGCATTCCATTTGGGTATAGGCGCGGACCTTACCCGCACTGATGGGTACGTTAAGTGTATATACTCAAAATGACAAAATGGACTAAAGTTATTAGATTATTGGAAATTTATAAAAGTAGATTTGTGTCTCATCGCTATAAAACACTAGTAATATGGTGTGAGTGTTGGAAGAGGGGGTCAAAATATAATTAATTCATTCTTTCATTCAATATTACCTTTTGGCTCGTAAAAAAGATAAAGGAAAAATGAGAAGCTTAGTTAGTTATCGTCAGGGAAACATTTAATTGGTTTGAAAAAAAAAACTAGATATCCTTGTGGGAGGATGTTTGTCATTAATTAAAAACCTTCAGCTCTATGCTCTAGATTGACGAATTATTGGTGAAATACTACGTGGGCAAACCTGTCAATACTGTCTCATCTGGTTTGCCGGTGACGAGGTGGTTGAGGTCAAAGTTTCAGCCGGATAAGCCAGATAGTTTTTATTAAATATTTATTCATCCTCCCACCACTGCAAATTCAGATACACTCCCACTAAATTTTACCTTACCTCATCCCTAATCCACCCATCAGCGTAAATATGAGAATATACAGGACGGAGGAGAAGGCCTCAACAGGTATAAATATTTGGCTCGCGTCAGAAGTTTACAAATAAATTATCTTTCTACAGTTCAATTTTCATCTGACAGCTATAAAACAAAAATATTTATTCATACGTCAAGTCATGCTATTTACAGTTGTCATATTTGATAAATGATAATCAATAACTATACAATATTACTACTGATAATATAGGCCTAATAATCAGATGTTACCAATGATGACCACAAACAAGTTTGGATTTTCTATGAAAATTGAACTATAAGTGAATTCTTCTCCCAGTTTCCACCACATTGATGACTAATAGTAAAATGAAAGCTATAAATATCAAATGATTGATCCGATTGATTTAAAGAGAAGATTTCAAAGTAAGGACAGTTGGACCAGTGGGATGGCTGAATTGAACCTAATGTTTACTGATAACGGTCACTCCTCTTCAGCTCAAATGTACTACCTGCAGAAAACTTGACTGTTTTTAGTTGTTTGTTGTTTTATTAATAGTTCCTTACCAAAAACGCCTTGGAACAATCAACTATGAAAACTGAAAGCGTCCCCTGTTACGGTATCAACAGTGAAACAAAAAGTAGAAGCATCACTTAGCGTTTTCAAAGACAAGTTTTACTATGGTTACAATGAATGTAATAGTTTTGCAAATCATTCTGCGACTGCAATTACTCTACCCTTACAACCAGTCTTGTTATCCCTCTTTCTCTCGCTCCCTCCATTTCCCCAACCTCTTTCTCTAACACTTATCTCTTTACAGCCCGCTCTTTTTATATTTTCAAAACTGTATATCTACTACTTCTTTTAATAGTACTTTTCTTTAACCCTTTCTCTCTATATATTTTTGTCTAAGTATTCACACTACCATCTAATTTATTTAACCTCTCCTTTACTGCATCTATATGTATCTGTCTCTTCAAACTTTTCTTTATCTTGCTTATTATCCGCCACTTTCTGGCTTTCTTTATTAATAAACTCATTCACCTCTCTCTTATATTTCACTTTTTATTCACCCTTTTTTATAACTATCTCTTCCTTATCTTCTGTTCCTCAATTTTTCCAAATGAAAATGCAAAAGGCGGACAAACATGTTTCATGCTCAACACATTTTATACTCATAACGTTTTCCTCAACTATAGATTTTTTTTTGTAAAAATTAATTAAGTAGTAAATCAACAAAACAACTTCAACGACGTTGTTTTAATAATTTGAAACAAAGCAGCTTTCTTTGTTTATTATCGAATATTAAAATTAACTTTAAAAATAACGCTCATTCCCGGTAGGGTGATCATTTTATTTTTGGGAGTGGCTGGGGTTATTTAAAAAAAGAATCACTACTACAAACTAGAACTACCTGAAAAGGTAGGCCCTAATGTAAGTATTATAATATGGGAGTCAAGATATCCTCGTGAAGTATTAAAAAAAATCCAAAATAACAATTTTAAACCATACGACTTGAATAATGTTTTGAAACCTCCTTTTTCACTTATATCATATTTAGAATAACTGAGGTGCATTTGAAGATAAGTACACTCTTTTTAAAAATGAAATATATCCCATTCTTCTTGAAAACAGCTGCACCAGAAACTAATGGTCTTTTTTTATTTGCACCGCATCATACTAACCTTTTAGGCTTTACGCAGATCTACTAACGGTAAAGTATTATTAGTGAGTAAGGTCGAATTTAGAAGAAGTGTGCCCACACTTGATCAAAAGCTACCCTCAGTACACTCTACTGGGATTTGAACCCTGATCTACCGTAATAGGCAGTTCAGTCTATAGCGATAACATCTTAGAATATGTGGCTACCAAACGGGTCTAATGTGCTTTGGAGTAGGCCTTTCATAATTTAAGAGTGCTAATCTGGGCTAGAACATTTTGTAGATCATCCCTGTTGAATTTATTCCCCCTTCTTAGCACCACCTCTTACTACCCACATGGGTTATACAATTATCAATCATGTAAAAATTACGCTTGTGTGGTTAGGGATGAGGATGGTAGAATTTAGATCAAGTGTACCCACGATTGCGTGACGAGAGAGTGGGAAACCATTTAGGAAAAACCACCCTCAGTATACCTGACCAGGCTCGAGCCCCGAACTCCCGTCATTGGTAGTCTAAGTCCCTTGGAGAGTAGTGCCTTAGACCATGCGGCCACCAAAGTGAATTTAAAAATTATTAAGAATTAAAGATTTTATGGAAATGACGAATAGGCACGCAATTTTAATTCAGAGAATAGACTGTACATAAGTAGGATTAGATTTTTTTTTTTTTTTTTTTCCCTATACGACCACACACACTGGTTTCTTTCCAAGCGGCCGGACACGACGTTTCTTAATTAACGTGACTTACCCTTCAACTCTTTCAACACAGAAGAATTTGAAAGTTAAATATTAGACAAGTTATTATAAGCACTGACTAAAGCGACCCAACATGGCCAGCTGAGAATCTTCGCACCTTCCTTCAAATCTACCAATTACATCCTAGTAGTTAAAAACAACTCATTTCTAGAGAAGAAGAAAACAGATAGAAAAAAAAAACACAAGGCATCACAAGAAAATAAGTAGCGGTGGTGTTTCTTTAAAATAAATTAAGTTTTTGAGTATGTTTGGGTTTTTTTTTCTTCTTTACCTAAACTGGCTAATTGGCTTACTAACATAAATATGTCCCTTTGACTATGAAGTGAGTCTACACATCGCATGTTCAAACTTTATGATACGGTCTTCTTTAAAAGAGAGAGAGAGAGACAGAATGATGGTCTTGTAAAATTAAAATGCAACACACAAATATCTTTTCTTTTTTTTTCTTTTTTCAAATTTCGTTTTGATTTCTGGTATTATCTAGGGATGTGTTTTAAATTATGAATTTAAAAAACTAATTTTAAAGTCAAGTTATGGAAATGAGTTTTAATAATTTGTAATGAATTTTATCTTAAATTTACAATGTATTTTTCATAGCTGACAGCTAGAAAAACTACTCGATCTACTTTCACGTATCAATACGTCAGTTCCTGTGGTTCACAACTGTAAAATTGGAGAGATATTATAAATACCTATAAGATGATACTAATAATTGTATCAATGTTAATTGAAAAAAAAAATTTGAATTTTCTAAATGGCCCTTGCTATGAATATAGGACTTTATATAAAATGACATAGCTCAAAATCAACATTGAAATTTGGATTTATATAAAAAGTAGCATTTATGTTTATAGCTAAATGTTATAATTATTAGATGGTTTGTTGTAACCGACATAATTTTTTTAATTTGTTAGAAACAGATATAATTCATGTCATCAATTGATTTACTTCTGAATGGAGGAGATAAATAATAATAAAATTATTATTTTTTAATTATTTAACACATATTTTATATTTTAAAATCTTACCAACACAATCTTTTGAAGAAGTTTTGAGTTGTATCGAGTAGCGTCCCAAGTCACACCTTTAGAGTGAGCTGCGTTCAGAAGAAGGGGGCAAATAAAATATTATTAACATCAGAGCTGTGTCCGAAGGAGTAAAGTCTAATAAATAAAATAATATAGGGACGATATACAAGAGTAAGTTCAGACTAATATATAAAAGTATAATTCACTCGATTTTACAGTCAAATGTTAGATAAAATAACATAACTTGGTCCAATCTAACCTAGCCCAACTAAGCTATCGTGAAACGTACAGACATAATTAAAATTTAATTTGAAAGTTTGTTATACAGGATGTCTCAAGTAAAACTAGCCCAAAACACACAGTATTTCCAAGTCTGTATTCTAAATGTGCGCTACCAACCGCTACGCTACCCCTATGCATAGTTCCACTTGTCGACTTTAAACTATGCATAGCGACTGTTGGGTACATTTCGAATACGGACTTTGAAATACTTTATGTTTAGGCCGGTTTTATTTGGCTACCCTCGTTGCTCAATGGTCTCCGATATCTGCTGTGTTCTCTTGAAACAATCACCATGCCTCCATACTGGAGCGAATATGTTCTTGTTCGCAGCTAATCCATTGTTTTCAAGTCTAACGGATTATGAATTGAATATGGCTTATCTAAACATTAAGCTAATTTAGGCAGCTACTTACTTGCCTCATCTTCTTTAGCCTTTGTTTACGTCAGATTATTTGTATCTTTTAAGCAGAGTAAACTTTCAAAGGCAAATAAATTTGTGTAAGAAATTTCTTCTGGGCCCATTCCTAAAGTAGTTTTGAGCTTCTGCCATTTCCTTCTAAATGAAGCAAGCATTGATTTAATCTTCTTTTTTAATTTCTGAGCTTTATGTCTCGAAAATATTGGTTAACTCTGTCCGAGCCTCTTTTTCTTATTCTTATTTTTATAGTATGGAGCAGCAAGTTATATAAAACAGGATGGCCCTCTGTAGGCATATATCCTATATCATTTTTAAGATATCATTTGATAATTCTTTATGAAAATATATCAGTACAATTGTAAATAATAACATAATGAGTACTTTAAGTGAATTAATAAATAATTGGTAACTGTAAGTATGTACCAAAGGAAAATTTAAAATTCATGAGTATTTAAAAATAAATGTCTAAATTACTGCACCACAACATTTCAACCCTCTACTCTACTAAAAAAAATTCTAATGGTGTATGTATTATATGTGTGTATATCTGTATAGAACATTTTTAGTAATTTTCAATGAAATATAAAGCTGAAATTTGGTGAAATTCTAGATGAACCACCTGCTGGAATGTCTGGCCCAATCGCTGGACACACTGGCCCAATCCCGGCAGGCTATCCCACTCCTGGACTCGCCGGTACACCCAATTGACTAGGCTTCACTTGTACTGGAAATCCATCGCTGACCGCTGACCGTTTATATATAGGGGTCACTATCGGAGTATGGAATCCTCCATTTCTAGAATACTAGGTTAGAATAAAATGGTCACCATCCTCTCAAGGGTCAACAATGCAGTGCGTGGCCCTGCTTCGGCGCCTACTCGTACAGTCCTTGCATGATAGCTTTGATTACTGAGAAGTATAAAATTGATCCACTAGTGTCATAAACTCCGTATAATAATGCAGTCACTATGGGGGTAAACGTATGGCTAAATAGTCTGGTCTCTTGGTTTTTTCTACTATGTATAGATCTGGGGAGGTATTAAATAAGGTAAAAAGTTGTTTTTATCAGTTTGATGGGTGGGGGTTGGAGGGGAGTTAAAGGGGCGTGGTTGATCCCTTAAGCGAAATTTGATCTCAAATTATATTTATTTACGTTACGCGTGAGCTTTAAATTAACGTTATATTATTTTAAAGTTGCATTGTTCGCGAACCGGGCATTATGAGTTAGTTTTACATTTAGAGATTCTTCTAGCACTAAAAAGAGAGCATCTTTGTTTTCTTTTCACAAAAAGATTCCAATTTGATAATATTTTTAATAAGACAACACTTTCAATCAATACGTTACCAAGCATGAGCTCAAATTAATATAGTATTTGTGTTATACTTTAATAACAACCATAAATATTCTGTCAAATGAATGGTACGTATGTCAATAATTTCAACCTTTCGCAGATTTTTAACCCAAATTTTGTTTCTGAGACAATCGCAAAACCTTGATAGCCGTCAAGAGTTCAAATCTTAGTTTTTTAATTAATTATATTTTAATTGCATCCTACTACCCGTTCAGACTATCTGTCTTTTAATGATACTAAAGGGGTAGATCAAACTATATGAGCGTGACGTTGAACTTGCATGCCCACTGGTGCCTGTTTTAACTATTTTAAATATATTATTTCTATCGCGACTTATTTTTCGCAAAATAAAATCCAGTAGCCGAGTGGTTATTTTGTAAGTAATGCTAGCAATGCCACTTAACCAAACACGAGAATGTTACAGTAAGCTTTTGGATAACCATAAGGATCTTAAGCAGAGATTAGGAGTTTTTATTGTTTTACCCGCTTATATTTCTAGTTTAATTTCTCACTTTACAATTGGTTATCGCTATAATCACTTGAAAAAGAAAGTAAATATAAAGATATAGCTCCAACAAGAATCGCGACCACGTTTCCTCCAAAACACACATCAATCAAAACGAGGTTGCATCATTTAGGTTGTCAATTACTGATAATATTGATATATCATATTTAAATAATATATATTCCATATTATTAAGAACTGTTGGATTATTCACTAAGCTTTATTACGACTTTATATTTTATTATGGCGTAGAGGCGTGTTTGTGATATAGCTGTTTTAAACAAAAGATATTAAATTTATAATATGTTTAGTAAAGTTTTACATATGGCTAAGCCCATTCAATTAAAACCATAGTCAAAAGTTTCATCATTATTAAGTTACAATGATTATTATAAGTCCTTTCAATATATGTGTAATAATAATAATAATAATAATAATAATAATAATAATAATAATAATAATAATAATATTCTAAGAGCTAGATAACAAGGGTAAAGAGTAAACACACACACGAATTCAAAAGAATGTTTTATTTCTACCATTATTTCGATTTCTTCTAAAACAATATTAAAAAATAAAACTCAATTCTTCCTAAGAAATAAAACTTGGATAAAAATGTCACAAATGATGTTCCCATTACTGGTGATAGTTCTGACAAAAAAAGACACAAAGTCAGACGACGTTTTAATTGACAATGAAAAATGGGTATTATAAAATAATTTTTATAATACAAACAAGGTAATAATGTTTTGAAAAAAAAACCTAAAGAGGACAAAGGTAGAAAAAAGATGAAATATAAAGACATGAATTTAGAATGTTAATAAATACCCGCCTCGGTGGCGTAGTTGGCTAACGCGCTAGTCGTGTTGATCTCGACCACCGAGGACGGGGAGATCGAGGTTCGAATCTCGGTCGGGTGAACTGGGGGTGGTTTTTCCTAAATGGTTTTCCACTCTCCCTCCACGCAAATGCGGGTTCACCTCCTCTAAAATTCAACCCTCCCAATTCCTAATCCTTTAGCGTAATTAGTACTTAAGCGTATAACCCGAATGGGTAGTAAGACGCGGTGCTAAATATATATTATTAGAATGTTAATAAAACAACTCTCTTATTAGTGTTTACAAATCATGCAGATAGTGAGATAAGATGAGCTAGAGATGGCTGGAGGGAGGAGAGGAAACTATACACAATTTATAAATAGAAGAAAGCCAAAATTAAAATTAAAATAAATGTATTATTATTATTTATTATTATTATTAGCATCGATTTTTACCTTCTTAATATATGCACTTAGCTAATGTGTAATGGTAGGGTGATTGTGAGATGAAATGGAGGACCTACAGTTTAATGTGGAATCCGAACCACGGTGGCGGCCTGGCATTCCACACATTCTCAAGTTGTGGTTAATACACGTCTTGTCAGAGGTGAAGGAAGGGTTTGGCAATCAGATAAATCTGTGCCCAGGCCGAGGATTGAGCCCCGGACCTCTAGCACAGAAGTCTGACACCTCCCTCCTAGACCACCAGGATACCAAAGTAAATGTAATGTTTGTTTTCTTGTAAACAATAACTAAAACTGTTTGAAATACTGGTCAATCGAACAAAATATATAGAAATGTTAAATGTGTCGACACTATAGAAAAACTCGTTATAAAGCTTGATAGTTCTATAAAGTCTACCTCATTACACACCATATAGTTTAAAAAAAAGTTGTAACACTTGTGTATTGTAAATAATAAATGTTTGAATTGGATATTATAAAAATGTGTATCTTTGACACATAATTTTTTTAATTTGTTCTATTAAAATACAATAAATATTTGAATAGTATCGATGTTTTAAATGATCGTGAATTAATATATATATATTCCTTGAAATTTTGTTTAATTTGTTAAACATAAATTCATATTTTGTTTGATTTATTTTGTTAATTTAGAATGTGGATGATGAAATCTCTTATAAATTTTAATTTTTAAGACAGTTTCAATCTCTTTCTAATATCACAAATTCAGAGAGTGGACGTTTCTGGGATAAGTTTATTATTATTATTATTATTATTATTATTATTTATTATTATTATTATTATTATTATTAGCTTAAAGTATTTAACGAGCCTTATCTGAACAGACAAATATCACTACACGATCTATAAACAAGATTAAATCTAGAACATACAAAACCAACACCCAGTCCCCTGGTCGTTAATTCATCACTGAGACAGGAGAAACCCCAATTTTTCATCAATGATACATTTTCCGGTCAAACTGGAAATTGAACCCAGGTGCCCTGGTTAAGAAAACCTACAAACTATCGACTGTTCCGAGGGGTTGTACGTTCTGGTGAGAGGCTTTGAGTTGTGCTTAGAAATAATATTTTCATTTTTATTTTCTTGAATCTATCAATATTAATCACTTCTGAACAAAATTAATCTCTAAAATAATATTAACACTTAATCAGTGAATAATGAGAGATGCTTCAACTTTGAAGAAAACAAAGATTATAGTAGAATATTTACCAAGAGGTATTTATTTATTATTTTAATTTAATTTAATTTAATTTTAGCACCGCGTCTTACTACCCGTTCGGGTTATACGCTTAAGTACTAATTACACTAATGGATTAGGAATTGGAAGGTTGAATTTAGAGGAAGTGAACCCGCATTTGCGTGGAGGGAGAGTGGAAAACCATTTAGGAAAAACCACCCCCAGTTCACCCGAGCGAGATTCGAACCTCGATCTCCCCGTCCTCGGTAGATTTATTTATTAATTATTAAAATGTCAAGGCTCTCTAATTCATCCCAAATCTGGAGTCCACGATGAGTCCTGTGATGAACCGCTAATCATATATTGAAGAATACCAACCTATTAAATCATCTTGATTTGACTTTGAAGATGTTATTTTCTTCAATAACGTTGCTGGACATTTGCTTTCATGCTACCTTAGTGAACCCTGATGTTTTCAAAAGGCCTTTAAAGCACTTAATGACATTTTGCCATAGCTTATATTTGCGAAACAACGTGCTCAGCTCTTGAGAATATTTCGGTTGACGGCCGAAAAACAACACTAACCATCAGATTAGGTAAGTGTTGAGTTAATGTTAGATACAAATATACTAAACTCCTTAAAACAAACCATTTTTAATAATGATGCAATATCTGTCATTTATATTAATATTATTATAAAATAAATTACGTAGAATATTAGAAAGTTTGAAAGAAAAGGGAGAATTGGGGGGTGGGGTCCAGGCCGCCTAAAATTTGTTAGCAGACCCTCCCTATAAAAAATAACCTTTCCACGCCCTTGCTAGTTTCGGTGATATTAATGCAACAATATCAATGTTCCCGCCTATTACAAAATAATGTTAGTCTTCAAACAACGTGGCTGAGGATAGCTTGATCCAAGCGAGCAAGTTGTTGGAATCGTTTTAAAAAGGAATATGAGCTGAAAAGTACAAGGGAAAAAAGGGGGAAAAGTCCAACTAAATCAAATTGAGTTACTGCTGAAATCTATTTGACAATCATGAGACCTATCAATTGGACTTTAGATTATGTTTAAAAGAAGTCTCTGTCATATTTAAATTGATTTAAACAAAAATATTTTCTAGGGTCCCTATGGGGTTTGATATATAAAAGTCATTGACCTGGAAAGTCTGTGTACAATGTCTTACCCCCTTTTCCCTTTACTATTAAACACCTGTGATAATTAGAGATATTACTTTAAATAAACATTTTAAAGAGTGTTCTTGGAATAGTTCAGTAACCTCAAAGGAAATGCACCTCATGTATCCAACTGAAATTCTAATCTGGTAGTTAGCAAAACAGACAACACGAACCAGATTTAGTGGCCAAACGGTCTAACGCGTCACTCTCGTGTTGGACTGGCCTGCTGAAGACGGGAAGATCATGGTTCGATTACGGTCGGGCGCATTGATGTGGTTCTACCTAAACGGTTTTCTGCTCTCACTTCACGTAACTGCGGTTGCACTTCCTCTTAATTTAACCTTTTCTACCCCTAACACATTAGAGTAATTAGTATATAAGCATATAATCCAAACGAGTAGTAAGACGTGGTGCTTTAAAAAAAAAGGCAACATGAAATTGAGGCTTTTATCCACTGGGAAATAAGTATATAAGTTATTTAATATTAATATTTATTTAGTTTTTAAATATGTTGTCACACTTTTTTTTACTTAGCCTAACTACACAATCTTTTGAAGAGGCGTTTGGATATAATTTATATATGTTTTTTATCACCACCATTTTAATACCTGTTTAGGCTATACGTATGTATGATAATTACTCTAGTAGGTTAGGGATGAGAAAGGAAGTACATTTGTGTGGAAGATGAGTGGGAAACCATTTTGTAAAAATCATCCTCATACGAGCGGGATCTGAGCCCCAATCTCAACGTCATCAACAGACCAGTCTAATACTAGAGTGACGCCTTAGACTATTCGGTCATTGAAGAGATTGTTTACTTGTGTTAATTAATATATAAATTTAACCATTATTTAAATAATTATGTTTGATTTAATGAGACAATACTACTACCATAAAACATAGATTTGTAATTAACAATGATAGTACACTAATAAATATTTAATGAGATTTTAGAAATAATATCCAAAAGTTAGTTTTCGGATAGGTTTATATAATTTTTTTTACCACTGATCCCTACTACCGGTTAGGACTATACACATATAAAAACTAATTGACATATTAAAATTGATGACTAAGTAGATAGCTAGTTAAATTTTAGACAAGGGCTATTTATTAATTGTCACAGTCTTGCCCTTGCCTAGTAAACAACTCCAAATACGTTATAGCTCATTGGGCCAGTTCACTAATAGGTTATTTCTATGCTGCTATAAATAAATAAGTCATTTATTTAGGTAACGCTTCTGCTGACATCACAAACGAAATTAATTTTATTCAACCCTCACCGATGGGTATGGGTATAAATATCAGGCTCATTTGGTTTGGTTTTCCGGTGTTGGGGAGATTGAGGTTTTGAGTCCCAGATCGGTGTAACCTCAATGGTTTCCCACTCCAATTCCATAAAATGTAGGTACAATTACTCTTAACTGTACCTTCCCATATATACTTCATTAGACTAATTGAATGTTTATAGCCCAAAAGATTTATAAAACGCTGTGCATGTATTAATGGATTAATGGCATGAAACCATTGGTATCCAAACCAAAAAGTTATGCTTAGCACGTTTGCTTTTCAAAAATCAATATAATACATTAAAATATCATATTTATCAGTATAATATCTATACGTCAAAGAAATGAGAATGAATTATAAATATACAAAAATAAGTAATAATTAATGTTTGCACTAGTTATGCCAATGTATGTTCATGTTTGTGTAAGACTCACAATAAAATATGTTACTAAAGTCTTAAGTCTATACCAAAAAAGTATATGGGTTCCACCAAAATTGATTTGATCCCCTCATTATTAGGTCCTAAATCTTGCGTTTGGTTTACTGCAGCGCTCCACTTTTGCATATCCTGGACTAAGTATTTACATCTTTCGCCCTTCTTCTGCTAACATCGTTCACCATCTGATTCATGTAGTCCAGTATTGGTCTGCCTCTTGAATTTCTCCCTTCCACATCTCCTTATATAATATCATCGTCAAACTATCATATCTCAGTGTATGACCTACCCTGTTAACTCATCTTTGCTATAATACCTTTCCAAAATATCCTTTCTTCAATTGATGTTATAAGTATTTCTGTATTTGATACAATCTCCATCCATGATATTTTCAACATTCTTCTGTAGTACCACTTTTAAATACTTCTAATCGTTTGATTTCAGTAGTACCAATGGTCCATGTTTCATATTCATAAAGCGCAACGCTCCAAACATAATATGTCTTTAGGAACCTTTCTTTTCCTGATTTCCAAATGTATGCTAGTCGTGGTTGGTAATATCTTCTTGTTATGAAAATCTTTCTTCACCTGCACTTTTCTACTTATAATATATTTCTTGCTTCTGTTAAAATTTTATTATTTTACTTCATAATTAGGAGAACTCCGTTACTTGCTATTAAACCTCTTCTTCTAGTTCTATATTAATATGAATGAGTTCTCGTTTACTGCACATTATGACTTGTTTTCCTTTTGTTAATCCTCATATTATATCCGATATTTAATTTTTTAGTATTTCCTCACTTCTTTTCAGTAGTTTTTGAAATTTTCTTCACTTTCAGCACATGCATCAATGTCATCAGCAAAACTAGGTGTGTTGATAATTTTACTCCTATTCTAATTTCAGGCATGATTTCTTCTTTAACCTCTGTTCTTCATCTATATAAGCGTTAAATATCATCGGAGATAGGTTTCATACTTTTCTAACACCTTTTATAAATTAGCTTTCTCTTCATGCTCATTAAGTATTAACAATAATTATTGCTATCTGACTTTTGTATCAGTTGAATATTATTCTTAGGTCGTGTTATATGATCCCAAGATTTCTGAAAATTTCAAAAATCATATCCCCTTTCATATTATCAAATGGTTTTTAAATATTCACACGCCCTTCCTTATTTGTTTTTCTAATAGCATCCTTAGAGGCAGTATGGCTTCTCGTTTTCTCCTGTTTTTTCTGAATCAAATTTGATCCTTTACAAGTAATGCTTCTATATTCTGAAACAATATTTTATGTATTATTCCTGTAAGTACTTTTGGATGCATGTGTCGTGAGACTTAATTCCTGTATTTTTAACATTTAGCTACTCCAGGTTTATTTCTTAGTGAAACAATGTTCCCTTCAAATTTCTCAAGGATATTTCCTATTCAGAACATTTCCCTACAAATTTAATACAGTTCTCAACTTATTTCTTATTCAGCATTATTTGAGTAGTTCTACAGGAATTCTGTCTACTCCACATGCTTTGTTATTGTTTAACTGATTAAAGATTGGGTGCTAGTGAGCACCAGTTTAGTGCATTAATTTTGCAGTTTTTATAGCATAAACGTTTTTGACAAAAATAGATAAAATATTTATTCTATAGAAACATATAGTTTAGCTTTCTGCACATGCTAACCTCAAAGAGTTCTTGAATATCTCTCATGAGCATAGCGGCATTTGGTAACAAACTTTTTAAATGCAGAGAAAAAGTTGTCACTAAATTCCAGGACACTCTTGATAGATATTAAAGAACTGTTTATATTAGCATGTGCAGAAAACTAAACTCTATGTTTCTATAGAAGAAATATTTGATCTATTTTTGCCAAAAAAAATTTTACCCTATAAAAACCTCGAAAATACTGCCCTAAACTCACCTCACTAGCACCCCATCTTAAGACTATTTCAAATTCCGATCCGGTTATGTGGTCAACTCTTTCATATTATGTCAGTTTTCCAAAGCAATCTCTCTTATTTCTCCTATGCAAAAATGTTTTATTCTCTATCTACGGTTCTAGATAAATGACAGCTAGTAAAAGCTACCACATCTACTCTCATTTATCCATTCGCCAAACCATATGACCTACAAGACCAGTGTTGATTTGTTGTCATTTTGAGCAGTGAAAACATTCACACAAAAAAATTGCTTTTTAATTATGTTGTTCTATTAACAGTTTCTACATCTTCTGCTAGCTGCCAGTTACCACCACTCCTATGGTGAATGGTTATTCTTTCCCCTAATGTTTCTTACTACCACGTCTTACTACCCGTTTGCTTTACTAGGCCGCGCTAATGTGTAAGTTATGAAGAAGGTTTAATTTAGAGTAAGTATACCTACATTTGCTTTGGAGTATAATGGTAAACCATTTATCTATAAAAAAAACTCAGTACACCCGACTCTAGCTCAGATCCCGATCTCCCTGTCAACATCAGTCTATTATAATGTGAGAATGACATCTTAGATCATGCGTCCATTAAAGTGGTTAGGGTTTCTTAATGAATTACAAATTAAACTCAATTAGCACCATTAATAGGAATAGGGATTCTAAATTTAAAATAACTTAGCTATAGGTTTTTTTATACCTTGGTAGTTGATATGTTTATGTAATTTTCACAAGCGCACGTAATTTATTCATAATTTATATTGAGTAATAACTGAATCTAGCTTAATATTTTCAACAGTTTAACTTGAAGAATATGTAGGCCTACATAAGAGCTGTATATTGAAATTAGTGTGAATGTGTCTAGAGGTAGGTGGACATAATTGCACTAATTAAATTAGTTGAACAATGATGCTTTGACATGGAAATAAAGCTCATACTCCTGGCGTGCTAGGCCAAGTGTCCTGGGTTCGATTACTATGTTCAAAGGTAATTTTAACCCAAATGTAATGAATCAAAGTTAAAGCCCAGCATGATTTAATTTTTTATAATGTGTTTGTAAATAATATATCTTTCAATATATGAAATATATAAGGGCTGAAATTACTAAACCAATTAAAGAAGGAAGAGCTTTGAGCACACAAAAATACCTCACGCATAAAAAAAATAGGACATTGAGGGTCATGAAGATAAGTAAGCTAATCACCAAGAGCATTCCATTCGCTTTCTTAAGTAAAGCCACAAACAATATTATGCCAATTAGCCGAGTTGCGTTAGTTTATAATCATGAGACTCGCCCCTCATTTGTCTGATCCTGTACTACTGGAATTAACAAGACACTCTAATTAGTAACCGGTCAGCCCAAAGCAAATAGATTCGTGCTCGTTCCAACATTCCCAGGTTTACAGCATCCAACTTCCTGTCCGCAACCCGTGTCTCTCGCAACTATGCGGGATGGTAGTGTTACAGAAACTCCTCTGGCAGAACGAGTTATTTATAATGCCTTTTTTATTTTTAGAAGTGTACGCCCTTACATTCCTCTGGAATTTATTCTCTTTCGGGTTTTCAATAACGTTTCTTTAAAGGAAAATTTTGAAATGGAATTTTTTTCTAACCACGTCTTACTACCTTTTATAGCTATCTTTATTTTACTATTTTAATGATAGAGGGTGAGTACGATAGAATTTATGTAGAATTAAAAGCACCCACATTTGATTTGTGGAAAAACAGGAGGATATTTAAAAAATTTAGTACACCCAACCGGGAATTTAAGCTTGACGTCCTTGTCAATAAAAGCCACACTGCATGAGCTTGATGTTTAGTCCACATGCCCACTGATGTGTGTAGAAAGCGCTTTTAATTTTACTTTAAAGTAAATAATGGAATAGCTGTTTTATAAATACAGATTTCATCTAGCATGCGATCAAATATTTTGATTTCTAGAATAAGCTTGCTAAAGGATGAGGAATTATAATACCCAAATACCCGCAGATATCTCTTCTTCCTCATCTACTCATCTGGTTTACTGGTGATGGAAAGATCGAAGTTCGAATCCTTTCCAAATGTGTTGAGGCAATTTTCCCTAAATTGATTACCCCAATTCCCCGCAAATGCGTGTACTTTTATTCTATATTCTACCGTCCTAATAACTACCTCATTAGTGTAAATATGAGGATAGCCTAAACTAGTATTAAGATGCGAGGCACGAAAAACAGCAACTCAAAAATACCTCAATTATTTTAAATAAAATTAGAAACTATTATTTCTGAAATATTAATGTATCAAGCTTGACCTATTAAAATATACATTATTGTATAGTAAGATAACAATGTAAGCAACGAATACTGTACGTATGAAAAATTTGCACAGTCGAATGTTCATAGGAATAACCTTATCTGTCGGCTTGAAAAGTTATTAAATATAATTTATTGTGGATGTCAAGTCATGGGATCTGTGGCTGTAACTTTCAATTGTAAATATCAATACCTGTTAGAGAAAACTAATAATACGATAAGATGTTATCATTTTTTGAAAAGAATGTTATAATTTTTTTTAAGTTTATCTCTACCGAAATCCTACCATTTGCTTTAAAAACTTTGAGCCCTATTAGAGTAGTTGTTTAGTATTAAATTACAATACCCATAAAATACCCTGAATCCTTTATCATTTAATTTATTTTGTCTCCCCAAATCCACCAAAAATTAAAATAACAGATAAACCCATTGGAGCACACTTATCTGCATTTATATCTTAGACCTCTTGTCGGGACGTCACCCCACCTAACTTTTTTATTTTAAGAGTTTAAGAAGGAAAGAGGGGTTAGGCGCCGCTGACCTTTCTACCACCCCCTCCCCTTCTCCAAGAAACCTACCCCAGTTAGCCCAGGCAATAAAGTCGGGTGATGACAAATAGTCCTTCTGCGAGTCTGACAAGTCAGGTAGCTTCACCTAGAAAGATGTTCCACTTCTTGATATTAAACTAAGAGTCTCATGATATAAGATAACATAACTTACACTAAGAACTCATTCATTCGAATTTGATAAAACAAGGTCCAATCTGGATTACTGAAATTCCAGATAATCTATATTGTTCGGAATTTTTTTACTGCTAGGAATGTAAAAAAAAAATCGTACATACACTACATGTCATGCCAATAACATATATACAGGTTGTTCGGAAACTCAACGAAATAACTGTACTTTTAGTTTGTTTGAACCAAAAGTAATACAAAATCCCTATACACTTACATCCATTAAATTATGCTGATACCGTTAAATTGTGTTTAAAATGTCGGCGTACAGTGCTGGGAGAACAAAGCTGTACAAGCATGCGTGTACAACAGGTTGCATATGAGTTGGGCGCACGGCCCTGCACACCTCAACAGCTTAGAGCACGGCAACAGAACATACCACAGTTAATAGTAAACCGTACCTCAGTCCACCTATACCTCAGTTTTAGCTTATGTGGTGCTGACTGACAGTTCACAGCTGACTTCTGACAGTCAACATTTAGGTATATACCTAAATTTTGACTGTCAGAAGTGACAACTGCTAAAGACATGTTTTTTGCAGATCATATGGTTCGGCGTAGGGATACATAATTTGGTCTGGTAGCTTTTCAAAGCCGTCAGAAGTCAGCTGTGAGCTGTCAGTCAGCACCACATAAGATAAAACTGAGGTATAGAAATGAATATACGTTCCAAAGTGTCGTCATTAACTGTCATACATCACAGCAAGTGCTTGCCATTATTAACTGTGCAGTACTGCGCGCCTAATTCCTATGCAATATGTTGTGCACGCATGCTTGCACAGCTTTCCTTTCCCAGCGCTGTACGCCGAAACTTTGAACACAATTTAATGGTATTAGAATATTTTTTCGGATGTAAATGTATAGGGATTTTGTATTTCTTTTGGCTCAAACAAATTATATGTGCAATTTGGGCATTGAGTTTCCGAATATTCTGTATCTACAATTAATTTGGATTAGCAAGGTTTTCTATTGTATGGGTTTTAACTATGTGGGTGGATAGCTCCAAAGAGTAGCAAGGCACTGTACACATATTAAAAAAAACCACTCAACAACATAGACATTACACTACGCCAAAGGTATAGTGTACCCCCATTTGCGTGAATGGAGAATAGGAAACCATTAACAAATAAGTACCATAGTACACACAACAAGCTGAGAATCTCACAAAATATTCTCACGTCACCAACAGACCAAACATAATAATACTGATGCCTTTTGACTGATGCCCATTTGTGTGTATATTAAAATAATTTAAAAATAAAACTAACATTATAAATTTAATGGAAAGTGATAAAATAATCAAATTGTTAACATAGTTAAATAATATTAAAATAAAATGTAGCATTCTAGACGAAAATAAAATATATGTTTCCAAAAGAAAAAAAACCTTAAAAGTTTTTCTTGATTATTTTTATTAAATGGGAAGAGTGGTTAAACCCGAACCCTAAAAATTACTGTCAATTTGTCAATTTCAAGTTAAACGGACTGTACAAAATGTCATAGACTAAGGGTCGGCAGACTTAAAAAGAAAAGTCGTTCATTACTGTTGCGTTTACAGTTCGCTGAACTTGTAAAAATTGAGGAAGATATGGTATGAAGACACGCCCCATAAGAAAACGCGTTAGAAATTCTACGGCTGTTTACATAGCTCTGCGTTATTATAAAATTATGTAAAACATAGGCTTACTATTTAAAGATAAAAATAATTGGCAAAACTAAAAAAGCACAACTTTTTTGTAGTTGTTTTTAGCTATGAGTTACACAAAACTATATTATGTAGAATAAATCTATTTATTCAAAAGTTATTTTGATGACAAACTATTTTATGTAGAATTTCTTACTTTAAAATAAATGCGATTTTTTAAGGTCCTAGTTATAAAAAAAAAATAGTAATTGATGGAAATAAAACTTTCGGAGGAAAAAATATTGACCCCCAAAAGTATAGCTCAATTAACTCCAAACTCTATGAGACAAATTTCTAGCTTGATTATAAATTTTTTTTAGAAATAATAGACAGCAAAATGTCAACGAAAGGAGTATACCTTTGAAATAATGATGGTACATAAGCATTTATAAGAATATTTTTGACGAAAAATCAATCAATTATTGGTGGAATGTAAGGAGGTAAAAGTCAGTATTTTTCAATTTTTATGTCAAAAAATTTTTGACATCAATAAATAAAATATTGCTACAGTAGATACGTTTAGTTTAATTTTCTACACATAGACTCAAAAGTTTTTTGATATATATGATTTGCATTGAGTAAATCTTTTAGTAGATTTTTTATCTCAATTTCAAGAAGTTTATGGTCAAATTTCGCTATGCCATGACTAATATTCTAGAAATCGTTGAGATTACTATGCATGGACAACTAAAGTAAGCGTATCTACTGGGGTAATTTGTTTTTTAGTTTGGCTTGGATTATTTTTTCTACAAAAACTATTTTAAAAAACACGTAGGATTACCTTAACTCACAATTCCTTCCATACCATCGTAATGCGTTACTGCACATAAATATGTATAGATTATTGTTAAGTACAAAATAACTGTTAGATGATTAGTGCTACCATTATTTATTTCTAGGTTGGCCTATTATTTCTTAAAGAACAAGCTAATTTTATTTAGATCAGCAAATATATAAATCAATTAGGATATTTGCATACAAACAAGAAGTGGAAAAACACGCTAATCAGTACGTAGGCCCTATATATGAAGTAATAAAAATAAAAACTAATAAAAATTCTGAGTCTCGCTAACTAGTGACTCAACGATCGGAACTTGTTCTTTAATTTATTATAATCTGTATTCACGATTAAGTTCCCTGTTACTTCTAAAACCTAAACATATTTGTATCATTGTTTCCGATAGTCGTACAAAATCAATCCTCCGCTCAGAATATGAATACAGAACAAAAATAAACACATTGGTGTTGTTTTCCCGTCTGGAAACTTATTCCCCTTGTCAAAAAGTTTTAAACAATTGAGCCACAGCCGCCTGTTGTAATTGATAGACAGCCCAGTGGTGGCACCGCGGGGGATCCTCTGGCATTTCGCCCCCTCTCCCCTCATCGGACCCACTATCTTCCAACTATATGTCGGCCTTTTTAGACCTCGAGCTAGGAGGTCACCACTCAACAACCGCCCAAATCCTAGTCACAATTATCAGAATGTTATCGGGAACGTTTTGATATTTACTTTATATCTTTCTCATTATCTATATTTATAAATACAAAGAGATATCAAAAAAGAGAGTAATATATAAAGAGAGAGGAATACATAGAAAGAGAGGAGGGACGATTCATAGACTGAGTAAAACAGAGTGTGAGTGAAATTGCGAGTGAGGGAAAAAGCTTAAGAAAGCTAAGCGGATAGAGATAAATAAAGAGTAAGAGAGAGAGGGAGAAAACGTGAATTAAAGATAAAGATACAGAGATATAAAAGTAAAAGATAGAGTGATAAAGTGAGAATGTGTGAACAAGAGAGCGAGCGAAAGAGAGATGAAGAGAAAGAGAGCCTACGTGTGAAGCCGGGTCAAGACTAGAATAGAACACCGTACAAAACATAGACGCGAACATTTCCAAGGGACATGTTCGTTGTTCTTTTCGCTGTGGCTGGAGTGTCCAAACTTGAACTTAACAGGGTCGCGAGCATGTTCGCAACATGTTTCCATATTTATTAACGTATATATATATATTTATTTTTTTCCATCTAGTTCACTTGTACTTCAATATCGATGGTGTGATAAATAATTATGTGCAACTAGCAATGGCTGCATATATATTTATCCTACAGACAAATAAATACACTAACAAAAATATACAAGTACCTACCGAAAAAAATAATACAGATGTGATTCGGCTGCTGTACCACCAATAACTAGGAAATGTTCCACGAGACGTCCAAATTATTCCTACAAAGTACAATCTACATTCTTCTTTGGCTGCAATTAGACGTTAGCTACCTACGAGTAGAATGCATAAACGTTAAGATCAGCTGCAAGAATCTGACGAAATAAAATATTTGTTTCTTTAAAATATAGCTCATATAAAATATGCACATAGACATGATTCCTTTAAAATTTTAAATTTGTTTCTAGGATCACAACATTTATTCCAACTACAGCCTGAGAAATAACGCATAGTATGTTCACTATACGACGTAGGTAAAGTGTGATTGCCATACAATGGTAAGTATAGCGTTATAAAATTATAATCTTGTAACTAAAATTATCCATTGCTAACATGTTTGCTGTGCCACCATTAATTCAAAAATGGTGTCCTGGAAATATTTAACTAATTGATTGCAATACAATAGTAAGTATAGTGTGATTCAATACAATTGTAAGTTTAGTGTGATCGTCATACAATATTAGGTATAGTGTGATTCAATACAATGGTAAGTATAGTGTGATTGTTATAATCGTACAATGATAAGTATAGTGGGATTCCATGCAATTGTAATTATAGTGTGATTGTTATACAACAGTAAGTATAGTGTGATTGCCATACAATGGAAAGTACAGTGTGATTGCCATACAATAGTAAGTCTAGTATGTTTGTCATAAATGGCAAGTGTAGTGTGATTTCTATAAAATGATAATTATGGTGGGATTGCAATACAATAATAATATAGTGTGAGTGCCATAAAATGGGAATTTTAGTATGATTTCGTAAGGATAGCGCAATTCCCATGATAGAATGTTAATTACGATGTGATTATTACGATTGAAGGTATCTGACAGTTATCAAAGTACCTATGAAAAATACTTTCATTTACGTGAAACTATATGTTTTTCATTTATTTAATTCAACAGTAAGAGTCACTCCCGATAAAATAATAAGTGATATTTTCTGGACGCAACATAGTATCACAGTTAATACACTTTACAATTATTTTACCAGACATGTGAAATATACTATTATTCCGTTGTAATAGTATTCACATCAATATGGTTGACAGCACGGAAGGTGTAGACTGTAGATAAAGGCCAAGGTTTGATCCCAAAAATACTATTCCTAGCACCCGCCTCGGTGGCATAGTTGGCTGACGCGCTAGTCGTGTTAAGCCCGATTGCCGAGGACGGGGAGATCGAGGTTCGAATCTCGGTCGGGGGAATTGGGGGTGGTTTTTCCTAAATGGTTTTCCACTCTTCCTCCACGTGAATGCGGGTTCACTTCCTCTAAAGTCAACCTTTCCAATTCCTAATCCATTATTAGCGTAATTAGTAACTAAGCGTATAACCCGAACGGGTAGTAAGACGCGGTGCTAAATTAAATTACTATTCCTAGCCTCTCTTTAACGTTGTGTGTGTGTGTGTGTGTGTGTGTGTGTGTGTGTGTGTGTGTGTGTGTGTGTGTGTGTGTGTGTGTGTGTGTGTGTGTGTGTGCGTAGTTGGCTAACGCGCCAGTCGTGTTGAGTCAGACCACCGAGGACGGGGAGATCGAGGTTCGAATCTCGGTCGGGTGAACTGGGGTGGTTTTCCCTAAATGGTTTTCCACTCTCCCTCCACGAAAATGCGGGTTCACTTCCCCTATATACAACCTTCCCAATTCCTAATCCATTAGTGTAATTAGTACTTAAGCGTATAACCAGAACGGGTAGTAAGACGCGGTGCTAAAAATTAAATTAAATTAAATTAAAATTTAACGTTGTGATTTCTCACCCTCTCTACAAACATATTCTTAACTGTTATTTAATTCTCTCCATAAGCATTTTGTTCAACTTAGATTAGATCTCTCATCGATAGCCAGTATTGATATTAAAGTATGTTGGTAAAAGTAATCACAGTAATTTTATAGGAATAAACAATTAAAAGTTGATCAGATGGGTTAATATTTCGACCATCGCTGGACAACACGAATCTAAACAAAAATAAAAGTTAAATTGGTTCATTTACAAGAGACGAAACAAAAAGGTATGTTTATGTTTTTTGGTGACAAAAGGATAAACAAAAATGATTGTTTATTTGTCCTGGGACAGTAGGATTAAAAAAAAAAGAATATTTATATTAATTGTTCAGTGACAAGAGGATTAGCAAAAAGTTAAGTTTATATTCATTCGTTGATAAGAAACAATGCTAAAATGTATGTTTATATCTGTTCAGGGATAAGAGGCATAAACAAGTTATGTTTATGTTTCTTCGATGATAATAAACTAAGTCAAAACGTATGTTTATATTGGCTCGATAAAAAGTGGCTAGACTAAAAGGTCAGTTCACCTTTGTTTAATGTCTTCATCAGATTATAAGATGATAAGTGTATTTTGTTGCGTGATAAAACCGAGACTTAGCCTTGCCTTGTACTAGGTCTCTGCCCCCCCAGCTCGAAGCGTTCCATTCATCGCTCCCCAAATGATTTCTCTTGTCCTGGGTGCTCTGCCACCCTGACAAGACGAAGCCCGCTGGTTACCAAGCCCCTGTGGTCCACAGCAACTATCTTACGTTTGAAAGTGATATCAATTGCCGGCCTTTGAAACAAAACGCAACCATGTGCAGCCTAGACAGATTATTTTATTTTTTACCTATTTTCATTTTAGGAAAATTCTTATATATTTGGGTGTTCTGTGTGTGTATCTGTGTTAGTGAGCTTTTGATATACTGTTCTGGAACATAGAAGTAAATATCCACTCTCTTTTTTCTCTTCAGTCTTGCCATAACTTTTGCAGCCGGGATTCAAATATGAAACACGCTAAGATGGGTGACCAGGGTTTTTGCGATTTGGTTCGAAGCAACGCCGTTCTCTGATATTGGCTATTTAAATGGTTTCATTAACAAGAATGAGCTTATAAAGCTTATAATGAGCTTATAAAGCACTATACCAAATGAGCTTATAAATCACTATTCCAGAATCAATCGGTAGAAAGTTTCATTGTGGTGTAATGGATGAACAAAAGATCGACATCAAAGGGAATAGAAAGTAAGAAGTGACTGTGACACGACTCGATGCCAGTACCAGAAATAAGCGTGGCAGTGATGAAGATCAGTAGACGCAGGGGTACATTCTGGAGGCCATCGATGAAACACAAGACCATTGTTTGCTACCTTTTATCAATGCTACATCTTATGCTACCCCTAGTATATATGGGTAGGATATAATGCATCGAAGGTTTTACTACAGTATTTTCCTGTGTATTTCATAAGTTTAACAATAAATTTAGGCAATATCATAGATAGTCAAATACTTCGGTCCTTCTGGGTTCGTTTACCAATGATTACCAGAAACATAATTTCCAATGACCGTTAACTAACAACCTAAGAAAAAATAATAATAATAATAATTATTATTATTATTTCCATTTGGTAGCAATACTTTTATATAATTAAAATAAGAGATATAGAATCAATTTTATCAATGAGAAATGTTGTTTTTGTCAAATAAATCTATTTAAATGAACAGATCAAAAAATAAATCTTAATATTCTAAAAATATATCTTTGTCAAGCTTTAAATGTTTAAGAATAATTATAATAATGGCTTTAAAAGTGGTATAGGCTTTAGAATATCTTATATATATAAAAATAAATGAATACTATATGCAAGCGATATTTATGATTTACTTGGACACGCTGTTTATTAATGTTATGTTTAGTAGTTATGGACCAATATATGATACGGCATTCTTATGATTGTGATAAATTGTGAAAGTTTGTTTGTAGATAAAAGGGTAAGGGTGTTTTTACTTTCTTACTATGGATTTCTTACCTTCTAAGGGAAAGCATTCTACTATTCTGTGTGCATGTCTGTCCGTCTAATTTTATGTCTGTCTCTCTTTGTCCCCTTTTATCGAACGGATTTCAACCAAATTTGGTACAAACCAGTGAGGAGATGGGTGATGTTGCCAGGGTAAGCAGAATTCGTTTAAGTAGTAGGGCCTACCTATGGATTTTTCTCATCCCTCAGTATGGGTCTCATTAGCCAGGTACTTAAAAAATACATCCCTATGTATGTGTATTACAAATGAAAGAGAACATATCACAGGTACAGTTTAAACAAGATTTACTTACCCTGTCAACACAATATAAACCTCCAATGGTACACACATTGACTCAAACCAGAACATTTTAGTTTATTATAAATTGTTTTCTTCTGCTCGATCATGCTGGGATATTTAATGTCTTAGTTAAAATAAACTAACAATTTTAGGAATGCTTGTCATTCAAAAATAAACAATTGTTTGATTAGATGTATCAATTATTAAATTCAAGCTAAGATATTTTAGAAAAATAAAGTGTGTTAAAAATACTATTGATTTTGGGTTTTTTATTCTACCCGGTTAATTAATAATTAATATATTATGTTGTACTTGTAGCCATTATTACCCAGAAGAAGAGTGTCTATTTTTTTAAAAGGGCTGAGTTGTAATTGTTATCTTTACTCTTGAAAGTAGCATAAATCATTTATAACTAATAAATTTATTTGTGACGTAATGGGGGGGGAGTTAGCTATAATATATTAAATATATGACTTATTATTTGCTTTTTTAAATAAGTTGAGATAAAATTACTAGTTTATCTCCCACTTTCCCCTTTATTTTCCCCCACCCCCTAGGGTGCACATGGGATTAATTATATTTTCAACATTCATTCTTAAAGAGCGGGCTACAAACTAAAGACCAAAATTAAAACTAATCAGATGAATACTTCAAATAAAGTATACAAACCATATTTATGGCAGATATCACATTCTATCCCAAAATACATACATACGCAGACATTAAAATCTGTAGTGCCATGCAGGTTTGTCCTGATTCTATCAAATATGGAAGTTTTTCTAAGTTACAAGAAATCACCTTTCCATTATTTGGAGATGAGCCACTATTCGTCTGTAAGCTGGTCTCGCGGAGTCAGTGATCTGTCAATCAAAGCTATGGAAGCGGTTATCATGTCTCAGTTATCAAATAGCATTGTTATGGTAATATGGAGAGCGCCAGAAGCGAATAACCTGCTGGATTTCTAAACTGATCCAAATTAAAAATGCTACTAATAACCTAATCGTCTGAAGGATTGTTTAAGAGACGAAAGTTTGTATGTTTTTAAGATTTCCTTTAGCTATGAGTAAAAAGAGTTAATTATTTAAGAACATTTATCTAGTTCTCTGTACCTTTCGTTTACCCTTTGAGATAGCAAGCTTACCTTGCTTTATTCCACTATGGTATAGTTTATAAAATAGTGTCATAGTTTAATCTAGCAAGGTAAACTGATTGTACACTAACAATAAATAAGGAGATAAACAAGAATAAATGAAGAAATAATACAACAATAAATATTAATTTTATTATTTATTTTATGCACGCGTCTTACTACACTTGGTATAACTTACGCTATGTGTAATGAAGGTATTGTGAATGAATGGGACCTAGTTTAACGTGGAATCCACCGTAAGCTGCTCTATATACAAGTTGTGATAATACACGTTGTCAGAGTGAAGAAGTTTGGCATCAGATAAATCTTGCGACCGAGTTGAACCTGGACCCTCCACAGAAGTCTGACACTACCCAGACACCAGTCACAATAAATATTAATTTTGTTCGCTTCTTTGAAATATGTATTTTTGCTATCATCTCTCCGTGAAAAAAGTGTTGCACTTCTTCTTACTACCCTCCTATCCCAACCTCATTTGTTAGGTATCCATAACTCTTTTCTAAGCCTGCCAAATAAAAATTACACGATAAATGGACATTTTTATTGATATATTCACAATTAAGTTCCAACCCTTCTAGAAATAACTAATACAACACAATCGTAAAAAACTTTCTCATACTGTGTATTATAGCTTGGAAGACTAATGTTCATAAACAGGTTTTCAATAAACCACCTATAAGTAAATTTTTCTCATAAAAACTGATAAATAATTTTTTTATTAACAAAAACACTCTTGATTTATAATTTTAAACAAAATTGTTCAAAGGTTTTAAACGAATTTCAAATTTTCAAAACTATTTATTTGTAAACTGATCTAAGATTATTTTTAATTTGAAAATATAAAAACGTATTCTAATTTATCATGGAAAACTCTTCACACTCACCCATTTTAGACTGAATCTTAAACGCCATTTTCAAAAAACTTCTAATTTTTTATGAAGTGTTTTAAATAAACTAATTATTTAATTAATTTCAGAAAAATAAACGTAAGTATTATTGATTGTCTAAAATAGTCCCCCGATACCAATTTTTAACAAAATTGTTTAAGATATATTTAAAAAATCAAATAAAATCACCAGTCATTATTAATAAATTTTCTTTATAGAAACAAATATAAATTATTTATAATGTAAAAAATGAACATTACCATTTTAACCCAAATCGTTTGTTATTTTTTTAATTTTCAAACATAAACGAAATTTTTTCAAAAAACAAATACATTTACAGTTTTATTTGTCATGTAAAACACTCCCAAAATATAATTTTTAACATAATAATTATATTCATTTTCAAGTTTTTGAGAAGTCAAACACACCTAATTATCAATTTTGAGCAAAATAATTAAAACTGTTTTCAAAATTTTGAAAGTCAAAAAATTACTTATAGGTAAACTATCCTTAATTTGAGGGCTGGGGCCAAAATCAAGTTTGAACAAAATCCATCAAACCGTTTGTATCCATGACCAGAGAACAGACAGAAGACAGAGATACAACAAGGTAAAATACACTTTTTTTGGGTTCGGGCGAATATAAAACGTAAGGATTCATCATGATCTCGAAGTCGAAAATGTACACAAATATTATATCTACTCTCTCTTAATATTAGAAAGTAAGAATTAAGGAATAAATAAAATTGATATTTTCATACTAAATTATTTCATTTTTCATAACAATACCAATTTTAACCTACTATGGTTATTTAGACCATCTCAAATATTATTTTAAAGTACATTTAATTTATATATTTCGAGTTCAAAAAGCAAAAAAATCAACTTTTAACAACAATGTAGTTTTTCTACATCATAAACTGAGAAGTAGGTCCACTTTATTATCAACTCTACACATAATTATTTAATTTCTACCTTCCTCTTTCTTAACACAATAGAGTAATTCGTCTAACCCAAATGAGTATTGATTGAGACAAGGTGACAAAAATAATAAATAGGGTAGGAAGGATATTTTTAAAGAGAAATATGCTTACATCCTTATGAAGACGAGTTAGATAAATTACATACCAACATACTCGCGCAAGATTCGAATTTTGAGCCCCTGGCTACCGGTAACTTAGTCTATAGTAAAAACCAAACTTTAATCTGGCCCATTTAAGGCAATTTCCTTTTAGTATATTGCAAGTTGATGCCTTAGGTTATGTGACCATTAGCTTGTGGCAATCGTTTTTAAAGATGTGACATCCTAAAAGTGTGCATGAAATAATTATGTACCAGAGAACCTTTAATGCAATTAAAAATATAATTTATTTTTTTCATATTCAAAGTACTCAGATATCAGAAATTGTGGAGCCATTATTTCTCTACCTACCAAAAATAAAAATATATATAAGCTCTCTAACGAGAAAGAAACACGAGAACAAAATAAGCCTATACATACAAAAAGATTTTTTTATTTTTTTGTTTGCATTAATAATTGGTGTAAGCCGTTTTACATTTCCAATTTCCTCCGACTACAAAACATTTCCCAATCTCTCTCTCTACATTTGATCATCCAACAACAATGCACGCGTCAAAAAAAAACAACACATCACTTCTTTTGTGCTGTCATTGTTGACTTTCATCCCTGTATAGCGCCCATCAGGGAAGGGTGCAAAACTGTTTGATGGGATTTTCGGGGGAGTTCCCCGCCGAGATAAAATCAGCAGGCGCATGCGCAGGACAAACTAAAAGGCTGATCCTCATATCTGATTGCGATCAATTATGACTGAGCGAGCAAATATGTGCTCTTTGTTGGTCGGGAGCGTGGATCGAGAAAATGTAATAGGTTGAGGGGGTGATTAGTGTATTAATAACATACGATTAACTTTCAGAACCAATTTATCAGTCGCGTCGACGGGTTGACGATTAACTTTGGTTAATTTACAAAACAACGTTCATAGGATGACTCAAGTTGAAGATTGACTGATTTTTATTAAAATAAGACTTTTAAAGTAGGATGAAAGGGTAAGCGAGTTAAAGTTATTCGGTCAGGGAATATAATTTGGTCCCACCAAGGGTGTAAAAAGGTGGGGGTCTGGGGCTACTGACCCCTCTGAGAATAACTGGAACTCCCTGGAATTCGTTGTAAATCCGCTTAAAGGGGGTCCACAAATACATATAAAAACTAATGTTTAAGTTTTTTATTCTTACTACAGTTTTAGTTTTATATGTCATCAACCAAATATTAATAAATAAATATTTTAAAATTTACCTTTAAGATATAACTTGTAAAACTTCCTATTGTAGAGATAGCTCTGTCAACATTTCAAATACTGTACTTCTTTTCTCATACATTCATATGGTATTGGAAAACAGGACGTTTCTTGTAATGAGCCGAGTAAGTGGGGTCCGATAAAATGAGGCAAACACTTTTGCCATCACCTGTTAGATCCTACTTGAAGAATCACCCTAAGAAAAGAGCAGCCTAAATAACAGAACAACTGGTATCTTAGGTAAGTAGGTTTAATAAATTTCCCACCCATTATCTCAACAAACCTACTTACTCAAAACATTATTTTCTAACTATGAGAAGATTTAAGGAAAGGGCAAAGATTGGGGTCTGGACCCCACCCCCTAGGAAAATAAGCTTTCTACCCCCTTAAGTCCCACAAATCCCTTAGCAATATTATTCTGGCTCATACAATAATACTGATTCAGCCCTATATAACTTAGGATAGGTTAGTCTAGGTTTAGTTAGATTAGGATAATGTTTTGCCATACTAACCATCCCTCGCTGTATTTCATTCAACTTGATAAAAGACTAACATCCATCCTTACTGCAACGCACCTACAGTCGACGCCGAGCCAGTACACTAACAAGAGGCCAAACTTTGACAACCTGCCTTCCAAACCACTATTAACGGCACTGAGCTCGTATTCAGCCCTTTAGCTTGCAGTTTTTATAACAAAAATATTTTGGGCCCAAATAAATGAATTATTTCTTGTATAGATATGTTTATTTTAATTTTCTACGTATATAAATCTTATCCGTTCTTGAACATTTGTCATGCGCATTGTGACACTTGAAAAATAAACTTTTTAAAATGAAGAGTAAAAGTTCCGGTTAAAAGGCTAATATGTTAGTAACGAAAATTCAATAACTGTCGAGATTACATACAATGTGAATAGAGTTAAACAAAACGTAACCACAGAAGAAATATTTAAATTATTTTGGCCCAAAAAGGTGTTTGTTATAAAAAAAAAACTTTAAAAATATGTACCTTAGTTTTGGCTCCCACCTACTCAGTCTTAAAGAATTTGCTTGTACACTGAATCCGAAAAAGTGGTTTTTGAATTTCCGTCTGTCTGTCTGTCTGTCTGTCTGTACCTCCAACTAGAGCCTAAACTATTTTACCGATTGAGCTGAAACTTGATATCTAGGGTTTTCATAGGGTTGCCCCGAGGGATTTTTGGAATTAGATATCTATCCCTAAAATTAAGGGTAGTTTACTGAAGGGAAAAAAGAGAAAAAGTCGATTTTCTCAAAATCGGCTCTAACGATTTTGATTAAATTTCATTTATAAACATTAATAAATATAAAAAACAAAATGGCTACTCTCAATATTTCGGCAAAATCGCTTTAAGGGCTCCGGTCTGATGCGTAAATTAAAATTTTTAATAATAGCTCCGAAACTATTAGAGATATGAAATAACTTAGTATTACAAATATGTATATATATTTATAATACAAATATTTTATCCGAAACATATTTTTATAAAATCAATAATTTTCAATCTATACGCAATTATATATATATTTTTAACTTTTTGGACATTAAAGTTAAGTATTGCGATCGTAAAAAAAACTAACCTGAAATGTTGATGGATGTCGACGTCTCATGACCCCCCGAACCCTAAAAAACAGTCTTTGCAATGCCGTCTGTCTGTGTGTCTATTAAAACTTAAAATTAAGGGTAGTTTACCGAAGGGCAAAAAGAGAAAAAGTCGATTTTCTCAAAATCGGCTCTAACGATTTTGATTAAATTTCATTTATAAACATTAATAAATATTTCAAACAAAATGGCTACTCTCAATATTTTGGCAAAATCGATTTAAGGGCTCCGGTCTGATGGGTAAATTAACATTTTTTATAATAGCTCCGAAACTATTTGAGATATGAAATTACTTAGCATTACAAATATGTATATATATTTATAATACAGATATTTTATCTGAAACATATTTTTATAAAATCAATAACTTTCAATCTATACGCAATTATATGAATTTTTTAACTTTTTGGATATTAAAGTTTAAGTATTGCGACCGTAAAAAAAAAACTAACCGGAAATGTTAATGGATGTCGACGTCTCATGACCCCCCGAACCCTAAAAAATAGTCTTTGCAATGCCGTCTGTCTGTGTGTCTATAAAAACTTAAAATTAAGGGTAGTTTACTGAAGGGCGAAAAGAGAAAAATTTGGTTTTCTCAAAATCTGCTCAAACGATTTTGATTAAAATTCGTATCTAGGCGTTGATTAAGATTATAAATAAACTGGCTATTTTCATTTTCCTATGAAAATGATTTTTAGGGTACTTTACAGAAGCGTTAATTTCCGTATCTCCACAACTATTGGAGAAACTAAACAACTTATCATTGCAAAATTGTAGGCCTATTAGAAATAAACAACTTTTATTTGACATATATTTACTTTCTCTCTATCTTACAGGTAGAGAAAGTATTGTGATCGTCAAAAAAATCGAACTCGAGATTTTGATGAATTTTGACGTTTCATGACTTCCTGAATCCGAAAAAGTTGTTTTTGAATTTCCGTCTGTCTGTCTGTCTGTCTGTCTGTACCTCCAACTAGAGCCTAAACTATTTTACCGATTGAGCTGAAACTTGATATCTAGGGTTTTCATAGGGTTGCCCCGAGGTGTTTTTGGAATTGGATATCTACCCCTAAAATTAAGGGTAGTTTACTGAAGGGCAAAAAGAGAAAAAGTCGATTTTCTCAAAATCGGCTCTAACGATTTTGATTAAATTTCATTTATGAACATAAATAAATATTCCAAACAAAATGGCTACTCTCAATATTTCGGCAAAATCGTTTTAAGGGCTCCGGTCTGATGCGTAAATTAACATTTTTTATAATAGCTCCGAAACTATTTGAGATATGAAACTACTTAGCATTACAAATATGTATATATATTAATAATACAAATATTTTATTCGAAACATATTTTTATAAAATCAATAACTTTCAATATATACGCAATTATATGAATTTTTTTAACTTTTTGGACATTAAAGTTTAAGTATTGCGACCGTAAAAAAAAAACTAACCTGAAATGTTGATGGATGTCGACGTCTCATGACCCCCCGAACCCTAAAAAATAGTATTTGCAATGCCGTCTGTGTGTGTGTCTATAAAAACTTAAAATTAAGGGTAGTTTATTGAAGGACGAAAAGAGAAAAATTTGGTTTTCTCAAAATCTGCTTAAACGATTTTGATTAAAATTCGTATCTAGGCGTTGATTAAGATTATAAATAAACTGGCTATTTTCATTTTCCTATGAAAATGATTTTTAGGGTACATTACAGAAGCGTTAATTTCCGTATCTCCACAACTATTGGAGAAACTAAAAAACTTATCATTGCAAAATTGTAGGACTATTAGAAATAAAAAACTTTTATTTGACATATATTTTTATAAAAACAGCAGTTTCTGAGATATTTGCAAATATATTAATACAATTTTGTGAGCTTTAGTTGTAAACATATACTACTTAAGTCTTAACGCAATAATACTCCAATGCCATAGAGTAATTAAATATAAGTAAGTATCTAAAAAAAGTATGTTATTTTTCCTTAAATCTCTTAGGAGAAATGTTTGCATAGCAATGATCTATCTCCATTTTAGACTCAATAGTCAATATTTACATTTTTTATTGGTCAAAATGTATAAATGAATAATTAAATATCAATGCGATGACTTGAAGATCTGCAACACCTTTTAAAATGTTAAAATTTTAACCAGAAATCTAAATTTTAAAACAAAGTGTTGACCCTTGTGGAAGACATTAAACTGTTTGAAATGTTCTTAGGTGGACAAAGATGCGCCTCTTTTCTCATTGATTCTATATCATTGTATATTATTTTATGCGTGTTCTTATGTGGAGTGGTGATGATACAATGTACATTATTCCGTTCAGAAATCTTACCAGTTTATAGAAAGAGAGAGAAAGTCTGTGCGGTGTGCCGTACAATTTATTTTATAAAAGCAGCAGTTTCTGAGATATTTGCAAATATATTAATACAATTTTGTGAGCTTTAGTTGTAAACATATACTACTTAAGTCTTAACGCAATAATTCTCCAATGCCATAGAGTAATTAAATATAAGTATCTAAAATAGTATGATATTTTTCCTTAAATCTCTTAGGACAAATGTTTGCATAGCAATGATCTATCTCCATTTTAGACTCAATAGTCAATATTTACATTTTTTATTGGTCAAAATGTATAAATGAATAATTAAATATAAATGCGATGACTTGAAGATCTGCAACACCGTATAAAATGTTAAAATTTTAACCAGAAATCGAAATTTTAATACGAAGTGTTGACCCTTGTCGAATACATTAAACTGTTTGAAATGCTCTTAGGTGGACAAAGATGCGCCTCTTTTCTCATTGATTCTATATCATTGTATATTATTTTATGCGTGTTCTTATGTGGAGTGGTGATGATACAATGTACATTATTCCGTTCAGAAATCTTACGAGTTTATAGAAAGAGCGAGAAAGTCTGTGCGGTCTGCCGTACCATTTATTTGTTTTGCATTCTCAAAGTATTTATAATTACTCATGTCAGTATATTATGTATGTTCATAATATTTTTTAATTAATTTCGAAGAAAAGTTTATGAAGTAAAGTCTTTGGCCCCTGTAAATAAGATTGCACATCCATGCACTAGAGGTTCAGGAGAAAAGTGAGAAGTGTGTCTTGTATCTACATTTAAAACAAACTTGAGAGTGCATACGTCAATTGGGCACTAAACCGTTGTCCAGTACTCGGTTTTCAAATAAATCAGTAATAATATTAATAAGTAGTACTAACATACTTTTTTTTTGTTTTCTGCCTGAATAGATTTTGAACTAGAAATGATAATACTGAAGTAGGGTCCAATATTCGTAGAAATAACCTTATCTCAAAGCTAGAAAATTTTATAAATCTTTTTCCACTCATTCATACAAGTCATTTTATCTACATCTGCCGCTTTTTTTATATATATAATCAATAAACATATAAAATAATAGGGGTAAAAGAGTAAAATGTTGCCAATGTTGGCTGAAAATTATAGGTTTGTATTTTCAAAAGGTTCCTTCATATTAAAATTGGACTGTAGATTAAATCCACTCAATTACAATAAAATAGTTACTGCACTATCTGTAAAACATAGTTAGAATATTGATATTTGATTTATTTTCCTTAGTTTATATAAATAACTTGATGCCATTACAAACTTTAGATGACTACATTCCTCTACAAACCCCTAAGAGAACTAAAAAAATAAACACAAAATGGAAACATTGTTATAAATATTCTACTAAAACATTTCTCGGATGCCACACAGAACATGGGGGGACAAAAGAGGTATAAAACAAACGATAGGAGGGAGAGGGAGGAGGAATACACGAGAGTGGGGGAAAGAAGACATAAAAGGAAAATATCAGTCGTAAGCATGATAATTAATTGCTTATTCATTGGCTATGACAATTATTCTCGTTGCCTTTGTCGGCGTCGTGATGGGGGTCAGATAGAGACGCTGTGTGACCGGAGATAACTACAATACGGGGCCACGTTCCACCTCAGCTACAGCCTGATCCATAAAAAGTGTTCGTTTCGAACAGTTCGACAAGTGACGCAAACAAATTATTGACAGTAGCGTGACACACGTCAGTTGTCGCTAGAAATAAACATTTTCCGGGAAATTTTGAATCGGAAAATTTTCTGCAGTGGCGGCTTGTGGTGGAGGAGCTACATTTTAGAGGTGGCAGCTTGAGCCTATTATGCTTCAAAATATAGTGAGTTAAGAGGTGATTGGGTTATAAGAAAGTGTGAGTAGCACGGGGTGGGGGCGGGGTGGATAGGAAGCGGGGTGGATAGGGTAGGTGGTGGGTCGGGGAGACAAATATCTGGCCAACCTTAAAATTATTTTAACTAACTTATTAATGATAAAATATTGAATTATAATTTATGAACACAACGGGTCTACAAAGGCTCACAATCATTCGTTTTTTTACTACTTTTTTTAGCACCAAGTCTGACTACCCTTTTGGGTTATATGACTATTTACTAATTACGCTAATATGTTAGGGATGAGGAAGTTGAATTTAGAGAAATTGCACACACATTTGCGTGGAGTGGAAAACCATTTAGGAAAACCTCCCTCAGTGCAACTGACCTGAATTGAACACCGAAGTCATCGATATTCTAGTCTATTGCTAGAGTAGCGCTTTAGACCATGTGGCCACCGAAGCTAGTTTGATGATGTTTCTGGCTTAGCGTCCTTAGGAGAAAGTAATCTAAAGTATAAACGTTGACATTTGGGATATCTATATCTCGATTACATTAGTCCATTTAATCAGTTTAACATATTTTATAGAAATAATATTTGAAAAATTTCCGAAAAAAATAAGGGAAAATATCCGTCTCACATCTATAGTGGTCTCATGGTCAAAGTTGAGCTTAATATTTTCATTTCATTAAAATTATTTTACAAGTACTTGTAATATAGATCAAAAGTGACATCTCAAGATCACATGAGTTGAGCTATGAATACGTAAAAAAAAAAGTGAACTTTACTAGTTGTCAGATAAGACCCTTAACACGAGAATGTGTGTACTAAATAACGGGTTTGGTGTAAAAGGAGGGAAACAAAAATTGTTAGCAATTATTAAAGTATCTATATTTAAAACTGAGTAATATACAGTGAGATATATTGGAGTGTTGCCAGGGTGAGTGGAGCTTATTTGGACTGTAGCCTTCCTGTGATCATTTTCTTAACCGTTTACTCTCAATTTGGGCTTTGCTCTACATACCTCATATAGGAATGTGTTTTCACTTATACCTGTCCAATGAGTTTTCTTGAATACAACGTATCACAGGTACTGTATATTACAATAAATTCCATAACTAATAATAAAACACGTAAATCAAACTAAAGACGCATTTATAAATAACGACAGGAACAGACTATAGGCTAGAGTTTGAAGTGAATGGGTTCTCATCAACTCTTAGTAGCATAGCGTAATTAGTAAGTAAGCGTATAATCCTAACGGTTGATAAGATGCGGTGCTAAAGAGAAAAAGTGTTTAAAAAATAAACGTTTATTATTCCGGTTTGAAAAAGTATTCAAGTTATCTAACTAAGGAATGTGGATGTCAATCGAGAGGAATCACACATACATTTGTTGAGGGAGATAGTGAGAAATTAAAGTGCAGCAGACACAGTAGATTCGTTCAATAATTGAACTATATCAAAGCTTGACCTTGCGACTCAAAGTCAGGGCTGGGAATTATTGCACTTACAACCCTCATTTGCAAGTTCAGTTGATAAGCTGAGATAAAATGGAGATTCTCGCTGGTACTAGCCCTATCAAAAACATCAAACACCCACGTGGTTCTACATCGCAAGAACATTAGTTTCACTACCGTAATAAAATAAATAAAAAGACAAATAAAAGTAAAATAATTTTATTATGGAAGTAATTTATGGCAATCTGAATGAGAGCGTATAAAAACAAGTGTTTTTAGGATGACTAGTAGTAGTGAGACTCCCATAATAAATAAGTTATGCTCTCCTTCGTCAGCTTATCAAATGTACCTGCAAATGACTATAGTGCTAGTTTGTAAAGTCATACGTCTTAACCCTTGTTTATGAAGAAAAATCAACTCAGCCTCTTGAGGAACAATAAGGATTTACTTGAATGAAAAAGTAGGGGCTCCGGTCTAGAAAACTGAGTTTGACGGCTGGAGGTTTCATTGTGCTTACCACATGACACCCTCTATTCGCAGAACTTAGCAAATTTTATCGCACCCGCTTCGGTGGCCTCGTGGTGTAACGCACTAATTTCGTGTTGGACTAGACTGCCGAAGACGGGGAGATCAGGGCTTGATCCTGGTCGGGTTACTGAAGTAGTTTTTCCTAAATAGTTTTCCACTTTATCCACGTAGATGCGGGTACACTTCCTCTAAATTCCACCTTCCTTATCCCTAAACCATTAGCATAATTAGTACATAGGCGAAAGGGAACTCAGACGTGTTGCTAAAAATATATTTATATAATAAGTATTCTAATAAATAATAAATTCACCAAAAATATGCTATTTTTTACAAATTTTAAATAATATTTTTCCTATAGCTGTTCTGAGACTTACAAGTGTCTTATCTCAACATCATTACGGGACAAAACTAACAACCAGATCCCAGAGCATTAGTTTAGCACTTAGTTTACGCAAAATCGGAATTTAAGAAAAAAAAATACTAAGGTGGGGAGTTAAATCTCTTATGCTCATTAATTCAAATTAGTTGAAAAATAACACCCAGACGCGGGAATCGAAGCTGAGACCTTCGATTTAGTGCACCAATGCTCTACCACTGAGGCATCCAGCATTCGTATCTTACTGAGGGTCATTCTTACCATATTAGTTTAAGGCTGAGTCTGTGATGGAAATGTGGGAATCGATAGCTTATGTTTATCGTGTTTTTTTAAGATTTAGATTCGAGAGTCATTGGTAAAATAAAGATCAAACTATAGAAAAATTGGACTCAACCCTTCTGATACCTATTCTTTTTTATACTCAATTATAAGCTTTTATATTTATTCACAAATCATAAATGTTTTAAATATTGAGCTTAGAATTGATTTAAAATTATCTAATATTTGAAAATCTAGAGGTAAAATTTGAATTCTGTAATTCTTATCGAACAAAAATATGTACAATATGAATTGTAATCTATGATTTTTTTTTTGTTTGATCAAAATGTGTTTTAATTTGTTTTAAGGCTTAAATAACTTGTTAACTACACGCATTAAATCGAAATTTATTTGGCTAAAATAATGTGTTTTTCTATACAAACAGTATCGAAAAAATGGTACGGAACACCGCACGGACTTTCTCGATCTATTGTTTAAAAATGGAAATATTTACTCAAAACTCGTAATTTATGTGAAACAAAATAATATATACTATCAAAACCAAGCATAAATTGCACTATACTTATGTAAAACAATTCTTGAGTCCCGATTTTAAATTTTATGATTTATTTTTAAAGAATTAGTGTCCTCATTTGTATGTTTGGACCGATAAAAAAGATCGATATTGGTCCACAAGGGTCAACACTTCATATTAAAATTTCGACTTCCGGTTAAAATTTTCGACATTTTATTAGGTGTTGCACATCTTCGGGTCATTGCATTGCTATTAAATTCTTCATTTATAAATTTTGACCAATAAAAAAATGTAAATATTGACTATTGTGTTTAAAATGGAGATAGATCATTGATGTACAAACATTTCTCCTAAAATATTTAAGGAAAAATAACATAGACTTTTTGAGAGACTTACTTATATTTAATTAATCCATGGCATTAAAGAATTAATGTGTTAAAACTTAAGTAGTATCTCTTTACAAATAAAGCTCACAAAATGGTATTAATGTATTTGCCAATATCTCAGAAATCGTTTGTTTTATAAAAATATATTTCATGTAAAAGATTTTTATGTTTAATAGTACTACAATTTTGCAAAGATAAGTTATTTAGTATTTCAAATAGTTGTGGAGATACGGTAATCTCAGCTTCTGTAAAGTACCTAAAAGTTATTTTCATGGGGAAATGAAAATAGCCAGTTTATTTATAATCTTAATCGAAGCCTAGATACGAATTTTAATCAAAATCGTTTGAGCAGATTTTGAGAAAATCAATTTTTTCTCTTTTCGCCCTTTATTAAACTACGCTTAATCTTAAGTCTAAACTGACACACAAACAGACGGCATAGCAAAGAGCACATTTTAGGGTTCGGGGGGTCATGAGACATCGATATCCATCAACATTTAAGGTTATATTTTTTTTACGGTCACAATAATTTACCTTTAGTTTTAGAAAAGTTAAAATATATTTATATTTGCGTATAGCTTGAAAGTTATTGGTTTTATAAAAATATGCTTTGAATAAAATAATTGTATTATAAATAGATCTACATACTCGTATTAGTAACGATAATTAATTTCATATCTCAAATAGTTTCGCAAATATGATAAAACATAATAATTTACGCATTAGACTGGAGCCCTTAAAGTTATTTTACCGAAATATTGAGCGTATCCATTTTGTTTGAAATATTTTTAAGTGTTTAGAAATGAAATCTAATCAAAATCATTAGAGCCAATTTTGAGAAAATCGATTTTTTCTCTCTTTTCCCTTCAGTAAACTACCCTTAGTTTTAGGGTTAGATATCTAATTCCAAAAATCCCTTAGGGCAACCCTATGAAAACCCTAGGTACCAAGTTTTAGCCCAATCGGTAAAATAGTTTAGTCTCTAGTTTGAGTACAGATATAAAGACAGACGGAAATTCAAAAACAACTTTTAATGATTCGGGGTCATGAAAAGTCAAGATTCATCAAAATCTCGAGTTAGATTTTTTTTGACGATCACAATACTTTCTCTACCTGTAAGATAGCGAGAAATTAAAAACTAGCTTTCTACAAAAGTAGAATTTACACAACAGTAGTTTTACTTACGATTAAATATAATTTTATAAGTGTTTGATGTTCATTTTAAATGTAGTTTAGTCTGTCACCTTGGCTCAGTCAGTAGCCTGTCTGTCTATTGAGCTAAGGGTCCTGGGTTATATTCCTGGCATGGCCGAGAATTAATTATTGGAGAAATGTGGGTTTCCCCTTTCAAACTGAATTAACGGTGAGGTGCTTGATTTTATGTCTGTTTAAGATTCATGTTAGTTATTAGTTAAGTAAGCTAGCTATAAGTCGTTGGCTGATTTAATAAACCAGTTCACATTAAATACTCAAATGAAAAATGAAATATATGTGATTTAAAATCGCAAAAACAACAATCAGATAGATAAACTCTTTTAATATTAGAATTATGTATAAGTTATTTGGGGTTTGTATTTTAAAAACTTTTAAGGAAGATTCAAACAATTAACCAACTTGAATTTAAACTAAATATAATTGGTTATATTTGTAAAATTTACTAACATCTGTACGTTGTTTTTTACACCACATATTATTTACCCGTCCGACCTAGACGAAAAGCTAGGGAATAAGGGAAATAAAAGTAGAGCTTTAAAGTAAATGCACCCAAATTTACGAGGAGGAGAGTGATAAACCACACACAGAGAAGAAACCAAATCAATACACTGACTGGTATTCAAACGCCAACCCCTCAGTCCCCCGTAAACCCACCAACATACACCTGAGTTCTAGGCCATTTGTTTATAGATGTGGGTATCCTGATTTATTTTTTTACTATTTTATAAAGATATTCCCATTTAGTCCATCTACATGATTGAATACCATAAAATGATTACTTTTATAAAACAGTAAGTTTGTATTTTCCGAACACGTAACTAAAACCCACCTACAAAATGTTACATTTATTTTGAAACCGGTTGTTGTTGACCTGTGTCTATAAGCTTTTTTATATATAGAGTTGTTTGTGTAAGCAATTTATATAATGGAAGGGGTTTATATTCGAATAAAGGCATCTTCATTCGTCCAAATCGACCACCAGGAGCGTAGTATATCGCCTGTCTGCGCCGTCAACAAAGCGACAGGGTTGCCAACTCATTTGTTCCTTATAGTAAACGCCTTAGCGATGAAAAAAAAAATAGAATGAAATATTTTTTATATCAGAAACTTGATGTAGTTTGTTTTTCGAGTAAAGTGTTTTAATATATTATGTATCAAAAAATTCAACCCAGCTCAATAAAGTTTGCAACTAAGCTCTAATATGTTGAAGAAAAACGAAAACACACATATAATTTCACAATCAAATTGGCAACATTGTAATGTAGCTTTACTATCTTTATCAGATTATCTTCTCTTCTTAGAATGTTTTTTTTACTCTTCCATTTCAATCTTTGTTTATTATTTCTTGATTTATGTAATAAAATGTCGTTTATCATAATATCTTCCCATACTTCATAAAATGGAATTTGAAGTTAGAAAAAAAATATTTCTTTTAAAGGTTATTTTTCATTGTATTTAAAATTAAGTTTAAAATATTTACAGTCATCACCATTACATGTTGAAATAGCTACATACAAAATCATGAATATATTGTTTTGTCTAAGGTTGACATTAAATTATGACTAAAGGACTAATATAGGCCCTACCTACCCCTCTTCGCTTCTAACACATACATACACACATATACAAACACACAAACTGGGTTCAAAGCCAAGGAAAATGACAGTGTTTTATTCACATGTGATTTTCATTAGGATTGTTCCGTTCTCCAACAAGCTATTGCGGGTGCATTTGATATAGGTTTTACTTATCATTACGAGTTATTATAATAATTATATAGCTATAACTTTAATAACTCTTACGTTGAAAAAAAAACCCTGTGCAATGCACCACACCAACTTTCTTTTCTATCAAAAAATAGAGATATTTACTAAGAAATAATAAGATTTCTGAAACGAAGTAATATACATTGTTTTCAGAAACACTCCACCAAATAGCATACATGAAATAATGTACAATTTTACGGAAACATTGAATAAAGAAGAACACCTCTTTCCACCAAAGAGAATAACAATCAATTTCATATTTCAAAGTAAGCCTACTCCATAAAAAAAATATAAATGTTTGCTCTCATAGCTCAAAAACTATTGGTTTTATAAAAATATATTTCAGACAAAAGGTTTTATACATAATAGTACAACATCTTTACAGTGATAAGCTATTACATGTCTCAAATATTTGTGGAGAAATGATGAAAATTAGAAATCTTGGTCCATTTATGCCTCAAATTAATTTTCATGGGAAAATGAAATTTGCATTTTGTTTGTAAAGTTAAATGGTGTTTGGATACCAAATTTAATCAAAATCGTTATGGCAGATTTTGAGAAAATCTAATTTTTCTCTTTTTATACTTTTTACAAAGGCATATTATTTTTTTGCATTAGTTGATGACTTTTTATTTTTCTTTCATAATATTTTTTTTGCAAAAATATAGATTGAACATGTGTCATTTTTTTGTTCGTGAAGAGACAATTTCAGTATAGATTAAACGTTTAAAAAGCCATATTTATATTGTTATAGCTATTTTTTTATTTCTAGATTTAGTCTGGATTGTTCCTTAAAAGTTGTAAGTACTCATCTTTCATAGCTTATTATAGCTTAAAAAATAACACGTGCACACATTTCAGAATATAATTTTTTCAAAAACAATCATATCGATTAATAAGTTTATTTGATGGATTAAAATATTTGTGAAGAGGAGGTATAATTATCCCTAGGTGCATTTTTTTCAAGCACCGCGTCTTACTACCCGTTCAGGCGATACGCTTATGTATTAATTACTTTAATGGTTTTAAGGATGAAGAAGGTTAATTTATAGGAAGTGTATTCGCATTTGCCTGGTGGGAGTTTGGAAAATCATTTTGGAAAACCCACACTCAGTACTTCCAACTGATATTATAACCTTGATCTCCCTATCATCGGAAGTCTATTCTAATGCGAGAGTAGCGTATTAGATCTTGTGGCCACCGAAGAGAGTAGAACGAGGTTGACGTCCTAGTCCATGTGCCCACCCATGTATATATTGGTATTGAAAATGGGGGAAGCCTAAGACCTACAGAAGCCTGTCTCATATATATATATATATTATATATATATATATATATATATAGTGAAAGCCCTGACTCACTCAATCACTCATCACTAATTCTCACACTTACCACGAAGCTGGAGGGCTGAAATTTGGGACAGGTGTTCCTTATAAGTTAATTAGGAAGAGTAAAGAAAGATATTTCATTCCGATGTTTTGTGATTAAGGGGGTGAAATCGGGGTAGCAACCGTAATCAACAATATTGCTTTATAAACTCTTTTTAAGCGTTTAGAGGCTAATACACCGATAAGTTTATTCTAATAATTCCTTTGAAAAAATATAGCAATTATTTGTTAACCCCGTAGATGCTTCTAAGGGGTGGAAAAGAATGAATACATACAATTAATTAAAATATGTAATTACTTTTAATATGCAACTCCAAGAGATTGTAGAGGTCTGTAGTTTATATTTTGCTGAATTTTGTGGTGTTTGTAGTGTCTGTATGAGTGAGAGGGACCCGGCCCAGGGTGGTGTGTGATGGTAGGGAGTGGTGGGAGTGGGGGGGGGGACCTGTCCAGCCGCGCTCAGCTGATTACGCCCCAGGCAGTAGGCAAGGGGGCCTGCCGAAAATAAAACTCTCCTTGAGAAACGATACATGGTCACCTCCTCGCGGTGTTTCTCGGGTAGCGCTAAGAACCATGCCATTGAGCTTCAAACAAAGATTCCTCATTTTCATCCAAAAATAAATAATAACACAATATCCCATGCGAAGAACGGGGATTCGGCTAGTACTTTTATATATGTTTTGTGTACTTTAATTTTTTTTATTTATTAATTTCTGACAGTTGATAGCATACATTGATTAATAACCTAAGATTTTACAGGATATATTACTTGGTTTAAACTAAATTTGAGAATCTACGTGTATAACTTCTTATTTTGCTCCCTGTCTTAATACCCGTTCTGGCTATCTATACTTTTAAATATTCTAAGTGTGTAAATATGTTTAAGTTAGAGTTTAGAGACAATTTACTCAAATTTGTGATTAGGAAGCGTGAGGAACCATTTAGGGAAAATGCACTTTCAGTTTACAGCTCAAGCCTGTCATTCGTGGTTAATAGGAGAATGTTGGTTAGCACTTTATTAAATTACAATTTATTAATTGTCCCAACGTACCACCCGTCTTGACAGGTCACTTATAATTTCACTCGTAAGATAGGAAGGAATAATAAATAGCTTAGAGAAGATGTGGCCACATTTGCATTGAAGGATACTGGAAAACTCTTTTGGAAAAAAAACCTCTTATAACAACTCAGCCAGGACTTAAACACCAACCTTCTGCCATGTTAAACTAGACTAGTGTTTGACGAGCTTAGCCCAAATTTGCTGTCAAATGTGCGTTTTTTAAAAAGTTGTAAAGTTTTAACTAGGCCTACGATTATTTTTCTAACATTAGTGTAAAGGTTTCATTTTAATGATTCTATGGTCTTGGTAGTTAATATTTTGCAATTCATTATTAACATTATACATTTTAATGATATTCATAATAAATGAGGTAGCACTTGACCCTTCATATTAATTCCCTTCCATTTGTGTTAACCTCCTTGCTTAATTATATTCCCACTCAGCCAACTGTAATAATAGTTTCTACTCTCCTTTTAGACTGTTAGGATTGTTTGCTACCTTTGATAAGAGTTTTCGTTCCTAACAGCTTGTTTTGTTTTCTATTTAAACTTAGTTTTTTCATGTTTTCCGATTCCCTGACATTGGGTTGCAGGGAAGTAAGGAATGTATGGTGTAAAGTACTGCTTTCTCTGGCTGCAATTGAGGACTGACTGATCCACAGACTGTAAAAAGTTCAATTAGTTTCTACTACCTTCGTTTATTATATCTGGTGCTGACTCATTCAAGACGCCATTGACAAGGCTCCTCAAGCTTTTACCACTATTTTACAACCAAATTGATAGCATCATATTTTAAATGATTTTATATCTAATCAAGTAATATTATAATTTTTACAATTGTAAATGTTATTTAACATGTCTAATAATATAATAATAAAGCCTATAAATACAAAATATAGATAAACAATATTTTTGTCACACCTAATATATTCCTACCAAAGTTGTATTATATTCAAAATATAACTAGAAATAAAAAATATACATAGAGGAAAAAAAACTACATTCAGAAAAAATTATGGTCAATTAGTATATTTTTACATATAGCCTATTTAAAAAAATATAATTTAGCATTTCTCAATATTAAATGTTTGTATATTGATAACAATGAAGAATCAAGCAAAAAAAAAATAACTCCACAAGTAGGCCTACACCGTAACTAAAGATAAGGAACAGTAGCTAACAGTGTTATTTCTCTACCCTTCGATAAATGTAATGATTGCTTACAATTTTAGGGAAAGAGTAGGAAAACCTCATTCTTTACAAAACTTCACAAACAATTCTGACAATTTAAGTTTTTTTTGGCACTGCAGTTTACGACACGTTCTGGCTATCCACATACTTAATAATTACGCTAATGTGTCAGGGAGGAGGTGTTAGAGGAAGTGTACGCCCATTATCGTGGAGGTAAAGTGGAAAACCAATTAGGAGAAACCACTCTCAGTACATCCAACGGGATTAAAACCCCGATCCCCCCAGTTACTGGCAGTCGAATCTATTGCAAGTGTGACGTCCTAGACCATTCGTTAACCGAAGCGGGTGACTATTCAAGTTATTCAAGCAAATCTCACCTTTGATGAGAATTAATTATGCAATTATTAATTTAAATAATATTTTAGTTACTGTCATCTTCACCACCGATGATTAGGGTGACCGACTACAAGTTAAGAGCACCATACTAGAGACTCAGATGGTGCCCATCATATTTTAATATGATTGTATACAATAATTTTGTATTTTTTCATTCGTAAACTACAATTACTCAAATTATATCACCTAATATTCAATATTTTGGAGGGTGAAGTTGAAGGTAAGCATCTGCTAGTTACAAAAGTTATTTAAACTAATTTAAAAGATCTGTTCCTTTTGATATATATTATTAATTCAGATACAACTACAGTAAAAATACATTAATATTTTGTCAAAATTGAAAAAAAAAATTTTTGTAATGTTCCTTTCTTACACGAATTTCAATTTTAGCCACCATCATCGTCTAGTTGACCTCGTGGTCTTGGGGGTAAAGTTCTCACCTCAGGATCCGATGTTCGTGGCTTCAAAGCCAGCCTGTGCCAACGGACATTTCTTAGCGATAAAAGTCCGTAGCACAACTTCCTTTGGAGGGGGAAGTAAAGCCGTTGGTCACATGTCGATTGTGATATGTAAAATAACCCTGAAAGGTGTGTGAAAATACCTTTCCCTGCAAAATTTATAGGCCCTCTCACTCTCGCTCATAGAAATCTTGTGTTCTGATATAATCCGTCTCTTTAAAAAAAAGTGTACGTTAAATAAACGCAAATAAATAAATGAAAAAAATCATTCGTTTGGAGAGAGGATAGAAAACACCATTCGACCTTGTGGATTAAAACTAGGCTGGCTGACAGTTTACTTAAACCTTCCTGCATATATTCATATTGCTCAAATGTTAAAATACTAGGCCACAGAAAGTAAGAAACAGACTCTCAACCTTACGAGGGCTTCGCTGCGCTCCTTTTGCCAGCTTGAGTTCTTCAACACTGGCTACGCTAGTGTCACTGCTGGGCGATGATAGGACTAACCGCAGCGATCCTAGTGGTGAAGGACTCAAACTGCCAAAAGGAGAGCAACCATTTTAACCCGGAGGCTGAGTGTCTGGGTATATTTTTGTCTGTGTACTAGGCTCAAAATTGATAGCGTGCTGTCTCGAATGTTGATATGTTAGAAAAAACTAGTCTGTAACCTAATACAAGTGTTTTGTTTAGAAAGTGTCTCTTGGGGTTGGCTAAGAATAGTTAGAGCGTAATTATACTTTAGCTATTGAAAGTAATCTGAATTATTTTTAATTTTTCATAAAGAGAAAGTATTGTAATCGTAATCATCATGATTATGATAGATCTGGTGTTTTATATGTACAGAACTCAAAAAAGTTTATCTTACAATTTTGTCTGTCCCCATGTAGGTATGTCTGTTTGTACATATATTTCTGAGAATAGGTCTAAACGGCTTTATGAATTTTACTCAAACTTGATCTTTAGATGGTTTGTATACTAAAATATAATAAAATATTACTTACGCATATTTTAAATTTTTGATTCAATCCTTCGAATTAAGGATGAATGATTTTTGAGAGTAAGAAATGTTTTGAAAATGGCTAGACTATATTGAATTGGTTTAAAATAAATATCTGAGAATATTTCAAATAACAATGTTTACGTGTTTTTGTGGGAGAAAATTAATTAAGGTTAGTTTACTGAAGATAATTAAAAAAAATGTTACAAATGTAGTATTAACGAGTGACCAAAATAAATGGGTAACAAAATAAGAGTGATTTGGTTACTAAGTTAAGGTGTGCACTATTATTCTTGACACCGTCTGGAAGTTCGGGATTTGATCCCAGGTTAGTGCCATGGGGAGTTAGTTTTTTTTCTATGATAACCCCAACTCCACCCTTCTCCCCACTACCATTATCTATATTTATCAGTGAAATGTTTCTATATTTAATTCAAAATCACCATTTTCTCCCTTCTTTTAATCTGTCATTTATGGCGCAGTGCTACTAGCATTGAAGTAAAATAAAACTTTATTCCAACCATTTGGATATAACGATGCCAATGGATCTCTTTCCATAAAATTGTAAAATCAATAATTAATAAAGTGAAAGTTTAATGAGCCTTAAAAATGAAATAAATAGATATTTTTATTAACCCCCTACCCTACCCTCTCAAAAAGCTTTCACTGATATAAATGTATAATTCAATTGTATTTGGAGAAACATAACAAGAATATTTAATTACTCGTAACTCTAGTTTCTTTACGGTCTCATAAAAAAAGTCCAATTTAGTCAACTGCTACCTCCCACGTGCATAAATAAATCACAGTAGTCAACACGACATTTGTCGGATATAAAATTAATAATACAAAAACACGAATATATAAGGATGGTCCTTTTTTTGGTCTTGGAACCTATATTTATGTCACTATTAATACCCTTTCATCACCTACCAAGGCCACCAACCTTTAACTCTTCTCTGTTATAATCTTAGTATCGAACATCTTCATCACATTTTATTCTTATTTTTTTACTAGAGGTAAACATACACAATCAGCAGCTGGTAGGATAACAGCGTTTAGTCCGATGAATAATTCATTGCGACATCCCCCACACACACACACAACACACACACACAAGCGCGCGCGCGGTCTCCGGGATGAAGGGGCGTGGCAATAAGACATGCTGTCGTTGCCATGGTTACAGCTTCCCTGCTCACGAGGTCCCATGAGCTACCTAGGGATGTAGGGGGTTTCCATAGCGACAAGTTGAGAGGGAATAAAAGTGTTCTGGGGCGAGGGGGTGTCGGTTGTATATGTGTGCCCCTCTGTGCTTTCTGAACGCCTGGACGGAGAAAGTCTTCAGGGTCAGTTTCACAGTCAGACTTAGCACACCTCAAGTGCGGTGCTATACTAAATACAAGACGTCATCTACCTAGATCAGAATGGAATGGGTCAGTTTCACAGTCAGACTTAGCACACCTCAAGTGCGGTGCTATACTAAATACAAGACGTCATCTACCTAGATCAGAATGGAATGGGTCAGTTTCACAGTCAGACTTAGCACACCTAAAGTGCGGTGCTATACTAAATACAAGACGTCATCTACCTAGATCAGAATGGAATGGGTCAGTTTCACAGTCAGACTTAGCACACCTCAAGTGCGGTGCTATACTAAATACAAGACGTCATCTACCTAGATCAGAATGGAATGGGTCAGTTTCACAGTCAGACTTAGCACACCTCAAGTGCGGTACTATACTAAATACAAGACGTCATCTACCTAGATCAGAATGGAATGGGTCAGTTTCACAGTCAGACTTAGCACACCTCAAGTGCGGTGCTATACTAAATACAAGACGTCATCTACCTAGATCAGAATGGAATGAGCCAGTTTCACGTATGAAATTGGTCCTTTTCATTCTGGTCTAGGTAGGATTAGTCCTGTGTTTAGTATCACGTCACACTTAAGACGCACTTAAGACTGACTATGAAACTGATCCTTCGTATTTGAAGGGTAGCTGACGAGAAAGGGTTCACGGTGATTTGGGATTTTCTTCCACCTCTCAAACATATTTGGTCAACTCCCTCTTGTAGGGTCAGCGCTACATGTTCTTCCGTCCTGCGCAAATGTTGACTGATCATCCATTTTGTTCTCTGTCTAACACGTTCTTGTCCCCTTATTTTCTCCTTAATTCATATTTTAAAACTATAGATACAATTTTACAATTCATCTCAAAAAAAAAATTCTTCTTACTTCGGAACATGCTGGATGCTGCACTGACTTTGGATTAAACCAATAAACCTACAGCTACATGGGATGCGAGCAATGATACGACATTAAAATAAAAGATAACAGATATAGAAGGACAAAGGGATGGTGAGAAGAAATGGGGTGTTACGAAGTTTCTTGAAAATATGGCTTGAACAAAATTGTGGCTTTCCCCCTTCCCCTTACGAATCTGTCACATTGAGTGAATGCATAAGTTGAGCTATACCTTGATTTTGGTTGGAAGGACAGTAGAGAAAACTCAAAACATATTTCTTTTCGGCCAACATCAATAACATTTTACTTTATTATTTTTGTAATTCTATAAATATTGATAATATCTATCAAAAGTGACAGTTGCAGACAACATGACTTGATGGATAAATATATTGAGATGGTTTTAGTATCTTTAGTAATTAACTTCTACTGTTCTTCCTACCAAAATCATATACCGGTTGTGCTGATTGTGTTACCTTGACAAGTAATATATATTTTTTATAGCACCGCGTCTTAATACCTGTTCAAGTTATACGAAAAATAACTAATTACGCTTATAAGTTAGGGTTGAGTAAAGTTGAATTTAGATAGAAGTGTACCCGCATTTGCGTGGAAGGAGAGGGAAAAACATATTTGAAAACTACCCTTAGTACACCTTACCAGGATTGGAACTTGGATCTCTCTGTCATCGGTAGTCTAGTCTATTGCGAGAGTGACGCCTTAGACCATGTGGCCAACAAAGCAGGTGACAAGTAAGATTGATCTACATCATTTGCTAAAGTGACAAAACGTATTTACCAAGCTAAATAATATGGAACTTTTTTACTTTCATTTTAAGAGAAAGTATTATAAACGTGAATCTTTACGTTAGATGAGAACCCGAACCCAAAAAAGTGGATTTTTCAATTCTGTCTGTTCCCATGTCTGTCTTTATGTCTGTCTATCGGTCTGTCTGTCCTTGGCCACAAATACTAAATGGTTATATGGATTTTATTCAAACTTTATATTTGGAGTTTACAGGGCTATGTTGTTATTATAATTGTTTTTATAGGCCTGTTGACACAATGAACTCATTAGTACTATAGGGATCTACCTCGTCATGTTTTGTTTTTATTTTGACCCTAGCCCTCAAATTAAGGGTAGTTTACTGATGAACAATTTTTTTTAGTTATATATTTTTGGAAAATGGCTCCAACAATTTTGTTTAAAATATATAAAGGTTATATTTATGGAGTGGTTGACCTCCCAAATAACACTTTGTAGTTGGTTTTTAGGTAGAAATTTGCCAAGGGTTAGCTACGTGATGAGTGATTTTCAAAAATGCAAAAAATTTTGAAAATGGCTTTAACGACTTTTGTTTAAAATGTATCTCTATTGAGTGTTTTTCATGACAAATAAAACTATTTACTTGTATGTTGTGTTTTAACCAGCTTCGGTGGCCGCATGGTCTAAGGCAGAGGTTCCCAAACTTTCTTGGTCCAATGCGCCCTTAGTATCACAGTTAATTTTTTCATGGCAACTCTAAGTCAAAATCAATACATAATAGTTCCATTAAATCCTATCAACTTTGTTTTTTGTCCTAACAGCTCAGTAGCCGTTTGAAAAATAATACACATACGCCTACATTTAAATTAAATCATTATTAATTAACCACACTTACCTACTAATGTGGTCTGACACCTTAGCTCAGTTGCTGTTGAAATCTTTATATTATTAATTTAAAATATTCTGCGGCACCCTCATGAGTTTTCCGGGGCGCCGCGGCGCATAGTTTTGGAACCACTGTTCTAAGGAATCACTCTCGCAAGCAACTAGACTGCCGATAGCAGGTAGATCAAGGTTAAATCCCAGTAGGATGTATTGAGAGTAGTTTTACATAAATAATTTTCCACTCTCCCTCTACGCACCTTTTCTAAAGTAAACCTTCCTAATTCCCAACATATTAGAGTAATTAGTAACATAGGCGTATAGCCCAGAAGGATGTTATACGGTGTTAAAAAAACTAGTTTTTTAGAGGAAAATACTTTCAAATGTGGTTTAATTATGATTTTTACTTTCTCTCTATCATACAGGTAGAGAAAGTATTGTGATCGTCAAAAAAATCGAACTCGAGATTTTGATGAATTTTGACGTTTCATGACTTCCTGAATCCGAAAAAGTGGTTTTTGAATTTCCGTCTGTCTGTCTGTCTGTACCTCCAACTAGAGCCTAAACTATTTTACCGATTGAGCTGAAACTTGATATCTAGGGTTTTCATAGGGTTGCCCCGAGGGGTTTTTGGAATTGGATATCTACCCCTAAAATTAAGGGTAGTTTACTGAAGGGCAAAAAGAGAAAAAGTCGATTTGCTCAAAATCGGCTCTAACGATTTTGATTAAATTTCATTTATGAACATAAATAAATATTCCAAACAAAATGGCTACTCTCAATATTTCGGCAAAATCGTTTTAAGGGCTCCGGTCTGATGCGTAAATTAACATTTTTTATAATAGCTCCGAAACTATTTGAGATATGAAATTACTTAGCATTACAAATATGTATATATATTTATAATACAAATATTTTATTCGAAACATATTTTTATAAAATCAATAACTTTCAATATATACGCAATTATATATATATTTTTAACTTTTTGGGCATTAAAGCTTAAGTATTGCGACCGTAAGAAAAACTAACCTGAAATGTTGATGGATGTCGACGTCTCATGACCCCCCGAACCCTTAAAAATAGTCTTTGCAATGCCGTCTGTCTGTGTGTCTATTAAAACTTAAAATTAAGGGTAGTTTACTGAAGGGCAAAAAGAGAAAAAGTCGATTTTCTCAAAATCGGCTATAACGATTTTGATTAAATTTCATTTATGAACATAAATAAATATTCCAAACAAAATGGCTACCCTCAATATTTCGGCAAAATCGTTTTAAAGGCTCCGGTCTGATGCGTAAATTAACATTTTTTATAATAGCTCCGAAACTATTTGAGATATGAAATTACTTAGCATTACAAATATGTATATATATTTATAATACAAATATTTTATTCGAAACATATTTTTATAAAATCAATAACTTTCAATATATACGCAATTATATATATATTTTTAACTTTTTGGGCATTAAAGCTTAAGTATTGCGATCGTAAGAAAAACTAACCTGAAATGTTGATGGATGTCGACGTCTCATGACCCCCCGAACCCTTAAAAATAGTCTTTGCAATGCCGTCTTTCTGTGTGTCTATTAAAAGTTAAAATTAAGGGTAGTTTACTGAATGGCAAAAAGAGAAAAAGTCGATTTTCTCAAAATCGGCTCCAACGATTTTGATTAAATTTCATTTATAAACATTAATAAATATTCCAAACAAAATGGCTACCCTCAATATTTCGGCAAAATGGCTTTAAGGGCTTCGGTCTGATGCGTAAATTAACATTTTTTTAAATAGCTCCGAAACTATTTGAGATATGAAATTACTTAGCATTACAAATATGTATATATATTTATAATACAGATATTTTATTCGAAACATATTTTTATAAAATCAATAACTTTCAATATATACGCAATTATATGAATTTTTTTAACTTTTTGGACATTAAAGTTTAAGTATTGCGACCGTAAAAAAAAAAACTAACCTGAAATGTTGATGGATGTCGACGTCTCATGACCCCCCGAACCCTAAAAAATAGTCTTTGCAATGCCGTCTCTCTGTGTGTCTATAAAAACTTAAAATTAAGGGTAGTTTACTGAAGGACGAAAAGAGAAAAATTTGGTTTTCTCAAAATCTGCTTAAACGATTTTGATTAAAATTCGTATCTAGGCGTTGATTAAGATTATAAATAAACTGGCTATTTTCATTTTCCTATGAAAATTATTTTTAGGGTACATTACAGAAGCGTTAATTTCCGTATCTCCACAACTATTGGAGAAACTAAACAACTTATCATTGCAAAATTGTAGGACTATTAGAAATAAAAAATTTTTATTTGACATATATTTTTATAAAAACAGCAGTTTCTGAGATATTTGTAAATATATTAATACAATTTTGTGAGCTTTAGTTGTAAACATATACTACTTAAGTCTTAACGCAATAATACTCCAATGCCATAGAGTAATTAAATATAAGTAAGTATCTAAAAAAAGTATGTTATTTTTCCTTAAATCTCTTAGGAGAAATGTTTGCATAGCATTGATCTATCTCCATTTTAGACTCAATAGTCAATATTTACATTTTTTATTGGTCAAAATGTATAAATGAATAATTAAATATCAATGCGATGACTTGAAGATCTGCAACACCTTTTAAAATGTTAAAATTTTAACCAGAAATCGAAATTTTAATACGAAGTGTTGACCCTTGTGTAAGACATTAAACTGTTTGAAATGTTCATAGGTGGACAAAGATGCGCCTCTTTTCTCATTGATTCTATATCATTGTATATTATTTTATGCGTGTTCTTATGTGGAGTGGTGATGATACAATGTACATTATTCCGTTCAGAAATCTTACGAGTTTATAGAAAGAGAGAGAAAGTCTGTGCGGTGTGCCGTACCATTTATTTTGTTTTAAATTTGGATATTTAAAATAAAAATAGCTCGGACACATGGTCTAAACGTCAAGTTCCTATAATATAGTTTCTGGTATTGGAAAGGTCATGGTTTGAGCTGTAGCCAAGTGTACTGAGGGAATTATTTTCTCAAGTGGTTTCCCACTCTCTCTCCAAGCAAATAATGGTAAGTTTCCTTTAAATTCTATCTTGACCATCACTATCCCATTATCTTAATTAAATGTCAAACCTTGTATGGCTAGTAAAACAAAATGGGAAAAAAAATCATTTGTGTTATAGGTATCTGGGCAATGAAATGTGTTGCACGTCATTTTTGTTTACGTTCAATCTGTCAGGGGTTAATTCTTACCTTGTCTGGGGTACGCCACGATGGGTAAAATACTCAGCGGGGTTCTCTCTCAAAAGATATTTTTGTTCAAACTTTAATGGGAAGGTTGTGCGAATAGGTAGGGAAACCTTGCCACAATAATGAGATAGGTTCGTTACTGTTAAGGTAAGTGTTTTAAAGTTACATAGTTTTCTAATGGGGTGTATCCCACATAGTGACGGGGGTGCCTAAGGCACTATTAAGATGTAATAGAAGTGAATGCGAGTTTTAATTACAAATCTGGTTTGCTACTTTTAAAAATGATCTCAATAAAAACATAATGCTAACAATCCAGTGTATTTCTTTTATTAGACCTCCACCGTGGTTCGGATTCCACGTTAAACTGTAGGTCCTTCATTTCATCTAACAATCACCCTATCATTGCACATTAGCGTAAGTGCGTATAACCAGAACGGGTAGTAAGACGCGGTGCTAGTAATAATAATAATAATAGTAATATTTATTTTACTTTAGTGCGACCACGTCTTAAGCCTTAAATACACAGCACGAGATTAAACTTTTAGCACCGCGTCTTACTACCCGTTCGGGTTATACGCACTTACGCTAATTTGTAATGTTATGGTGATTGTGAGATGAAATGAAAGATCTACAGTTTAACGTGGAATCCGAACCACGGTGGAGGCTTGACATTCCTCACATTCACAAGTTGTGATTAATACACGTCTTGTCAGAGGTGAAGGAAGGGTTTGGAAATCAGATAAATCTGTGCCGGGACCGAGGATTGAACCCCGGACCCCAAGCACAGAAGTCTGACACCTTACCCCTAGACCACCAGGTCACCGCACGAGATTACAAGCTACTTAATTACATCCAACCACCTTACCTATCTCATCCTACTCTCAAAATAGAAGCGTTTCAATTAGCGTGGCAGGTTGTATTATTTGATCAGCAGGCGTATTATTATTTATTTAGAACCGTGTTTTACTATCCGTCCTGGCTACACGCTAATGTACTAACTACACTAATGATTTTAGAAATTATGAACTCTTATATTTAGAATAATTGTACCCGCATTTGCTTGAAGGGCCAATATAAAAACATTTTAATAAACCACCCTCAGTACAACCAACCGAGATTTAAACCTTGATCATCCCATCTAGTCTACTGCGAGAGTAGTGCCTTAGACCATGTGGCCACCGGAGAGGATATTTGATTGTTAAATGGCATTGTCTGCAATAAAGTGGAACAGCAATAATACTGTCAAGTACTTCATTAAAGTATAATATTTGTATCATTTTGATGTTTTCTATTATTTTACCCACATTCATGTCATTTTCCTTTTTTTTTCCCCTTAACGCCTCCTGAAGTCTATTTTGTACTAAAAGGGCAACTAACAACCATTCCCGCACGAACTGCTTTCTTGACCTTTCAGCTACTATAAGCTTACCTTTATTACAAACGGTGAGTTAACTAGCCAGAGGGTAAAATATCACACGGGTATCAAAAATAAAACTGTTCCATCTTCAACTTCACTCGTTGGGGTAAAGTAGGCGGCGAGTTAACTAGCCAGAGGGTAAAATATCACACGGGTAGCGAAATAAAGTGGTCCCGTCTTCAACTTCACTCGTTGGGGTAAAGCGGGCGGTGAGTTAACTAGCCAGAGGGTATCACACGAGTAGCGAAAAAAAGTGGTCCCGTCTTCAACTTCCCTCGTTGGAGTAAAACGGGCGGCGAGTTAACTAGCCAGCGCATTTACATTCAACAAGCTTAATAGCAACGAGTAACTAACAGGCGAGTAGTTATTAACCTCATCCTGTGCAATTTAGGCTTACTGTCCATTTTGGGTTATCCGAATATTTACACTAATAGGGTAGAAATGCTTAATGTAGAATTTTGAGTAAGTATAGTCACATGCATGTGAAAGGAACGTGGGAAACCATTTAGGGATTCGAACCCCTAGCCTCCCCACTACCGGCAAACTAGACGAGAAGTGACCAATGTATTTGTCCACTGATACACGTTTGGGATGTTCCCATAGTATTATTTTTAGCACCGCGTCTTACTACCCGTTCGTGCTATACACCTCCTCTCCCTCCATACCCATCATTAAAATAATTATCCTCGCGTCTTAATACTCGTTTGGGTTATACGCTTAGGTACTATTTACGCTAATGGGTTAGGAATCGGGAAGGGTATATATAGAGGTAGGGAACCCGCATTTTTGTGGAGAGAGAGTGGAAAGTAATTTAGGAAAAAACCACTCCCAGTTCACCCGATCGAGGTTCCAACCTTGATTCCCCGTCCTTGGCAGTATAGCTCAACATGAAACCAGCACATTAGCCGAGGCGGGTCCATCGTTAATTAAAATACTACGTATAAATAGAATGATATACACAATTTTAATTCACTAATAGGCTAAGGATAGCGAGCATAGAGTTTAAAATAAATATACAGGTATTTACAGTAAAGGAACATGAAAACCATTTAGGAAAACCCACGTTCAGTAAACTCAGCCGGGATTTGAAATCCGACCTTCGATTTACCGGAAAATAAAAAAACTAAAGGAGCGTCATGCCCGCTTGGCCACTATTGTTAGTCTAGCCTATACTGACAACATAATATTAATTGTGGATGCGACAGTATACCTATTAGGAGGTTTACTATGTCAATAAACATCGTTACTATATAATAAAACTGTGTGTTTCAAGTTTATAGCGAGTGGTTTTTAGTGCTTGTTTTCATGTTTTAAATAATATATATAAGTATACATAGACATTTTATTCGAGGATGGTTACAAGTATAAAAAGTAATTTATGTTATGTGCAAGCAGGCAGGTTATACGGAATTTATTAAATGATAAGTATACATGTTATTTTATGTTTTAAGTTCGCAGACGTACCTTACCACTTTTTTAATCAATGTGATCCACACTAAAAGCAATGTTATACAAAACTTTTCAATAGGACATACAACTAGGTATGGGTTATAAAAAAGGTGTTCAAAAATTTGTTGAATAAAAAGATTTAATACTAAGGATGTATTTTTATTTAATCAGGTGTATTTAACGTGCATTTTCTGAAATAAATGATAATATCAGAACGCGACTTACTAAATAACTTAGGTCAAGAACAGACACAACACTAAGTCCATTGGCTGTCAATCCAATATTGCTAATGTGAAACTCTGAATTAACTTTTTTTCATTTTGCCATTCTGGGAATTGAGCCTGGGACTCAAAACTCACTAGATGGACCTAATACAGATTGGGTTATGGAGTAAATTCTCGTATGGGTCAGTCTGAATATTAGTTATGGACTTGGCGTAGTCCCTACCACTTTTAAATAGAGGTTCATATAACAAGTTAAGGGGCATATTTATTAAGGGTACACCAAAGTAATTTAGTATAATACGGCCATCCATTTTGCTCCAAGTTAACCTAATTTGAACATGAAATAATAATACTATTTTCATTTAATTGCATCCAGAGCTTTAATTAGCTATGTATTAATAGATTTTCAATCAAATATATATTTTTAATTTTCACTGATTTTGTTTCTTTTTTTTATTCATATTTATTTTACCTGAAGGGACATGTAAAAAAATATATAGCTAGTTATATTGGATTAAATGTTTTATTCAAAATTTTGTTTTATATTTTCTTTATTTTCTTCCCAAATTAGGTAATTAATTTAAAACCTTCATAAATACAACTATAGAGAGGAGATTTAACAATTTTATTTAATGGAGAAAAAAAATATATTAGGGTTATTGAGATAAGTATTTACAAACAAAGGGCACATGTGATCAAAAAAGGACGAAAACTACTGACAATATTAACGCTAAGAATTTGAATACCCAAAGTAACATTAGAGAAATATTCAAGAATATTTTATATGAATTTAAGAATTATATCAGGAACCAAACAAGTGTTCTCTATACCCTTTCTTTGAGTCATGGATATGGACAATTTAAATTGCCTGGCTAGAAAAAGCATTCCTACATATCTCCGCGTTTATTAGCACATTTCTTAAAATAATACACTTTTTTTAATGACGTACTTATTTTATTCTCTTTCAAGATCAAACAAATCACTGTACAGTAAAGAAAGTTTCTTCACAATGTTTTCTTTAAGTTAAATAATTACCTATAGTATTTTGTCCCCGCAAAGTAAATAAATTCATCAAATTATCTTAAAAATATTGTTATCGTTGAATACAGATTTTTATTAATCTTTTTTTATTTGTATTACTATGCATCAGGGATAGCTATATTTAATTAATCTAATAGGTAGAAACTAAGAAAAGAAAATTTAGACAAAGTGTATCCGCATTCGCTTGGAAGGAGATAATGAAAAACCATTTATGTAGAAAGAACTAAGTACACCTGGACGACATTTTAACCCCAAACCTACCCATCACCAGCATACCAGACCACACAAGCTGGTTATTATGTCCGAGTGCAGATACAAATGAATTAATTTCACAAATTATTGCGCGATTATTTTGTGATAAGCATGCAAACATATTTTGCACTATTATGTAACCTTTGTCTTTAAATCGACCCTCATATAAATAAAACTTTCCCTATCATCAATTGTTTGTATATCAGCGTTTAGTATATTTCTATATTTTTTTTAATTTTCCACGTATGATTCATAAATGTTTATTTTACATCCACTTTTCACGATAATAAGTGTGTATTTCTTTTAAACTACCTTTTTAATCCCATAAATTAAGCTGTTAAAGACCATGATGTTAAACATAACTATTAAAAAAACATCTAGTCTAGTATTAATTTTAAAATTGACGATTGACTCGTTTTTGATTGTATTGTTTTGTTTGGTTGGCGAATTGCTGTTATTTCCCTAAATTGGACAAAAGCAAAAACAAAGTTGAATCAAGGTAAGATATTATTCTATAACTTGGGTCAGACAAAAAAAATGTGCAGATAAAACAGGTGAATGTAATTTTTTTTTTCTATTTCTAAATATAGAAGAGGGTCAAAAAGCCACGAAATTTCTCTTTGGTAAATTTTCAAAAACATTCCCTACCAAAGAAGAAATCATTCGGTTTGACAAACCAACCCTCATATAATCCGAATAATTTGTTGCCAGTCATAAAATAAAATGTTTTAAAATTTCTCTCTTTTTGGTAAAACAGATCTAACACTACACAGAACGAATTTCCTCTATTGACCAATAAGATACGTTTAAAGTGAAAGTAAAGTGTTTCTTAACTACTTTAGTGGAAGAACAATTTTAAGAACAGCTTTGGTGAATATACATATTTGGATGAAAATGTTCAAAAATAAATAACCATTGGTTCTTATACCAATCTAGTTATGTCTATAAATGTATATTGTTGTTTAATTGCTTTGCAACAAAGCAAGTACCCGAAGCAATGGCCAAGCACTTTAAGGCGTCAGATTTGTACTGCACTTGGTCACCTTTGGTCAGGATTCTAATCTCGGATAAAGGTTTCAATCAGAGGGTAGTAAATTTCATTGTGAGCTCTCAATTCTTTCTTCAAGTGAGGCAGAATTTTTTTTATCTTAGTTAAACGTTTAGTTCTTATCCTTTATCTTAGTTTTTAGTTTATCTTTTGTGTATTCCTATATGTGATATAGGTCATATTATACCGGTCTAGAAGTCCGCATAGTTACACTAATGAAGAAGGGATTATAAAATTACAATCTAGAGAAAGTATAGATCTACCCAATGCAAAGAGAATAGAAAGGTAGTGGCACTTGGAGGAATTTTTATTAACTCATTGCTTACGTCACCCTGTACAAATCAGTTATATTTTAATAAGAAGATAGCAATAAATGCATATTTTTAAAAAATGAATTATTGACGTTAATCGAAACTTGGTGTTGATTTTAAGAGTTCATTTCTTACATAAATTTCCAAAATTTGACCTTGTTTTTAACAACTTACTTTGTATTCAAAATAGCTTTGTGTACGTAACGCCTTGGCTTGTGTACTGAGTAACTTCACAAGCTCAGCCAATCAGATGTGTTTCTACATCTGGCGCTAACTTTTATTGTATTTACATTGGGCCTATCCACATTTTCTTGGAGGGGGGAGTGGAAAACCTTTAAAATAAACAACCCAGCAAATATTTGTGTCTCAACCTCCCAACCACTAAACCAGTTGAGACAAGACTGATTAGTTTGCCCAAATACCCAAAGTCATGAGTAACATATTTATTGAAAACATACAAACAAAATTAGCGTTGATAGCACTACAATTGCACCTGAATTTCAGCTGGAACTACCATTGCAGCTTCTTTAAATTTGCTCTCTTAAAGCTGTTTCTCCATTTTAGTTAGTTTGCGTCACAAATCGCCATCCCCAAGAGAAAACGGGTATTAAAAAAGTGCTAAATATTATCATTTAGAACAATTAACTAAAATGTAGCTGGATCACCTTAGGAAGACCTAATCTGACTATTTAAAAAGTAGCTTGATCCTCTTTCATGTTCAAACGCGCCAAGTCATTTGTTCTTCATCTGTTAGTTCCGACAGATTGTGTTAACTTTGACAGTTATTAAGATAAAATATATAATAGCCTTGAGTCATCTTTGGGTAATGTGTATTTATGTGTACATGCTTAAAAAAGACGTTCTTCCTATGGTGATCCAACTATGGATTAATCTGTCTTACTTGGTCGCCAGTTTTTTGTTGTTTGTCTTTTGCACGTTAGAGCATGGCTAAGCATTGGTCTCCATCGGAAATTTACTTTGGAAGGAGGGAGGGGGTTTGTTTGATGGCGGTATAAAATGTATAATATATCTCATTTATTTTTTCATTTTCAAATGGGAATCTTAGAACAGTTTTTCTTTTATGGTATAGATCAACCTTTTGAACATTAAGTCGCAAGCCTTGTCTTAAAAATTAAGCTTAGACATATTTATTTGTCCCGTCACACTCTATCATAAAAAACTATAAAATCTTTTAATTAAGTTGAATATGAAAATGTATATTCTATTTTATACATGTTTATTCAAGAAATAATGAGCCATAATTATTTGAGAAAATATTGAATACAAGAGATAAAGACATAAGTATGATTCAAAGAGTGGAGAATTAATGGGAGATTGCGGGAAGATTGAAAGTCTATCGCTTGCCCAAAAAGTTTGCTGAGCCCTGCTGTAGATGGTAAAACCTTTATTGAAAAGCACACCCAGTGCAACCATTTAGGGACAAAAACCTCAGCCTATTGGATCTGAGTCAATAACATTAAAGTTCACCTTTATTCTTTTCTAAGCATCTCATCTTATTACCTGTTCGGTTCATATGGTTATGTAATAATTACGCAAATAGTTTTAGGGATGAGGAAGGCTACATCTATAGGAAATGTATCTGCATCTGCGTAGAGGTAGAGTGTAAACACATTTTGGAAAAAAACCTCTCAGTAAATCCTACCGAGATTCGTAACTCGTTCTCTCCATCATCAGCAGTACGGTCTACTGCGAGAGCAGCGCCTTAAGCCATGCGGCCACCAACGTGGGTTATCACCTTTATTACAAGTCATCTGAGATATCACAAAGGCTTATAACCCCTCTGTTATGGGGAAAATACTTTTTTTACAACAATAAGGGTATAGATATATCCTGATTTTGTTTGGAATAACAATAGAGAAAATTTAAAAATATTTATTAGTGACCAATATTAATACCACTTTACTTTTTTATTTGTATTATTGTATAGGTATTGATAATATCTATAAAAAAGTGATGGCTGCAGATAACAGTACTCTATGTATGAAAATATTAAAATTGTTTTAGTAACTTTAGTAACTAACTTCTACTGTTATTCCTACCAAAATCAGACTCTACTCTAAAGAAGTTAAGAGTCTATTACTAAAATAAAATCAGTTGGTACGTGGACAAGGTAGTCAGAGTGACCGTCAGATTATTTTACTCTGAGTTTCTGGTAAAGGGAGGTCTTGAATATTGCTCAAGAGAAAAGAGGTGTTTTTTTTCTTCTAAATGATGTATCACTCTAAATTATATCTTTTACTCAAGGCCTGGATGGGTTAATGGACATGTCAAGATCACATACACAAAACCCTATCGAATATATTGAAAAATTACATTTGGACAAGGGCATCGAACCCGGTACCCTTGGCTTAGCAAGCTTCGCATTTCATATTTAAATAATTGTATAGTATTGCTTTCTTTGATTCAAAACCTTATATTTTAAATTCATGTTTCCAGGCAGCGTGAGTTACTATGTTAGGGTGGTAGGAAAGGCGAGCTAAGGGAAGTATTTTTGCAGTTTTTATATCAAAACTTTTTTTGCTCAAAAGAAATCACACAATTATCTAGTTGAAAGATATAATTTAATTTTCTTCACATATTAATATCAATAGTTCTTGAATATCTGTCAAGGGTGTCTCCAGAAATTTAATGATAGCTTTCTTTCTCTTAATTTGAGAGTGTTTCCTATCGCTATGCTCATGACAGATATTAAAAATTTATTGATATCACCAAATGAAGAAAGGTACGAATCTAGTACCTCAATACATCACATTCGTCTTGTATTTTTGACCCATACAAAGTTCTCTCACTAAATAATTTAAATGGAGTTAAACGCCTAATGTACCAAATACTGACATATATATCTATTTTTTTATTTCCAGGTTCATTGTATCGAAAAGGACTCGAAAAGCACTCTCAAGCTCATCAACGACGCCCCCTCCTCCCCGAACCTGGCGGTGAAGTTCGACAACAACAGGGACTCAACAATAACAACATATCTCGAAATGGCTTGTTAATTTTGAACCATTTGTTAGGTGTCAGCGGAATGGACCTCCATATATCTGTCACATGTAAGGTCGAGGCAATTTGTAAAAAAAAAGACTTTCCTTTCTACAGCCCCCCCTCCTCACTTTCCCCCCATCAACTTCCCTTTTTTTTTTTTTTACCTATGCTGATGATTTTCAGTTGCGGAAGGTCAAGTTTACAATCTGAAAGGTATAAGGCTAGTTTTAAGAACTAGTTTTGTAGGGATTTGAGAATGTTATCTGGGTCAAGGGCATTCCAAAACACGATAAATAAATGCCTCAAATATAAATATAATTATTTTACTGTAAACTTCTGTATAGGTGGTCGTTGGAACCAAATGTCAGGATCGTCGTTGTGATAAGAAGTTTGGGGTTCATATCTGAGTAGGCGTCATTCACAATTTGGTTTAAAATTTATATATAAAGAGTGATTATTTTGACTAACGAGTTGATGTGTTTGGTTTTATGAGGAAAACATACTTAAGGTTAGTTAACTTGAAATGTTTTCTTTGAAAATTTTCTTCGAAACCATAATACGCAATATGAGAAAGTTTGTGCGATTGTGTCGGGTTTACATAAACGTAAAGATTAATCATAATCTCGAGATCGATACGTTCATGATTACAATAATTTCTCTTGATATGAGAAAGTAAAATGATTAATTTAAATTAAACGAAAATATAAAGTGCAATCTTGTTTAATTTTGGGTCATAACTACCACTCACAAACGTTAAGATTCTAGGACATAAATATATATAGATGAAGTCTGGTGTATTATTTTATTTTCAGTGAATATGGCAACATCTTTAATTATAGTTATGAATTATAAAAATATTCAAATCTATCCTTTTAATATACATGGTTTTAAGCTAATCAACTTGTATAAAAATTGAAAATAATACTACCACGACTTTTGAGGTGTTGCTAGCAGATCTTATTAAATTCTTAAGAAGTCAGATTGAGAATTTCACTTTTAGTAGACTGGGCTTTATTACTTCTTACCATGGAGAAAAACCAATCAAATGCGGCTCTAATTAGAAGAATCTTACTTTTTTATACGTTTGGTAAGCCATCCATGTATCGCGGACTACAGCTTGATAGAAAACTCTCATAAGGTAAAAAGTTATGAGGAATGGGTCCTAGTCCACTGCAGGTAGGTCTCCAAAAGGGATGGATCAGGCATCTAATAGAGTTTAAAGGCTACCTGCGGCGTCCTGTGTAGCCTTGACCCCCCTCTCCTCCTCCCACCTTCACCCCCCCCCCGTCCCCCTAACCCGTCTCTCTGAATCTTTGAGTGTTTTTATAATCACATGTTTAAACAGTACAATAACTAGCCAATAAAAACTGAGCCGTATTATTGGGTGGGCTAAAACACAAATATATATGGCATAATCACCACGTTTTTTTATTAATAGCAACTAAAATAATATACTATAGGCTAAACGCGCTGAGCTTGTGTAAGAAGAGAGAGTATTTTTCTTTTTGTATACGGGTTTGTTCGGTTATCCAATTACAATTTAGTAAATATATACTTGCTAGGGCTAGGTGTACTTACCTTAATATAACTCTGGTAGAAGGAACCTTTTAAGAATATACACACATATTTTAATTAGGTTAGCAATGATAACATTTTAATATATTATTAGTGTTATTTTTCAGGTATAGTCTAGTCCCTTAAGGTCAGGATCGGTACCGGCCAGACACAAGTATGAAACTTGGTACACTTAAAGTACTTGGGTATCCAATTCGTTTTAGGGTTGGGTGCCAAAATCTTCTGTCCACCATTTTGAAATAAACCTCCATTTTGGATCCTTTGAAACGCTTTTTTAAAAGTTAAATATCTCTGCAACCGATTATCTATTCGTATTTTTTTAAAACTGTAGCTTAAGTTTCAACGTAATTGATTGTATTAAAAATAAAGACACGTAATCATAATCACAACTTTAAAATTAAATAAATTTAATACTTTATGAAACATATTTAAAAATAAGGGAATTTTTCTTGAAAACGGTCCATTTTCTGAAAAAGTATACCCTATAGCATTTGAAAGAGCCTAAAACGAATTGGATACCCAAGTTCTTTAAGTGGGCCAAGTTTCATACTATTTGATCTAGCTGTCAGGGACCTTCCTTTGGAAATTAGCACTTTAAACACTGTCTTAGGTTAATAAGTTTGTTATGGTACGGCCGAAGGGAGCGCAAGTATTTTTACAGTTTTTATAGAATTGAATTTTTTTGGCCGGAATAAATCAAATATTTCTCCAGTAGCAACATAGAGTTTAGTTTTCTGCACATGCTAATATCAACAGATCTTGAATATCTGTCAAGGATGTCCTAAAATGTTGTCAAAACTTTTTCTCTTTATATAAAAAGTTTTGACAAGTTTCCAGAACACCCTTGATAGATATTCAAGATCTATTGATATTAGCATGTGCAGAAAACTAAACTCTATATTGCTACTGGAAAAATATTTGATTTTTTTGGACAAAAAATGTAATGCTATAAAAACTGTAAAACTACTCGCGCTCCCTTCAGCCGTACCTTAAGCCATGTGCTAGTAGAATGTGCGTTTTAAATACCGAGCTAAAAATGCTATCATTTACCACTGGAACTGCATTTAATATTCACATGTGAAATATCTGTAGTTATTGTATTAGCACAGCGTCTTGATTCCTATTTAGATTATACACATATATATCAATTACGCCAATGCGTTAAGCTTGAGTAAGGTTGGATTTAGAGGAAATGTATTCACATTTGAGCGGAGTAGTATCGGATAACCATTAAAGAAAATCACCCTCAGTACACCCAGCTGGGATTTGAACAATCTGTCTGTATTCGGTGTTCTAGTATATTGTGAGAGTGACACCTTAGACCATGTGGACACTGGAGTAGGCTACACTCTTAATTATAATTGTGTTTAGCCTTCTTTCTCACACATTACTAAGACTAAAGTCCACCCTAACAGGGACTCAAACCGGAGTCTATCGGATGTAGCCTGTCAGTAGGACTATAAAAAAATTGACATCTCTACGCTTTTAATCACGGCTGAGACTCTTTAACAATGTAACTAATGTCGGTACGCTATTTCTTGACATTTATTTGATACGTTAAAATAAAGCCTCTTGATTTATTTTTATTAATATATTTATTCATAAATAAATTTGTATCTAACCATTTCAACTAATGACATTGGTTTTCAATAGCTGTGGCCTAAGCCAACTTTGAATAAACTTCCTAGTTCAACATCGTTTTAACTTTAATGTTTCAATTTTTTTATGTAAACATTTGTAGCTCATAAATTGCCATATTTTAAAAGTACAAAAATGTGTTGTTATATTTGGAAAATAAGTAACCTATCAACGTAAATATCTATTTCGGTATCTTTAAATAATTTATGCTACTTGGGGCTTGCAATAATCTTACAATCGCTTATTAAAAATAATGTATTTGATGTCCTAAGCGTCTAACATCCCGTTGGAGCTGTTCATAACTTAATCTAATAACACGTGTATCCGTATGGATAGAGTATGTTTGAACTACTGTAAATATTATAATGTTAAGAAATACCCACACAACACCCGGATGGGATTCGAACCTGATTCTGTCACAATTGAACATGGTAGTAAAGTTATTTTGCACTGAGCCAACCCTATAGGATTCTAAAGCTATTATTTTGCTAATAGAGTATAGCTAGAGAAATATTGTGACCATTATAGTTCCCAAAGAAAAATTATTCATGGTAGAGTATTACATTAAATATATTATCCGAGATAAATCAATCTACTATATAAACAATAGTTAATGTTTGACTTTTGAACTATTGGGTCCTATAGGTCTCAATAGACTTTTATCAAATTGTATACCACTTTAAGAGACAACAAAAGCTAGGATTTAAAATATTCCACTGATCTACATAAATGTGAAATTATTTTGTGCTGCTTGGAATAAATTTCTTTTTTATTATTACTCTTTTCAGTTGCTAGTTATAATAATACCAACAAAAAGTTTTCAAGAGGGTATTGAACTGTTTATTTCGACAGTAACAATGTCAGGAATTTTCAAAACCTACTGTTAAGTAACATTATTTTTATAAATGATTTTGTGGTGTATTAAATAATAATGCAGTAGAGTTTTGTTTAAACAAAAGGAAATTTAAGTATGTATATAACAACTTACATAGAAATATATTCTGGAAGGAAGGACTCTATCTAAAAAAATTCTGGCATTACTAAAACTGCTTTAATTTAGGCAAACGTCAATTTATGTTATATTAAGATGTAGCTTTTGATAGATAGTTTCATTACCTATTAAATTATTCTAATGTTGTTATCAAATCTTATCAATTAAATAAATTTGTATTTTCTAAGAGGTACTATATAGCGGATACTCCATGCAATCATTAAAACAGAGCACTAAAAATAATGAACAATTTAATTTTAATATCAAAACAAACATCAGTTGAACACCCTAAATACCACAAAACATGCTGGTACATATTTTATTTTGAAAGTGTGGGTACAATACATTAGTTTGTGAAGTCCCCTATCCTTTTGGAATATTAGGGTGGCTTACAAAGGGAAAAGGAGGAAGTAAATATTTACTAAATGTTTATATACTTCCCTTGAAGCCAATCATATTTTCCTTATTAATTACTGTAATTATTTAATCAAGACAATGAAATATATATTCTCGTTAATTTTTAAACTCATTTAACCAAGTTTGATGGGAAAATTAATAAAATAAAAATATAATCCACCACATAAATAGAACTAAAAACTAGTGTATATAAATATCTAATTAATATTTATTCCAAAGATAGTCACCATCTGAAACCTTATCTCAGTCAGCAGATCATATGTACGGTACATTACTACTAAGGGTTGCATATTCAATTCCGATAAGGGATAAACATATGAGCTTATTTCCCTCTTTCCTTATTATTACTTAAGAATCAATGCTGTTAATACCCCACCTTATTATCTGGTCCATTTTGCAGTTGGTGGGAACGTAAGGTTCAAATCCCTGCTGGATGCATTGAGGGGGTATTTATTAAATAATTTTACACTATCCTACCACGCAAATCCAGATACATTTTCTCAAAACTCTACCTTCCTCATCTTTACCCTATAAATAAAAATAATCGGATAACCTGGACGGATAGTAAGGCTTGCTTGAAAATGCTTGTTTTCATAAAAGCTAATTATCACTTTGTTACCCTTTGAGAGAAGTTAGACTAAGCTAAATAGCTTGTTTTAAAACTATTAAGAATTGATAGTCAATCAATTATATTAATTTTACTTATCTATTCAAACTATACCAATTTTAGTTCATGGCCAGTCTTATCATTTGAGAGTTGCTTATGCTAATGCTAAGCTGAGATTGAATAGTAAACATAAGAAGCTTAAAGTTTAAACTTATTTCTAGAAGTTTACAATGAATGTACAAATTCAAATGCTCAATCTGGAACATTTTGGGTGCTCAAAAAATGATAAGGCCACACTATATTCTTTTTAAGTTGTGTCTTAATTATCTAATAAATTATAACATTTGAAGAGACTTTAATAAAATACACTACACACTTTTCTTGTACACGAGACTAATTGTTATTTATGAAGTAAGTAAAGATAATTATTGCAAAACATATAAGTAGATGGAGAAAAAGTTTAGTGAATAGTAATAAATCCTTATAAGTTAAAAGTATATACCCTTAATGTATCTGCATTCCCATTTGATCCATAAGTGATGCTTGGCCTGTTAAAAATTTGGTTAGAAAGGTGCTAATATTTTTACAATTTGATTCTAAGATCATATATATATTTTAAAATCATGGCACTATTGATTGCCATACTATATATTTTTTAAATCCGCTCTAGTGTGTTTGAAGTTTCTTGCTTTAAATATTCTATTACCTGCGATTAATTATACAAGCCGAGGATTATTATAGTTTATTAAGTATTTGTAATTACACCAATTAGAATAATGTTTTATTGATTTCCAGATTGTTAAAAACATTCTTTTCTTTAATAGTTTCAAGGCAGTTCACTATCATTTCCTTGTAAATTACAAGTAATAAGACATCCACGACTTTGCAAATTAGCTAACGCTTTCCTTAGGTATTTTCACTCAGATTTCGCTCCCTCATTCTATTTAAAATTTGCGCTCAGCTCAAAATTGACTGGAAAATGATGGTGTTGGAATATCCAATTAAAGGTTATTAAACTTGTCATATTATTCGCTTTCGCTTTGCTTCTTCTTCTTCTCCTTTTTTTTAAACAAACCTTCTTCCACCCCAATTAACTATACTGGTGCTATCCCCTTGTTTTTTTGTTGTTTTTTTTTGTCTGAGTAGACCCAATATATTTACCTGAAGAAGACGGCACTTTTATTTTCCTAAAAATTTCTAGACCAGAAAATTGATTGAACCCACAGAGACACGTAAGATTCTCGCTAAAATATAACGTGAAACCATTTAAACACAAGTTTATATATCCCAATTAGAGAACATGAATTGTTAATGTATGGACACAAATATATCATAACAGTGTTTGAATATTTAAAATTTATTAAATAATTATTTTTAAATATTAAACTGTCGGTTAGATACGATTGATTTAATATGCTATTTTTAATTGTATTAAATATTACCATAAGATGCAGAATAGATTATATTTTTTGAAATATAAATATTTTTATTTTGGAATGAAAACTGTGCTGTTATAATATTTTATATTTCTTTAACTAAGCCAAAACACACCTTGGTGGACGAATGATCCAACATTTTTCATCCCAAGGGATGTAATATCATTAAATTAATATAAGCATTCAAACAACATTTAATAAATACTTTTATTTATTTTTTCCATCTATTTGAGGTATTTAACGTGCACTTTCTGAACCGACGGATTATATCAACACACGAGAGTTTTTATGAGCGAGACCGAAATATCCTACCAATTTTGATGGAAAGGGTATTTTCACATACCTTTCAGGGTTCTCTTTCATGCCACAATCGACATGAGGACCAACGGCTTTACTTCCCCTCCAAAGGAAGTTATGCTACAAATTTTTATCACTTCAGAAAAATCTATTGACCCCGGCTGGGCTTGAACCTACGAACATCGGGTATCACTTTACCTCAAGACCACCGAGTTCGACATTAATAAACAGATTGCTTTTAATGCTTTTATGTAAATTATATATTTGGTTGGTAAAATCTTTTTAATTTTACTGCAAATTTTACTGTAAAATCTTTTTAATTTTACTCCCAATTATGAAATATGCACACACAAACACACTTTTACCAAACATCCTATCATTATAAATATATATTTATGTATGATTTTATTAATCAAATAAATGCATTACCTTCATATTTCCTCCGTGTAAATATGTGAATAGTACTTCTGGGTAATATGACCTGGTGCACAAAAACTAACGTTATAATCAGGCGATGTAATTAGCCACCATTTCAAAAAATAGCTTTTGAATAGTTTTGTTACATTAAAATATAATTTTACTCAACACGTCTAATCAACCTCTAAGTCTGTAGATAATGCAAGCGTACTTTCAGTAAAATACTAAAATAATGTCAAAAAAAACCTAGGATTTTTTTTATTATATGACGTATCTACTACATTATAAAAAATAATTAGCATAAAGCTACGTAAATTCAACAGCCCCTCGCGAAACAATTTGTTTAGTACACCCGATTTTATTTTATTCCTGTTAACGTTCTTAAGATTTTAAAATAAATTATGTACAATTAAGAGTGTCTACATGTTCCTTATACCATCTTAATTAAATCTCACATTCTAGTTTATTACGTTGGTCTCTGCCCTCACGCTCATAAAAGACAATCGTATTTCATCCCCTTAATAATGCTTTTACAGCTTGTCATATTTGTTTTTTCCTCTTTGCACTGACATACATGGAAAAGAAAAATGACCGTAAAAAAAAATTGTAATGAAGTTCTTAAAACTAAATAGCTTTCTTGGTACAGCTTGAATAATTTTTTTTCTGAATGCCAAAATATAATAGTTACGGCAAGATAATGTGTTTGCTTAATTTTGAGAATTGTCCATGCTATCTTAACAGTTTCATTTATAGCTCTTAAATGTCTGTTCATCGATTTTTGGCTAATTTAGTTGATGTATTGTCTTAAAGAGGAGAAATAAATAATGAATATACAGAATTATAAAAATACCTTAAACTAGTCGAAGAAAATCTTATAAATAAATTCACTTTTCTTGGGTTTTATTTTAAATTTAACAACAACCTTTAACTTTTAATATGTAAGGTAAAAGATTTTACTTAGTGTAGTGTTTTCCAAACTTTGCCCTATTGAGTACCCGTTTGGCTGCCATAGCTTATCAAACGTACCCTTCGAGGTTCTTTAAACACATACAACACATTACATCACACACACACACACACACACACACACAAACATGCACGCAAAAACACACACACAATTTTTTTTTTTTGCAAAGCTTTGGTGATTATCTAAAATTAAGACTTGAGAAATCAAAATAACACCTTATAAAAGCAGATGGCACCGTATAAAATTATGAGTTAATTTGTTTATAAAATTAACTATTATAAAACAATATTGTATTGTTAATAAAACTCATTGTTACTTTGAGAGACCTCATGGCTTCCTGGAAATTAGATGTATACAAATATTGTAAGCAAAATAATTGTTATTAAAATTATGGGTGCTGGAAAATATACACTTTCAAAATAAATTTTCTATCAACAAACAACTTACAACTAACTTAATTCTAAAACAAATTCTGCATTTATTTTACCACTATCAATTTGTCACTGAACAAAGAAGAAACCTTAATTTAATTAATGATAGATTTTTTCGATCATGTCAGAAATCGATTCACGGAACCCTAAACTCATTAGACATACGCGCTAACGACTAAGCTAAAAAGTCAGACACCAATGCCAATAAAACATTTCAGTGTCTATTGGGTGTAAATTTAATTTCTTTTTAAACTTTAATCTCTTTTTGATTTTATTCAAACATGTTTTAGAAAACGACAAATATAGCCACTAAACACATAGTTCAATTTTAATAGGAAGAACCTCATCTGGCAGCTGGAAAAGCTACTAGAGCTAGTTTCACTTATTAATACTTTAAGTCATGTGGTTGGTGACCTGGTGGTCTAGGGGTAAGGTGTCAGACTTCTGTGCTAGAGGTCCGGGGTTCAATCCTCGGTCCCGGCACAGATTTATCTGATTGCCAAACCCTTCCTTCACCTCTGACAAGACGTGTATTAATCACAACTTGTGAATGTGAGGAATGCCAGGCATCCACCGTGGTTCGGATTCCACGTTAAACTGTAGGTCCTCCATTTCATCTCACAATCACCCTACCATTACACATTTAGCGTAAGTGCGTATAACCCGAACGGGTAGTAAGACGCGGTGCTAATAATAATAATAATAATAATAATAATAATAATAATAATAATAATAAGTCATGTGATCTTTAACTGTCACGTGTGAGATTTATAAATAAGTGGTATTCAACCTATTTTTGTTCGCGTATTCCCAGATATAGTTTCTATTCAACTTTGTACGCCCATATTTGTTGATTTTAATGAAAGCTATACAGATTCTATACTCTAACACATAGGAGAGATAGGAAGAAAGAGAGAGAAAAAAAATGGCTCTCCCAGATCGCATGTCCTTATGTTATTATTATTATTATTATTATTATTATTATTATTTATTATTATTATTAGCATCGCGTCTTACTACCGTTCGGGTTATACGCACTTACGCTAATGTGTAATGTTAGGGTGATTGTGAGATGAAATGGAGGACCTACAGTTTAACGTGGAATCCGAACCACGGTGGAGGCCTGATAAATACCATTGATATAGATAGATTAAAACATTCTAAATACCTTTAAATAACACAAATAATATATTGAAAAACTATCAATGTTGGCCGCAAAAATATGTTGTTTTTTTTTCTAAAAATTTATTATAATAAAAAAATCCACTATACCATAATTTACAAAATAGATTCAAAGCTGTTTGAGTCTTTCATCTAAAACATTTTTAAATGAAGAGCTGTATGTAAGAAGGTGAAAAGTTAAACAGTAAAAAGAGAAAAATAAAACACCAAGAAACAGTGGGTGAAGAAAGAGAAAAAGAAGAGGCGCTATGTTTCTATTATGAAATCTGACAAATGAGCTGGTTGCGTGAGAGGCTAAATGAAGACGTATTCCTTTATTATCATCCACACACACACACACACGAAGCCGCATTGCCCCAAGTAGTAGAGGGAGGTTGTGGTGAAGGGGGGGAGAGGAGGGGGAGGATCGTATATGCGGCCGGTAATGATAGAGTGTTGGCCAAGAACAAGGTGATAAAACTGAATATATCTATACACACTTGGACCAGCCGCCTAATTACTGCAAGGAACACTTTTACTAGCTCACCTTTAATAAGGTAAAGCCTGCCTGGAACACATTAAGGATGGACAAAATTGTTAGCTCTGACATCTTAACAGTTGGGTTTATGCCCTCCTCTTTCCTTTCACGTTAATCTGACTTTATAATAAGCAGCTCACATTGCAATTAGCATTTTAATGGATGTTTAATATACAGCTATATTTCAATTAACATTATAATGAATGTTTAATATAATACTCTATTTCAATTAGCATTTTAATTAATGTTTAATATATTGCTATATTTCAATTAAAGTAATAATGAATTTGTAATATACTACTTTATTTCAATGATAGTCATAATTATAAATTTAAAATATGGGATACTTCTCCAATTAGCATCATAATAAAATGTTAATTCACATATCTAATTGAATTATCGTAAAACTAAAGACTAATTGATGTCGGTAATATAATTAAAATATAATTTCTCTATTTACATAGTATGGGGGCTCAGCTTTAATTCTTCTAATGTACAGCTCAATTATCTTCAACTACTCTAATATTTTCCTTTCTCTCAAATTTTTCCCCTTCCAACGTACTCTCCATTAATAATTTATCCTGCATAACTCAAAATGTGCCCCACAATCTTATCTCTCCTTTTTAGAATTTTTTTTTTACATAGACTTCTTTAAATCCTCATTATTTATAGAATCTGATCATTTTGTAGTTAATCAATCCTCCTAATATTTAGCATTCCTATTTAGCGCCATATTTCAAAATCTTCTTATTTGCTTCTTTCTGGCATTCCCAGCGTCGAAGCTTTACTTTCATAGAGTTATGTGCTCCAAACATGAAAATTAAAAAAATTATTTCCTAGTCCAAAGTCAATATTTAGTATTTATAGGCTTATTTTATTGAAGAAAACCTCTTTTCACTTGAGTTATTTTACCTAATATATATCTTCTTTGCTTCACTCATCTGTTGTAATATTAATATTTCTTACTAAATAACAATATTGAGCTACAGCCTCGACTGTAGCTGCTAAAATGTTGATATTATTAAATTATTATTGTTGCTACTGTCACCTCTGCTTTTCTTCAAATCTTTAGTTATGCTCCAAGCCAATTTTTCCTCCCAATAGTGTATGTATTCATTCTATTAAGTATCTCCTCCACGTATTCCCACTTTTTAACCAAAAGAACAATATCATTAGTAATATTGTTATTCTTTCTTCTTGGATTTTTATTCCTGGCTAAAGCTTTTATTTTACTTCCTTCATTGCTTCCTCAACATACAAGTTAAATAGAAGAGGCTATAGAATGCAGTCCTTTCCTGCACACTTTATAAATTGATCCTGGTCTCTATTGACTTACCAATTTTATTATAGCTACCTGATTCTTGTAGTATTGTAAATAAGTCGAATATATCGGTATTTCAACCCTCTCTTTCTTAAAATTCTAAAAATGTTGTCCCATTTTACATTATCAATAGATTTTTACAAACTCACAGATTCCATAAATTGATCTTTTTTTTTTTGCCCTTATCAGTGCTTTAATTATTTAATAATCGTAAAGCCGACTTCAATTAGCATTTTAATAATGATTTTACATGAGGTTCAACTTCAACTAACATTATAAAAATAACAGTGTAGCATGATGCTATAGTTCAACTAACATTATAATAATAACGGTTTAACATGATTTTCTAATTTGACTAACTTTATAATAATAGCAACGGTTTAATATAATATTATAATTTAACTAATTTTATAATAATAACGATTTAAGATTATGCTATAGGTTAACTAACCTTATAATAATAATGGTTTAACATGATGTTCTAGTACAACTAGCATTATAATAATGGGTTCTAAAATTAGTATTGTACTTATAATGGTTTAATATGAGGCTCTACTTCAAATAGCATTAATATTCTTATTTGTTTAGATAATAATAGTAATAGTAGTATCATTAATCAAATTACTCCAATTTTACTTATACCATAAACTGAACTATAAGTCTTGTTTAATCTGAAGCTTTATTTCTATTATAATTATAATACCTGTAATATATAAATAATGTTTAATATGCAGCTTTTCATAGAGAAGAGAGATATAGTAGTTTTAATATATACTTATATTAGAGCTTTGGTAAAATTATTTCTTAATTATATTTATTTTAACTATAATCATAAATGATATTTTCAAAAAGACATTATTTTGACTCATATAACTCCAACGGATGCTAACACGCTGTGAAATAAAAATTATAAAAGGCACCTACACTTGGTGGTCACACTGTCAAAGGCATCAGTTTTGTAAAAGGCTGAGCTGCCAGTGAGGTGAGTGAAATCAAGGTTCGAATCACGACTGAGTGCTATGGATTTGGGTTTTTACATGTGATTTATCACCGTGTTTTCCCATCATCTCTCCAAGCTAAAGCAGATACATTTTCATATATTACCCTCTCAATCCTTACCACATAGATTAATAAACTTGATGTTAAATATATTTCTAAAAACAATAGGAATGGGATTATTGAATCCTTGCTTTTTTTGAATCCTTATTGCTATACGAAATTCAAGGATTTAAGAAAATCTTAGATTCAAGAAAGATTATCAAATTTGGAATTTAAATTTGTTTTCGGGTTCTAATAGTGCTTAGGTGTCATCCATAAACCAAGTAAAGCTGTTGAGAGCGTGGTTGAGGGATCTTTAATGTCTACATGATGTTACTTGGGGGGAAGAGTGGCTATATCACAGTGTTAAGTAACATGAATCATATACTTAAATTATAACGTTGAAAAATAATATAATACTTTATAACATACTTGTAGACAGTTTCTATTCTTAATATTAATATTTTAGTCCCTCACTTTGTGTCACTAAAGCTTCACTATAAGATAATGAGATTCATTTTTGATGTGAAAAGCTATGTAACACAAGTTGGCGAGGGGTAGGGGGGTAGTTCAAAAATATACTTGTAGTTACTGAGAGTGGAGAAAGGCCTTAAAAAAAGCTACGAATAAAGTGTTACCTGGCTTATAGGTGATCTCTAATTGGTAGCTCAGACCTGATATCATAATAGGACAAATTTAACAACCAGACTATTAATTTGATAGTTAAATAAATATATAAATCTTATAATAAATTCATTCTAAAGAAAAACTATATGTTAAAAGTTGAATTACCTGCTTCGGTGATCGTATAGTCTGAGGCGTCCTCTCTAAATGAGATAATCTACAATCTCTCTTGTGTAAGTTAAGATTTTAAGTAAAATATGGATTCTTTGGAGAGTATTAAAATATATAACCAATTTAGTAGATGTTCCTTCTAAGAGTTTGTAATAGTTTCTGAATTTGGATTGTTGAGAAGATCTCACTAGGAAAAAGAATAATGTCACGATGATTCCTTCTAAGATGTTGGTTAAAGGTTAGTTTCTTCTTTACAGACAAAATATGGAATTTCCCTCAATAAAAATCACAGGTTGAGTATTAGGTTTCTAGCTCACTTTTGATATATTTTAAATTCACTTTACTATATAAATAAATGGTACGGAACTCCACACGGACTTTCTCGCTCCATTGTTTAAAAATTGAGATATTTACTCAAAACTCGTAATATAATATACACTAGCAAACCCGAGAGCAAATTGCGCTATACGTACGTAAAACATTTTTTGACTCATGGTTTTAAATTTTATAATTATATTTAAAAAAATTAACGTATTCATTTGTATATTTGGACCAATAAAAAATATCGATATTGAGTCCCCAAGGGTCAACACAAAGTGGGATCACTATACAATGCAACACTGTTCGTTTTCAATAGATTGCAAAGAAAATCCGACCATAGAAGACTTTAAATGAATCAAATAACTAGTCAAAATAATCACAAACAAAAACAAATATACCTGCTTCGGTGGTAGCATGGTCTAAGGCGTTGAGCTCATGTTAAATTATAGAGACAATGACAGGAAGATCAGGATTCAAATCCCGGTCTGTTGTACTGTGGGGGGTTTTTCCAAAATGATTTTCCTTTATACCTCTACGCAAATGCCGGTAGACGTCCTCTAAATTCAACCTTCCTCATTCCTAACGCACTAGCGTAATTAGTACATAATATGCGTATTACATGAACAGGTATTAAAAAGCGGTACAAAAAAAATCAATTCGCACCTAATACTTTGAGCAATTTTCACAAGATGCCGCTTTTTTCGCTAGATGATTTCACACTCTTTCTAGTATCGAGTTAAGAAATATCGTTCTAAGCAGATACATCCTATGACGTGATGTGTAATTCTGATGGCATTGTGTTTCAGTTCACTATTGCAACATATACGAACGAAACAAATATCAATATTTATAAATTAACTTGTATCAAATTGCTTAGCCTAAAAGTTAAAAGTAAAATAGGACTTGGCACAGTATTGGACAAGATAAAGCTGGCAATTTACAAAATAATTGTGTATAATATTATATTGATATAATAGATAAAATGGAGCTATCACACTTATGAACCAGAAAGGTATTCATGTGGTTGGTGATGTGTTGCACAAACTTTAGTCCTTTTTTTTCCTGCTGGTTTTGACAGAGTAGCGACTATAATTTGTTACAATTAACAATGCTATTCTTCAAGAAATATTCTTTTTAAACGACTAAAAACCAGTTAAGTAAACGACTCGCTAATACTAATGTCACTATTGTAAATTATTAGTAAAAAGTAATATAATAAAATAATTGTAGGCCTAGTAGAATCATAATTTTAAAAGAAACATAATTAAAGCAAACGAGCATAAAATAAATAAAACGACACTAGTCGGTAGTAAAAAAATAATAATCTCATAGAAAAAAATGAATAACGTATAGGTCATAGCTCGTAGGTAAAAACAGTAATAAATATTTTAAGTTTTTCTTTATTATTACTACAACTACTAGTATTATTATTCGTACCTACACCAAAAACTAATTAACGTCTCAATTTGTTTAATAAAGTTTAGTGGTCCTTAATGGGGACCTTTGTGTCTTACCATGCCGAATGGGTGCAGTAATCACCGCAGTACAATAATTACTTTTTAATAAGTTGATGTAGATTAATTTCTCTCCGAGTAAACAGTTCAAGTTGCCGCCCCGGGAGGCTGGTAAGGGGCAGGATTGGGGGGTGAAGCCTAGACGGCTAGAGGCCATAGATTGCTTCTCCAGGAGAAAATTGAGAGTGACTCTTTGAAACTCTTTTTTTTTTAGATACATAAAGCATTTACGTGTTCTAAGTCAACAGAGAAGACCAGTGGCTTCCAAACTCTAGTCCATGGGCCACCATTGCATATTATTTCACTTGCGTTTTATTTCGTTAGTTAAAATCTTAGAAATTAAATAGATGGTGTATTTGTGTGTTAACTCTGAAGCCTAACTACAGAATAAAAACCTAGAAAACTAAAACTTATTTTACGCACTTTATAGAAAAATGATGGCGTGTACCTTAGTTATGTGTTTCTATTTCTTACATATATCGCGAACCAGACCTCTTATGCCATGTGACCAACACTTTGGGTGCTAACAAAAATTCTAATCATTTTTTAAAATCAGTCTATACAAATGAAAAGGGATCTAATTGTTTAATTTCTAGCTATTGCCAAACTAAATTTCAAGCCTGGGACAAAACTCATCAAGAATAAATTACAACCCCAATCCAAAGAGAAATCACAGCTTCCGATTTAGAATAAGATATATATATTTTTGGATCTGAGGTTGTATTTAATCTCAAAACAAGAAATAAATCTAAAGAGAAATCCCACCTTCCTATCCAAGGACAAATCTCAACCATAACCTGGAGTAGATTTTAACCTAAAATCTAAGATCAATATTTCCACACTTCTCTTCACAAGGATTCGCACAAAATATAAATATAGCTATATTTTGTTTTATAATTTTATAAATAAAATTTGTAGCGGTATGGTGAGTTCACGTTTATAACTACACTATAATAATCTTCGGTTGGTGTTGAGGGTTTAAATTTTAGATTTATATAAGATAAATTGAGATTCAATCCCTAACTGAGTGCAGTGAAGACATTTCTTCAAATCATCCCAAGCTATTATTTTTATAAATTACGGTTATAGCCCCGTCTAAATATAATATTGCTTAATAATTTACTATTGGTGGCATAAAGCCCTCCTGAGTCGAAGGTGGCTGTTATCTGATAGCTCGTGACATTAATTGATCGCTCATTATTGTAGCTGATGATTTCCACTCGTCCGATCACAGACTCTGCCTTAAAATATGAGTGATGGACTATCTTGGGTACGGGACGACGAGTCCTGGGTAGCTAATTGGTTAGAGCATTGGCGTAGTAAGTCAAATGTCCCGGATTCGATTTCCGTGTCGAGATGTCTTTTTCAATTTAAAGAATATGATTTTCACTTATGTTTGTCAACGTCTCCAGCCGAATACTCGTAGATCTCAATAACGTTCACCTTCTTTATTGGAGCAGTTATTTCAAGGAGTATTATCTACCTTACTCATCATATGTGTTTTCAAATTATTTAGTGCCGGAGTGGGCAGCCCTGTCGCAAGTGGCAAATTGGCGATAAAAGTGTCGCGAATTTGAGTTTGCCAGTTTTCATAGTAAAATAAACCTTTTCCTGACGTTGTGTTCTGGTTTTAACTAGATATTTTCCGGCTTATCATTGGGAGCATTCTGCTTTTTGAATGAGTCTGTGATGCAATATTGATGCTATCCAGCCCCTCCGCTATCAATCCTTTCCCACCAATTCATTTCACCTCTGTCTTGAAACAAAAGTATTGTCAAATTTCGCATTAAATGGTCCTACACTTTCAGTTAAAACAATTTGCATCATTTGTGTCTGAGTAATGAATATTCAAAGTGGACCTGTTTTGAATTAAAAAAAAGTTTACAAACAGTTTGTGTTGTTTTATATGTTCGATTGAACAGCCTTAATTCTCAATTTTTACATGGGTTGTGGCGAATTTCACTTCTCATTCGCCACATCTGTGGCTACATTGAAATATGATGCACCTCTGGTTTATGTAATAGCAGTTTAATCGTCTACATTTTGTGTTCTTATTTTATTTAGAGTAAATAAAGGATATATACCTACCTTATCCTGTTTTGACCCCTCTGTGGTCTAGTGGTCAGAGTTCCTAGCTTCTAAAGACTCAGAGCTCCTGGGTTCCATCCCCCGTGCTTCAAGAATAGTTATGGAAAGAAGTGGGCTTGGAAAGGGGCAAGCTCAGCCTTCTGAGAACAACTGAGTGTCTACTTGAATGAAAAATTTGCGGATCCAGTCTAGAAAACTGAGATTAACGGCTGGAGGGTTTGTTGTGCTGACCCCATGACACCCTTTAACCACAAATGTTGGCACTATTTTCACCAACATAGGGTGGCTACTTGGTCGGTATGGCTCTAATGCGGTCTTGCACTGTGGAATTATTTTTATCATGTATTTTTATAGTAGTTAATGTAAGCTGTAGATATTCCTCTTTCATCATCCTGTTTTATTAGACATAATGTGTTTTAAGATAATTTAATGTAATTTGTTAATCTCCACCTTCTTCTTCCTGCGTCCTTAAATTATCAGTGTAAATTGTAGCTAGACCGACTGAGCAATAAAACACGTAACACTAGTAAAGGTCCGGTAAAATCTCGAAAATGTTCAATCTCAGCAAGACATTAATCTTGCTCAGATTCCCAGCTCCATGTTTCAATATCTGGCAAGGTCATATGGCGCTCCAGGGTACTCTGGTTTCTCCCAAAAAGCTCCTAAAAGAATAAACATAAATTCTTATTCATCTCACGTATTTCAAATTGTTCAACTATGTTTATATAAGTAAATGATAAAATGATGATTTCAAACTTTGATTTAAAATATAAATGCTATTATAAGTAATCATAATCATTAGTTAATCAATCTTGTGACTGTTTATTGCAGCTCTACACTTTTGCCTATCTGACCAAATTTTTCTATATTTGTGTTTTTTCTGTCAACAAATAATTAAATTAAATGTACATTTCAGCTTTTAGGATACGAAGATGCTTTAGCTTCGTTAGGGAATAGTAAGGAAAGTGTGGCAAGAAATGCAGAAATTTTATTAGAGGAATTAGGTTTAAAGTGAACGCTGAAAGGACTAAAACATGGTCTTTTCAGCTTTGAGAGGTTGGGGATAATAATTTAGAAATTACTTCGAGCAACATATAATTTTACAGGGTTAATGAGTTTAAATATTTAGGAACAATTTTAACTAGCAACGTAAATAAAATTAAGAAAAGAATACAGTCGGGAAATGCATGCTAGGCCTATTACTCGGTCAGTAATTTGTTGACATCTCGCCTGCTTTAGAGGAATGTAAAACAAAGAATATACAAAACAATAATTCTACCTGTTGTTTTATATGGGTGTGAGACGTGGTCTCTTACCTGAAAAAAAAAAATTAAGATGTTCGAAAACAAGGTGCTTAGGAGGATTATTTGGTCCAAAAAGGGATGAGGCGACTGGGAAGTGTAGGATGTTATATAATGATGAGTTACATAAACTGTACTCATCACAAGACATTGTTACAATATTTAAGTCTAGTAGATTACGGTTACAGCGCGAATGGGAGAATCTAAAACCATGTTCAGCTTACTTACTGACCTGTAAACAAAATAGAAAGAGACCATTGGTAAGACCTAGATGCAGATGGGAGGATAATATTAGAATGGGCCTGAAAGAGATAGGGTTTGATGAGGGGGACTAGATAGAAATAGATCACGATAAGAATGGTTGTCGTACTTTTGTAAGTACAGCAATGAACTTTCGATTTCCTGATACCATAGATTGAGTGAATGATTAATAGCTACAAACATATTAGTACTATCAATATTTTAGCACCCATTTTATAGTATACAGAAATTAATGCACTGAGATTGTCCAGGTAGCTCACAGCAAATGAATCTGAATGAGTGGATAGAGTGGATGTAAAAACCACAGTGATAAATCACACGTGGAAACCACCCAATGTGCACTCGGTTGAGATTTGAACTTTGACCTCTCCATCAATAGCCTGTGGTAGAAATATGTGTAAAATCTATATACACATTACATAAATAATAATGCAGTAGAAATATAAAACTGGTTACCCACATCAGTGAGCACGCGGACTATATAGCAGGCTCATATAGCTAGGTTTTCCGATAAAGTGAGGGTTGGGGTTCGAATCCTAGCTGTGTGTGTGTGTGTGTGATGAGGGTGGTTTTCTTCAATGGTTTTACACTTTCCTTTCCACGCAAATGTGTATACATTTACTCCCAATTTTACTTTTTGTATTCCCACTTAATTATAATAATTAAAACGCATCTAACCTGGACGGAGTGTAACAAGGGATGGAAAATAAATATTTTTTCAAGTTTGAAACGAATATAGCTACCGTGTATCGCACACAAGAAAGTTTTTATTTTATATTTAAACTCTTAGTGACCTGTTTGGATTTCAGTCAACGTAGAAGAGACCCAAAACTTACAATATGTTAAGATATTTAAGATTATTATTTATTTATTGTCTGTTTTTGCGTAGGATATGTGTCTGAAGTCATTCGAGACTCTATCATTTATGCACTTGATACGTTGTCAAGTCTGCACTATAATGTAATGTAAAATAATAATACTAAAATCTATTGTTTGGGACATTTAAAAATACTTAAGCAGGCAGGTATGCATGCATCCATAATTAAAGTTAAGCATATGAAGAAGTTTTTATATTATTTAAGCTTATCTAATAAAGTTTTTGCAAGGTTTGTCTTCTAATTTGGATCTGGAAAGCTTGGGCTCAATCCCAGTCGAATGCATTGACGGTGTTGTTTGAAAGGTTTTATTTATTGGGGAGTACGTATTCATTTAATCAAAACTAGCTTTCTTCATACTGTGATCTTAGATGAACTAATTTACGTTGGAGAGTAGTTAAAATAGTCAGTGGAAATAACTTTCAAAATAAAATTTCACTTAGTCCACACTGGCTTATGTTCAACAATTACGCTGCTTTTTTCATTTTACTTTATGTGTACCAGGTCTAACTACCCGTCCGGGATATCCGCATACTTACTCTTGGTAGGGTAGATATAAGTAAGGTAGAATTTATAGGAAAAGTATTTGAATTTGTGTAGTGGTACAGTAAATAAATGGTACGGCGCACCGCACAGACTTTCTCTCTCTTTCTATAAACTCGTAAGATTTCTGAACGGAATAATGTACATTGTATCATCACCACTCCACATAAGAACACGCATAAAATAATATACAATTATATATAATTAATGAGAAAAGAGGCGCATCTTTGTCCACCTAAGAGCATATCAAACAGTTTAATGTCTTCCACAAGGGTCAACACTTCGTATTAAAATTTCGATTTCTGGTTAAAGTTTTAACATTTTATAAGGTGTTGCAGATCTTCAAGTCATCGCATTGATATTTAATTATTCATTTATACATTTTGACCAATAAAAAATGTAAATATTGACTATTGAGTCTAAAATGGAGATAGATCATTGCTATGCAAACATTTCTCCTAAGAGATTAAAGGAAAAATACCATACTTTTTTAGATACTTATATTTAATTACTCTAGGCATTGGAGAATTATTGCGTTAAGACTTAAGTAGTATATGTTTACAACTAAAGCTCACAAAATTGTATTAATATATTTGCAAATATCTCAGAAACTGCTGCTTTTATAAAAATATATGTCAAATAAAAGATTTTATTTATAATAGTCCAACACTTTTGCAATGATAAGTTGTTTAGTTTCTCCAATAGTTGTGGAGATACGGAAATTAACGCTTCTGTAATGTACCCTAAAAATAATTTTCATAGGAAAATGAAAATAGCCAGTTTATTTATAATCTTAATCAACGCCTAGATACGAATTTTAATCAAAATCGTTTGAGCAGATTTTGAAAAACCAAATTTTTCTCTTTTCGCCCTTCAGTAAACTACCCTTAATTTTAAGTTTTTATAGACACACAGACAGACGGCATTCCAAAGACTATTTTTTAGGGTTCGGGGGGTCATGAGACGTCGACATCCATCAACATTTCAGGTTATTTTTTTTTTACGGTCGCAATACTTAAACTTTAATGTCCAAAAAGCTAAAAAAATTCATATAATTGCGTATAGATTGAAAGTTATTGATTTTATAAAAATATGTTTCGGATAAAATATCTGTATTACAAATATATATACATATTTGTAATGCTAAGTAATTTCATATCTCAAATTGTTTCGGAGCTATTTAAAAAAATGTTAATTGACGCATCAGACCGGAGCCCTTAAAGCCATTTTGCCGAAATATTGAGGGTAGCCATTTTGTTTGGAATATTTATTAATGTTTATAAATGAAATTTAATCAAAATCGTTTGAGCCGATTTTGAGAAAATCGACTTTTTCTCTTTTTGCCCTTCAGTAAACTACCCTTAATTTTAAGTTTTAATAGACACACAGACAGACGGCATTGCAAAGACTATTTTTTAGGGTTCGGGGGGTCATGAGACGTCGAAATCCATCAACATTTTAGGTTAGTTTTTTTTACGATCGCAATACTTAAGCTTTAATGTCCAAAAAGCTAAAAATATATATATAATTGCGTATTGATTGAAAATTATTGATTTTATAAAAATATGTTTCGAATAAAATATTTGTATTATAAATATATATACATATTTGTAATGCTAAATAATTTCATATCTCAAATAGTTTCGGAGCTATTATAAAAAATGTTAATTTACGCATCAGACCGGAGCCCTTAAAGCCATTTTGCCGAAATATTGAGAGTAGCCATTTTGTTTGGAATATTAATTAATGTTCATAAATGAAATTTAATCAAAATCATTAGAGCCGATTTTGAGAAAATCGACTTTTTCTCTTTTTTCCCTTCAGTAAACTACCCTTAATTTTAGGGGTAGATATCCAATTCCAAAAACCCCTCGGGGCAACCCTATGAAAACCCTAGATATCAAGTTTCAGCTCAATCGGTAAAATAGTTTAGGCTCTAGTTGGAGGTACAGACAGACAGACAGACAGACAGATAGACAGACGGAAATTCAAAAACAACTTTTTCGGATTCAGGAAGTCATGAAACGTCAAAATTCATCAAAATCTCGAGTTCGATTTTTTTGACGATCACCATACTTTCTCTACCTGTAAGATAGAGAGAAAGTAAAAATAGTTTATCGATTTAGGGAAAAAATATCATTGTACACCCGATCAAGGGCAATTAAACCTAGACCATTATTTCCAAACCCGACTAGACGAGACTGGCGCCCTTTTCCATTTTCCACAAGGTTAAACTTTTATAATAAAACAACATATCAAATTGCTGGAATTTATAGCCCTTTGTTGCTTTTTATATTGGAACTAGCTTATGTAGGTTACCCGACATTGCCCGGGAGAAGTGTTTTTAGCTAATCGATTGATTTGTTTCCAACGAGGTTCTTGATTTATTAAAAAAAAAAAAATCTGGCTTTGAGTTGGACACTTTAGTGTAAAGGGTCTAGTAATTTTTTTAATTTCGGATCTCTACATGTGGTAGATATCGCGAAAAGCTCACGACAGACCAAAAAAAACCTTCACTATATTTAAAAAGAAGATAAAACAACTCATTATATATATATATATCAAATACTACATATTATCATCAAGTAATGTGTTTGAGTGAATGATTGAAATTTATTTAGTTTATTTCAGATCATACCAAAGTGGTTAAACTTATTGCGAAAGGCCTATACATATTCATTTAAAACTATAACAGATTTTAAGTTACTCTCAATTTATCTACATCCCACTTGAAATGTCCAACAAGGAATTGAACCAAATACACTCAGCAGATGTCAGATCAGCATTTTTGGCCCTCGTGGCTACAGCTATACCTCATCGCGTCTCATTAAAATATGAACTAAAAAAAATATATATGGTGTTAAGATATCCAATATCTCTTTTAAATCACCAAACAAAGACTGGAATAAATTTACAAAAGACTGGGACCCCGCCTTCATTCAGAATCAATCATATCATCACGTGATTCATTAGAAACTTGTGGCCTACATGACGTCACCATTTAGTTCTCCGTCCCGCCACAGGTTCAACAGAAGCGCTGCGGGTGATCAAAACTCTGTGGCCAAACGCATCATCAATAATAGGATATGACGTATTGTAACAATATTCGGACTTGAAATGAATGTTTATGTAACGTATAGACATGTCAATTAAATATTGGACCCTCCTACGGGTGTAGGGTGTATAACTTACCAAGTATAATCTAAATACTTTCTTACCTTATTACCATAGTACAAATACGTTGTATAAAGCAAAAGTGACAAAAAAAACCAAGGGGTGGGACCTTTACTTAATATATATGAACATATATATAAAGTAAAGAGTAGCACCCCTTAGTATATATATATATATAATGCCTGAGATAATAGTTTAATACAATAATTTGGACACGAAATTCCCAACGGACACATAACAAATCACGTACGATATAGTATTAATATTTTATTTTTCACTAATTTTAATATTAATAATATTATTAATAACAATAATAATTATACTTAGCACTGCCTCTTACTACCCATTCGGGTTATATGTTTATGTAATAATTACGCTAATGGTTTATGAATGAGGAAGGTTGAATATAGAGGAGGTGAACCCACATTTGCGTGGAGGGAGAGTTAAAAATAATTTAGGAAAAACCACCCCCAGTTCACCCAAGCGAGATTTTAACCTTGATCTCCCCGTCCTCGGCAGTCTAGCTCTACCCGAAACTAGCGCGTTATCTAACTACGCCACCGAGGCGGTTCACTACGTCTTACTTATCTTTCGGGATACGCACATACAATAACTCTGCTAATAATAAAATACAGTAGAGATGATTAAGGTAGAAATGTGTTTAAATGTACTCAAATTCAAATGGAGAGAGATTGAGAAACCAGTTAGAAAATAAAAAATTCAGTACGCCTGGCCGAGATCCGACTACTGTTGCGAGCTCCAGCCATCTAGCGGGCCGAAGGTAAACTGAAACCACAATGCCTAGTATTGTAAACACAGCGTTGTACGCACAGAGCGAATTTAGAGAAAATTCACATAGATACCGCTGGTGTGCTAAGGGTATGGTGATACTGAATGCCATCGAGTGCCGTTGGCAACCAAACATCTCGTGTCCGAGCAGGCTTATCAGAGCGGTGGAATTGCATGAAAGGCAGAAGGTGGGGGGTGGAGAGTGGATGGAGACTTGAAGTTATTTGTCTGGAGCTACATGTAGAGATGTGAAAAAAAAGTATCGCTACTTTACAAATATCGTTATTTTCCTTTCGATACGAGTATTTTTTTACTCAATACTTTTTTTCGATACTTTTACTGGTATTAGTACTCACACTCCGGTATCGGATCGGTATCGAAAGAAACAACTTTTTTGCTATCTTAACTCATGCTGGGATCAAATGCTTATTAGGGTGTACTCTGGAGGATCCCGGCACCCTTCCTTCACCTCTGACAAGACGTGTATTAATCACAACTTGTGAATGTGAGGAATGCCAGGCCTCCACCGTGGTTCGGATTCCACGTTAAACTGTAGGTCCTCCATTTCATCTCGCAATCACCCTACCATTACACACATTAGCGTAAGTGCGTATAACCGAACGGGTAGTAAGACGCGGTGCTAATAATAATACTCTGGAGGAAGAACAAATTACACTATTTCTCACTCATTTCCTGCATGGCAAGCAAGAAACAACTCTAGTATTCAATTTATTTTAGCTCTTCATAATTCATAGCTGTTCTTTCATATTTGTTTATCAATACAGCCTGATTCCTGACAGAGTGACAGAGCAAGCGGTGACCAGTCTATTATCACTTTATCAATGAGCACGGTTATCACAAACCAAACAAAAGAAGCTTTTTTTTAGTCAACTCAAAGGTGCCCCAAGTATCGATACTTTTCATTCGATACTAGTACGGTATCGATACTTTTCATCCAATATTTTTAATGAGTACAGTATCGATACTTTTATTTCGATACCATATCTCTAGTTACGTGATTGTATGAATGACCCACTGCAGTGGTTTCTTAAGGCACGTGTTTTATTAGTATTATTATTTTTAGCATTACGTCTTACTACCCGTTTAGGCTATGCGCCTAGATGAACATGTACTAATTACGTTAATATATTAGAGTTGATGATGGTTGTATTTAGAGAAAATTAACCCGCATTTGCGCGGAGGAGAATTACAAGCAATTGTGAAAAAACCCTCCAGTACAACCGACCGGGATTCAAACTCCGATCTCCCTATCATCAATGGTCTAGTTTATTGCGAGAGTGATGGCTTGGACCATGCAGCAACCAAAGAAAGCTGAGAAAGAAGGGGTCATGATCTCATAGATCATAGCTGAGATAAATTTTTTTTTTTGCACCACATCTAATTACTTGCTCTCACTACACACATTTTAATCATGCTGGTGCGTAAGAGATGATTAAGATAGAATTTAGGTAAAATATACCCACATTTGCATAAAGAGAGTCTATTAAACAATTTAGGAAAACCTCCCTCTGTAGATATAGATGAGATTCGACTCCCAACCTTCCCATCAACAAAAAATAAGACCAAACTAATTTGAAGTTCAATCCGCGTTCCTACCGATGTGGCTCTATACCAATATATTTGATGCTATATATTTTAAATAATTAAATACATAACTTGTATTTCCCAGATGTTTATTTGGGCAAGCAAAATCCTTAAAGAATTATTATTTAAATTATAAAAATAAAGATTCATACAATTAAGTATTTAAATGTATTTAAAAAACAGAGTACTGTCTGAAATTGTTATATATAATTTCATGAAGGACGACATCCTGTCTAGCGTGAAAGAAATATGACAATGTTTTCTGTTTTGATGTGACTTAGTATTTTCACAGAGTCAAATTTCGGGCAGGGGCACCAAGGCATGGACCCCCGTAATTTTTTTGGAAAATATGTGCCAATGGTTCAAATTTCCTTCTGCTACAGATACATATTTTTTTTAATAGCTTACATAGGATTTAGCTTTATTTATATTTATTCTGAACATTAAAAAAATACACTTGGACATTGGAATTGAACCCGGGACTTAGTACGCCAATGCTCTCACCACTGAGCTATTCAGGAATCGTCCCATGCTCAGGGTAATTCTTCATTCATATTTAAGGCAGATTTGCCAACAATTATTCACGGAAACTTCAAACCGAGTTTATGTAAACTTGTTATCTTCTCTCATCTCAAAGAAATGAATATTATTTTTGGTAACAACATTTAATAAAACAAAATTTGTGACTGTCACTCATAAAATTGTTGAATGTGAACATAAAAAACGTAAATGTTCATGTTTATTATGATCTATATTAAGATAATTAATTAATAGTCGACTTACAAACGCCTTTATTTAACATGATTTTATAAATAATTTCTAAAATTATTTTTTGAAATTGGTCCATATAATGATTTTAATATTTTTAAAAGCTGTACGTTGGCAATATTTAAATAATGGTGGCCTTCTTGTCATTTTTCCCCTGGATCCGCCACTGATTTTACACAATTTATTGCTAAGCTACTTTAAACAACATCCCCCCCCCCCCCGCTTCTGTGGACTATATAGTAACAAATTTAAAACTAAAAGTAGCAACTTTAGTTTAAATCTATTATTTTTATTGCAATCTTATTCCGTGAGCGCACGTTTTAAGGCTTCACTTTCGTGTTGGACTAGACTACCGATGACAGGGAGATCGGGGTTATAATCTCGGTCGTGTGAAGTGAGGCATTTTTCCCCCCAAAATGGTTTTCCACCCTCACTTCACGCAAATGTGGGTATATTTCCTTTTAAATCCAACCTTCCTCATCCCTAGCTCAATAATCTAATTAGTACATAAGCTATGCGTATAGTCTGAACAGGTAGTAAGATGCAGTATTAAATAAACAAAAAACAATATTTTTATTTATTCTGTATTTCTTAAATGTGGTTTCCCTTACAAAATATTTAAAATATTATAGCAAATTTTTATATACTCTTTAAATAGCTTATGACACATCTCGTTAAGTATACAAATTTTTTAAATAAAAGTGGTTCAGTATTTTTAGTTAATTTTAACTGTCATACAACCATAAACATAATTATAATTTTATAATTTAACCTTGTATGGATCCTGTTTAGAGAATTTGTTTTAATGTAAATAAATGGTACGGCGCACCGCACAGACTTTCTCTCTCTTTCTATAAACTCGTAAGATTTCTGAACGGAATAATGTACATTGTATCATCACCACTCCACATAAGAACACGCATAAAATAATATACAATGATATAGAATCAATGAGAAAAGAGGCGCATCTTTGTCCACCTAAGAACATTTCAAACAGTTTAATGTCTTCCACAAGGGTCAACACTTCATATTAAAATTTTGATTTCTGGTTAAAATTTTAACATTTTATAAGGCGCAAACATTTCTTCTAAGAGCTTTAAGGAAAAATAACATACTTTTATTAGATACTTACTTATACTTAATTACTCTATGGCATTGGAGAATTATTGCGTTAAGACTTAATTAGTATATGTTTACAACTAAAGCTCACAAAATTGTATTAATATATTTGCAAATATCTCAGAAACTGCTGCTTTTATAAAAATATATGTCAAATAAAAGTTTTTTATTTCTAATAGTCCTACAATTTTGCAATGATAAGTTGTTTAGTTTCTCCAATAGTTGTGGAGATACGGAAATTAACTCTTCTGTAATGTACCCTAAAAATAATTTTCATAGGAAAATGAAAATAGCCAGTTTATTTATAATCTTAATCAACGCCTAGATACGAATTTTAATCAAAATCGTTTGAGCAGATTTTGAGAAAACCAAATTTTTCTCTTTTGGCCTTTCAGTAAACTACCCTTAATTTTAAGTTTTTATAGACACACAGACAGACGGCATTGCAAAGACTATTTTTTAGGGTTCGGGGGGTCATGAGACGTCTACATCCATCAACATTTCAGGTTAGTTTTTTTTTTACGGTCGCAATACTTAAACTTTAATGTCCAAAAAGTTTAAAAAATTCATATAATTGCGTATAGATTGAAAGTAATTGATTTTATAAAAATATGTTTCGGATAAAATATCTGTATTATAAATATATATACATATTTGTAATGCTAAGTAATTTCATATCTCAAATAGTTTCGGAGCTATTTAAAAAAATGTTAATTGACGCATCAGAACGGAGCCCTTAAAGCCATTTTGCCGAAATATTGAGGGTAGCCATTTTGTTTGTAATATTTATTAATGTTTATAAATGAAATTTAATCAAAATCGTTATAGCCGATTTTGAGAAAATCGACTTTTTCTCCTTTTGCCCTTCAGTAAACTACCCTTAATTATAAGTTTTAATAGACACACAGACAGACGGCATTGCAAAGACTATTTTTTAGGGTTCGGGGGTTCATGAGACGTCGAAATCCATCAACATTTCAGTTTAGTTTTTTTACGATCGCAATACTTAAGCTTTAATGTCCAAAAAGCTAAAAATATATATATAATTGCGTATAGATTGAAAATTATAAATTTTATAAAAATATGTTTCGAATAAAATATTTGTATTATAAATATATATACATATTTGTATTGCTAAGTAATTTCATATCTCAAATAGTTTCGGAGCTATTTAAAAAAATGTTAATTTACGCATCAGACCGGAGTCCTTAAAGCCATTTTTCCGAAATATTGAGGGTAGCCATTTTGTTTGGAATATTTATTAATGTTTATGAATGAAATTTAATCAAAATCGTTAGAGCCGATTTTGAGAAAATTGACTTTTTCTCTTTTTGCCCTTCAGTAAACTACCCTTAATTTTAAGTTTTAATAGACACACAGACAGACGGCATTGCAAAGACTATTTTTTAGGGTTCGGGGGGTCATGAGACGTCGAAATCCATCAACATTTCAGGTGAGTTTTTTTTACGATCGCAATACTTAATCTTTAATGTCCAAAAAGCTAAAAATATATATATAATTGCATATAGATTGAAAATTATTGATTTTATAAAAATATGTTTCGAATAAAATATTTGTATTATAAGTATATATACATATTTGTAATGCTAAGTAATTTCATATCTCAAATAGTTTCGGAGCTATTATAAAAAATGTTAATTTACGCATCAGACCGGAGCCCTTAAAGCCATTTTGCCGAGATATTGAGAGTAGCCATTTTGTTTGTAATATTTATTAATGTTGTAAAATGAAATTTAATCAAAATCGTTAGAGCTGATTTTGAGAAAATCGACTTTTTCTCTTTTTTCCCTTCAGTAAACTACCCTTAAATTTAGGGGTAGATATCCAATTCCAAAAACCCCTCGGGGCAACCCTATGAAAACCCTAGATATCAAGTTTCAGCTCAATCGGTAAAATAGTTTAGGCTCTAGTTGGAGGTACAGACAGACAGATAGACAGACAGACAGACAGACAGACGGAAATTCAAAAACCACTTTTTCGGATTCAGGAAGTCATGAAACGTCAAAATTCATCAAAATCTCGAGTTCAATTTTTTTGACGATCACCATACTTTCTTTACCTGTAAGATAGAGAGAAAGTAAAAATATTTCAATTGGTAAAATCCTTTTCGCACATTTAGTATAAGTAGAGAGTTATGTACCCTTCGTTTACCTTGAACGGTAGCAAGCATTATTTTACATTCTTCCAATATTTTTTATTTAGTTCCGCGTCTTACTACCCGTTTGGGCTGTGCGTTTATGTACTAATTACGCTAGTGGTTTTAGGAACCAGGAAGGTTATATTAAGATGAAGTGTACCCGCATTTGCTTGGAAGGAGAGTGGAATACGTTTTTGGAAAAACCACTCACAGTATACCCGACCGAGATTCGAATCTCGATCACCCCGTCATCGGCAGCCTAGTCTACTGCGAGAGTAACGCCTTAGACAATGCAGTCACCGATTCAGGTGAGATAGTGTTACAGCAGTATTCTGGTAGGAAAGTACTTTTAGGAAATACAAATTTTATTGAGTTCAACATTAATAACATTTTGCCATATTATTACAGATTAAACCCCTTTAGTGCTAGAATGGTCTAAGATAGTGTTTCTTAAACATTTATTACTCGCGGCCTCCTAATAATACTAACATATTTTCGCGGCCCCCTAGTTTTTACTAACATTTTAAGCTTTATGATTTATTCCAAAATAGTGGCTTTCTTATAATAACAAACAAATAAAAGACAGAAATTAATTTAACTAAATATATTTAATGGGACCTCTATCTGCTGTTGAACATTTTCCACTAATTGGTCTTGTTTGATTTCAGTTGTATTACTTAATGCTATTCGAATCCAGGAGTCAATTCAGAGTCTATTTCTCTGCTTCGTTGTAATGTTTACCACTGTGGAAAATTCCTTTTCATGTAAATAAGTAGACTAGAAACAAAGGGCAGCAAATTTTTAAAGGTGATTGTAAACAGATAGGGATTATATGTACTATCCGTGATTTCTATTATCCGTGCTTCTCCTCCCCTCTATTACCCCAGAAAATTGAGAGATTACTGTACTTACATGCTTACGGTTATCGAATTATTTCTTCCAAAACGTAAAATTTAAGATAACTGACTTGAGTAATAAGCAAATAACATTTTAAATTATTTTTTCGAGGTCCCCTAAAAAATCTTTTTGTGGCCCCCCGGTTAAAAATCGCTGTTCTAAGATAGCCATATCAAGAGATAAGCTTATAATTCTGGCCAGATGTACCGAGGATGGCTTATCTTAAATAATTTCAACCACCCCTCCCTCTCTCCACGTAAATGCTGGTACACTGGCTCTATATTAATCCTTCTTCATCTCTGAAACACTACAATAATGAGTTAGGGATGAAGTTAGGTTATAATCTTAGGAAATGTATCTGCACTTGCATAGAAGAAAAGTGTAAAATTATTAAGAATAAAGATCACCTTCGGTAGACCCGTCTGGCATTCGAACCCTGAACTCCCCTCCACTGAAAGTCTAGTATATTGTGAAGAATGATGCTTTAGATCACGTGGCCATTGAAATAGGTTACATAGTAGTCACATTTCTGGTTATTTCATGATAGCTTGCATTATTATCTCTCTATAAGTTTCCATAAAGAATTAAGTACTGAAACATCACCCGTGTGTAGAGGGCATTATGACTTATTTCAAAACATCAATACACAATTGAAATTAAAAAATGTATATACACAAATAATGGCTGGAAACCGGTTACAGTATCAAAAGATTATTTCCGTTCAAGACATTCTAAATGACTTTCAAAATAACCTTACCCCCTCCAAAAAAAACATTCCATCCAACAAATTCACAGCCCCTAGATATAAGAGGTCCATTTCCTATGATGCAATACTACTAAAAAAAATTAAAATATATTAACGACTATAAGGGGTACATATAACGCTCGGATATGAAAAGAAGAACGAGAGGGGGATCGCCGCAGGAGATTCGCTTTTATAGGGGAGGCTGGGGTAATGTGGGGACCCCCAACACGGGAAATAACCCTCCTGGGGCGGTCAAAACGCTAGACTCCATTACTTCGCGATCAAAACCCAATTCCCTCCAACCCCACTCTCCCTACGGTCTCAACGCATGGACACCTAATATCCTATTTTGTCGCCATAAATATTGAGAGTTAATATCTGCGTCGTTGATAGAAAACTGAAGGCATATGTTTGAAGGGGAAGCAAGAAGGGTGGTTTAAAGGAAGGGGTTTGGGGAAGGCAGGGTTATACCACTGAGCTCTTGGATATCTTGCGTGGCCCATTATACTGCGGAATACGTCATAGTTAATAACACAGCAATGAAACATGCCCTCATATCGTAGTTCACTTAGGGGTGTAGTTTTTTTTGATTAGGTTTTAGAGATTATCCTTAATAATAATAAGCCCCCCTATTTTGAATAAGAACGACTATAAAGCTTGTACCCAAGACGCAGTGGTTAGGGTGGATTACCATAGGGTTAGAGGGGACTGGTTTGATACCAGATTGATGCTGAGGAATATTTCAAATATTTGTAAACGTATTCGTCTTACTATATAATTAAGAAATTACTTGGAGTTGTTGAATAGTATCCACTTTCCTAGATCAAACTAATTTGTAGGCCATGTGTTAATATAATAGCCTAGATCAGTAATCTCGCGCGTTAAGGTAACTATATAGTCTGGCCTTGTTTGTCCGTGACGAGGAGGTCAGGGTTTGATTCCCTATCATATTTACTGAAGTGGCTTTCCTAAATGGTTTCCCACTTTCTCTCCACGTCAATGTTGGTACATTCGGGCCAACCAGGTACTCAAACCAAGCCCGGTACCAGGGGATAAGTGTGGGGCCCCCTTTCTTTGTTACACTTGACTTCAGTGGCTGTGGGCTGTGGAGCCTTATTAACTAGAGGGAAATTAGAAATATATAAAAAGGGGGCCTTAGAACCATCCTTCGACAAATGTTTGAAATTCGCTACCCCTAGAAAATATTTGGAGTGGTTCTCTCTCATAAATTAAAGTTTTTGAAATTTCGATAATACTTGTAGAAGCCATCTAGAGTGATATTCCACTGGATATTCTTGGAAATTTAGATACATATCATAGGAGCCACTTAAAGGGGTTTCCCCCCGATTTTATTAAATTGGACCCCCTCGGTGGCGTAGTTGGCTAACGCGCCAGTCATGTTGAGCTCGACCACCGAGGATGGGAGATCGGGTTCGAATCTCGGTCGGGTGAACTGGGAGTTGTTTTTCCTAAATGGTTTTCCACTCTCCCTCCACGCAAATGCGGGTTCTCTTCCTAAAATACAACCCTCCCAATTCCTAATCCATTAGCGTAATTAGTACTTAAGCGTATAACCCGAACGGTAGTAAGACGCGGTGCTAAAATTAAAAAATTAAATTATTAAATTGGATTTTATTTGGAGTGGTACTCATTTAGAATTTTTTTTAAAATATTGATGCATTCAGCTATTTAGAGTGAGCCTCTTTCATCAAATTTAAAAAAATAATTGGATGTTTTCAGAAGCTATTTCGCATAGTTTCACTCTGTAATCTTAATGATTGGATGATTCTAGAAGATGTTGTAAGTGGTCTTAACCTGGAATTTTTTTAGTTATATGTCTCTAAAATGAAATTTGGAATGGTCTTTGCCAGGTAATTTAATTATTGGTTGCCTCTAGAAGTTATTCAGAGCGGCTCAACTTCAATTTAAAAAAATTAAATGCCTTTTATCACTCTTTGAAGTGAAACTTTTCCATTATATTTTGAAAATTGTATGCTTCTAGAAACTATTTGGAATTTCATAAGGGTCCATTTATCAGCTTAATATTAAATTATTATTATTATTAGCTTCGCGTCTTACTACCCGTTCGGGTTATACGCACTTACGCTAATGTGTAATGGTAGGGTGATTGTGAGATGAAATGGAGGACCTACAGTTTATTAACGTGGAATCCGAACCACGGTGGAGGCCTGGCATTCCTCACATTCACAAGTTGTGATTAATACACGTCTTGTCAGAGGTGAAGGAAGGGTTTGGCAATCAGATAAATATGTGCCGGAACCGAGGATTGAACCCCAGACCCCAGCACAGAAGTCCGACACCTTACCCGTAGACCACCAGGTCACCCTCCTTAATATTAAAGAATATCAGAAGGGAGTCAAATAAAAATATGGAGGTGCCAGTTTATTCCAGTCGGGAGGAAGGAGGGACAAATTATTTACAAAGGTGGAAACAACCCCCTGCTACGACACCCATGCTCGACTTAGGTTTGAGCACTTTTCTAAACTTTTTTTGTCACGTTTACAAAACGTAAGTATTGTACGCAAATTAAAACTTAACTGTACAATGAAATGTTACGTGCACATGATAAAATACTTAAACATAATTGAGCTTGAATTACCACCAGACTCTCCTCACGTTACTAATTTAATTTAGCAACACAAATAATAGACTCCATGGAACTTATAAACGTTTAGAAACGAAAGACAAGAGTGGACCAATCCAATGATTTAATTGTGACAAATGCCAGTAAGTATCTCCGAAGAAAAGGCCAACTAGTGTGTTTGGCATGCTCATTTCCATACTTTGGACATACATGTCATTGCTTGGCCTCCATCTACTACAACTTGTTTATATGTATCTTGGGCCCAGGCCCTTGGAAGTCATGGGCCAGGTACCATGGTACCAATAATCCCCCTCTCATAGCGGGCCTGCGTACACTTCCTCTAAATTCTATCTCCCTAGTCCCTATCCCATTGTTGTAAGCTGGTGCGGATGCGAACAAATAACACGTAAAATAAAAAACTTATATATGAGTTGGGAGACTTGATAATAATGGATGTTGATATAAATTATAGTTTTTCATCGCTTTGTATTCTGAGAAAATTTAAAATTGGGGGGGAAATTTGACTAAAACTGAAACTGAACTAATGAAAAAACTATCGTATATATGATTTTTTTTATTGGGTGTTTCACGTTTACTCTTTCAATACGCAGATGACCAGCATATGACTCAAAAACTAATTTAACCCAAGAACAGGTACAAGCCCAAGTACCCAGAACATTAATTCATTTCATCAACGTGAAAGGATAATACCCAATTTAATCAATAAAACATGTTTCATTGTTCCAGGATTTGGACCCATTTCCTTTAGTTCAGTAGGCAGATTAACTTTAAACAGTTAAAAAATTAAATACAAAATAAAACAAAACTAATAACATGTTACGTTTGAAGGAGAACATACTAAGAATAGGTTTTATATGTAATTTAAGTTAATCTTTGAATGTAGGCCTACGCTATTATGACTGGATGGCAAATGTCATTAAAAAAAAGTAGCTTATGTATATACAAATCTTTTAGTAGTATACAGTATATGAACAAAAACCACAAAACATTTTAACTGTCGCTAAGATTTACTATAAAGCCTGAGATTTAAAATCAAGAAAGTTGATTAGAGGACCGGCTACATGGAGCCGCACTGCATCGCATTTTTCAGGTGGAATGCTATCCATGTTTTTAAATGCAAGCGGCTACACGAGTCCACACCGCACCGCACCGCACCGGCGCGGACGAATCATCGAGAGAGCATTACTCCGCACTTTTACGGTGCGGTGCGGACCGTGTAGCCACCTACCACCGGAAATAAAATGTTCGGGAGCTTCCGAGCTTTGTTTTCAATGCTAACCCTAGTCAATAGCTAACTTAATTTTATGAAAATAAGTGAAAACATATTCAAGTAAAAATAAAAATAAAAAATTATTTTGTAATAGAACTCAATCTATAAATAATATAAAAATGTTAGAAAATGCGGTGTGGTGCGGCTCGAGTAGCTACTTGCTAGAAAATGCAGTGCGGTACGGTGCGGGTCGGCTGCATGTAGCCATGCCTTAAAGGCTTTTCCAGACCGGCGCGAATTATTCGCAGCGGAAGCGGCAACGAAGCGCCACTTTAGACGCAGCGTTTGTTTTAAAATGAATTATGATTCATCGGATGAAGAGGCGGCACTTTTGTTACTTACCTTAGATGCGGAAAAAAACGCCGGGTTAGTATTATTTCCCAGCACGGAATAGAGTGTTTTTTTTATCTAGTTCACAAACTATTTTCGATCAATATAATCCTACTGGTTTATTTTTTTTAATACCCAACATTGCAATATTACATAACACTTTCATTTAATTCTTTTCCGATTTCAAGCCATATTTTGTCTTCCTTCCTTATATTTTTGTAATCTTCTTGTGATAAATCATATAAAATAGGATAATTTCAAACCATTTCTATTTTCTTTTGTTTTCATCATTATTTTTAACTTGTGGTAAAGACGTGGCAGCGATAAAAACCTCGGTGAAAAGCGAATAAAAGCGTCGCACGATTGCAACCGCAACTCTACACTGCCGCGCCGGTTTGAACACGTTTATAAGCCGCCACATATTTACACCGCTGCGAATTTATCAACGTGAATTATTCGCAGCGGCAGCGAATAATTCGCGCTGGTCTGAGGGAGCCTTTAAGTGACTTTTAGCCTAGGAAAGACAACTATTTTTAAAACACAATTCCACCTATAGTCCGATTTTCCTACTTATAACCATCTGAAAGGCCTTTTCTTCTACCAGTATCCTACACTGTAGTAGGGCAATGGTAGTATGGTAGTTGCTACCATTGGTAATAAAACTGGATTATACAACTTTCATTTATTTAAGTGAAAAAAAAAGAGAATTTCAAGAAACACTCTGAATGCATAAGCCAAATATAATTTATGAGGAAGAAAATTATATAATACTGTATATTTGAGTTATTAAATTATTTCGGCAAAAATTCACATTGATGGATTGTGTATTAAAATTTGATTCAAAACAATGTACTCTTTGTCCGAATTTTAGCCTTGTAAAAGTTTAAAGGTTTAAAAACTGTGCAACTCTTCTGAAAATATGGGATGTATAAACACACGTTGGTTCAGGAAATCACCACCAGAGCTGGACACTGATGTATTTTTGTGCACGGGGTATGTAGGTTGGGTGTGAGAGATTATATCCTGGCTCCCCCCCCACCCTTCTCCCCATATCCCACTCCTCCATCTAGTTATTTCCTTTTGGAAAAATAACTGATCCACACAGTGAAAACCATGTTTTGACAAAAATTGTATTTATTACCAGTAAGGAATGATACTAAAGCGCAAAATGTTTTTAACGTATATATATTTACCCCCTTCTTTAAAATGCAATACCAAATTCAAATATGTCATTCTCATATATTTTGGTTTTCCGATGATGGATGTATCAGTGTGCGAATCCCGGCTTGATGTACTAAGGTTGTTTTTACAGTATTGTGATATAAATTTATCTATCTGCTTTAGAAAGTGGTTTATTTCGGAACTGTTATAATATTAATTTATTTTATGTTTTTGGACTCTTATAACATCTTGCTGTCATTTGAAGAACTAATTGCCCCTAGCGGAAGAGATTATTATTCTCGTTTGGATTTTGGTGAGAAATTTAAATTAATTTTAAAAATGATTTATGTTTTTTGTTGAATTATAATATTAAGTTATTATTATAATAATACTTTCACTGTCTAAAGATTAAGATTTTTTTTGTTATAAATCTCGGCAACTAGTGTTCTTCTAGGCCAGAAGTTATTTTTAAAAAGAAAGAACATATTTGTGGACATTTATAGTAACTTACGTCCGAAAACTTCATCAAAAAAAAGTATTAAGTTCTGAATAAGGTCAAGAGCAAGTCTTCAGGGAAGATTCTGTAAAAATTCAAGGCCTGCAATATATTTGCTACCAAAGCCTTAGATCACCATTCTACATGAACATTATTGGGTGAGACCAAATTTATCATCTATCATCACCTGTTGCTAAGGAGTATAAAATACATTTTTGAAAAACTCATTCTTTTAACATGCTATACAAATATTTAAAACCTGGTGTTATTTCATCCAAAAGACTATTTATGTATCGTAATTAATAACTATTATTTTGTCATCACAATTCAAGTGAGAATCTTACATTTTTTAAGTACTGCCCCAACAATACTTTTATTAATTTTATAACATAGGAGGCATGCCTTATTAGGTAGGGTTTATTTAAAGGTTTTTTTCTCTTCAACAGTAGTTACAAAAACACTATAAATTTAATTGTGTAATTTATTTATTTGTTTATTTATAATATTAATGTACAGTACATTGTATTTTGAACATTACATTACATTTATAGATAGTTTCAGTAGGTTGGATGTTCATGTCAAGAATAATAATCTGCTCCAGGAAAATATGCAGTCCATTATTTTAAGTGTTCAAAAATTTTTAAAAAATTTAGGAATAGTCCTGTGAGAAGAGGTTTTCGTATCACCACTGAGCAGTTTCTGGGGATTTACTTATTGAATAAAACCCGCCTCAGTGGCGTAGTTGGCTAACGCGCCAGTCGCGTTGAGTCAGACCACCAAGGACGGGGAGATCGAGGTTTGAATCTCGGTCGGGTGAACTGGGGGGTGGGGTTTCCTAAATGGTTTTCCACTCTCCCTCCACACAAATGCGGGTTCACTTCCTCTAAATTCAACCTTCCCATTTCCTAATCCATTAGTGTAATTAGTACTAAAGCGTATAACCCGAACGGGTAGTAAGACGCGGTGCTAAAAAAAAAAACTTATTGAATAAAAAATCTACCTACCTCAGAAAATAAAAGGGGTTGGTAGTTGGTGCCCAATACTATACCAATTAAATAAGATTCATTTATTCATACTCAATCTTGATCTATATCACAAACAAATAAATAAATAAATAAATAATTATAGATATAAAAATTTTAAATACATATTTTAACCACAGAATAGTTTTTCCCTCACTCTACACGTAAGTGTGAGTATATTTCCTTTAAATTATACCTGACTCCTCCAAAAAACTAACTGGTAAATGAAAAAAAACAACATAAACTGAAACCCGGTTCGATTTCCTTGTCCATTTGCTATTTATAAATAAAAGATATTTAAAAAATATTATTTTTGATAACGTCAACATCCAATTTACTTTGGCTATTATTGAATTAAGTTGCTCAACTCTATCCGATAGCGTCCACAGCAATAACTTTATTCTCAATCTAAAAAAACTCACACTCTCTCACGCTTTGTGATTTGTTTAGTAAGTACTCACACACAAAGAGTGAACGTTAATAATATCCTACGTTCGGAGGTAGTATTCACATCCATACAATCCTGAACACATTACTGTAATGCATTCTCGCTTCAAGATTATGTCAGAAAAAAAACCCACACATATAGAATAAAAACCACGATTTTAAAAAGGTTTTATTGGGTGACCTGGTGGTCTAGGGGTAAGGTGTCAGACTGTGTTGGGGGTCCGGGGTTCAATCCTCGGTCCCGGCACAGATTTATCTGATTGCCAAACCCTTCCTTCACCTCTGACAAGCCGTGTATTAATCACAACTTGTGAATGTGAGGAATGCCAGGCCTCCACCGTGGTTCGGATGCCACGTTAAACTGTAGGTCCTCCATTTCATCCCATAATCACCCTACCATTACACATTAGCGTAAGTGCGTATAACCCGAACTGCTAGTAAGACGCGGCGCTAATAATAATAATAATAAAAGGTTTTATTACGGCACTGTTTCAGGAATGAAATTTATTATTTAGCACCGCGTCTTACTACCCGTTCGGTTTATACGCTTAAGTACTATTTACGCTAATGGGTTAGGAATTGGTAAGGTTGAATATAGAAGAAGTGAACCCGTACTTGCGTGGAGGGAAAGTGGAAAACCATTTAGGAAAAGCAACCTCCAGTTCACCCGACCGAGATTCGAACTTCAATCTCCCTGTCCTCGGCAGTCGAGCTCAACACGACTAGCTCGTTAGCTAACTATGCCACCGAGGCGGGTAGGAATGAAGCTGATGAGGGCGTAAAGTTTATATTCACAAAAACAATTAAAATATGTGTGCAAAGAGACTTAATACATAACAGCTTCATTCGTATTTCAAGAATTATCGACGATTCCAATGGCTGTTTTAGTAGGTTTCTACTAAGAAGCAACTGTAATAAAATACAAACATATTTTTTTACGTTTAACATTATAACATTATACTTTATTATTGGTATCATTTCATAGGGATTGAAATTAACTTATATATTAAAAGTGACTTCTGAATTCCAAATAAAATGATATTTGAATATCTTTAAATTGATTTAACAGCTTTCATAACTGTCAAAAAGTTTATTCCTTTCTTGGGTGACCTGGTGGTCTAGGGGTAAGGTGTCGAACTTCTGAGCTGGCGACCGGGGTTCAATCCTCGGTCCCGGCACAGATTTATCTAATTACCAAACCCTTCCTTCACCTCTGACAAGATGTGTATTAATCACAACTTGTGAATGTGAGGAATGCCAGGCCTCCACCGTGGTTCAGATTCCACGTTAAACTGTAGGTCCTCCATTTCATCTCACAATCACCCTACCATTACACATTAGCGTAAGTGCGTATAACCCGAACGGGTAGTAAGACGCGGTGCTAATAATAATAATAATAATAATAATAATAATAATTCCTTTCTTAATCAGACTGTACTTAAAAAAATCTTGTATTAATTCATAACGAGATTTTTATAGCACCATGTCTCACTACCCATTCGGGTTGTACGCTGATGTACTAATTAAACTAATAAGTTAGGGATGAGGAAGGTTGAATTTAGAGGTAGAGTACCCGCATATGCATGGAGAAAGAGATTGGGAAACCATTTAGGAAAACCATCCTCAATACATCTGACCGGATTCGAACCACGATCTACCCGTCAATGGCAGTCTATTTTATTGCAAGAGTAGCACCTTAGACCATGTGGCCACTGAAGTGGCCTATAGAAAACTTATTTTGTAAATTAGTACGTTCAACAACAGAGTTACCAGCATTGGTGGCCACGTGGGTGAAGTTGTTAAACTCATCTGGTATGATTTCCTTGTGATTGGGAGGTTGGGTTTCAAATACTATCAGAGAAAACTGTGGTTATTTATAATTAAACACGCAAATGCGAGTACATTTCTTCTAAGTTATGCCTAACTTCATCATTCCTACTCCATTAGTGTAGACCTAATCAAGCGGTTAGCACGGTCAAGTGCAAAATTAAAAGATTAGGCTAATTAACTGCTAAATGAAGAGGATAGCTTAGAATAGCTGCACTCCCATATGCGTAGAGAAAATATGAGAAGATCTACAACTATAGATCTTATGTGAAGAACCATCCTTAGACCCACGCCAGTGGGCACTGGGTCAAAATGTCAAACTCATTTACTATAGTTTGTCGGTTACAAGGAGGTCGGGGTATGAATCCCGGCCGGTCATACTAAGGCTAATTTGAGATACAAGACTTCCTTCTTTCTCCAAGCAAATTTGTGTACATTTGCTTATTCTTCTATCGTTATTATAATTAATATATGGCCAAAGGAATACTAAGCCATGGTGGAAATAGACAACCAAATAACTACAATTTTAATCTATTCCTTTAAATCACTTACCCGCCTCGGTGGCGTAGTTGGCTAACGCGCTAGTCGTGTTGAGCTCGACCGTCGAGGACGGGGAGATCGAGGTTCGAATCTCGGTCGGGTGAACTGGGAGTGGTTTTTCCTAAATGGTTTTCCATTCTCCCTCCACGCAGATGCGGGTTCACTTCCTCTATATTCAACCTTCCCAATTCCTAATCCATTAGCGTAATTAGTATTTAAGCGTATAACCCGAACGGGTAGTAAGACGTGGTGCTAAATATTATTATTATTTAAATCACTCGGCTATAATTTCGGGTTGTTTGCAACGAAAATATATTTTTTTAAATAATAATTAGTTGATACTCATGTTGCGACTTTGTATTCCAGTAAAATTTTAAAATGACTGTTCGCATTTTGGATGAAAATATCTGGGTCTATCCGTATTTATTTACATACTAATGAGTTAGATATGATGAAGGTGTAATTTAGAGAAAAGTGATCTCATTTGCATTAAGGGAAAGTCGCAAACCATTTAGTAAAAATATCCTTTGCAGGCCTACACTCGACCATGATTTGAACACTGACCCTCCTGTTATCGGCAAATTAAACCTTATGAAAATTATGTATTTGTACACGTTGTTACACCCCACTCTGCATCCTTTTATTTACAACCACAAATAATATAAAAGGGAGGGGGCGTAATCTAAGGAACATATAAAAAGAGAAATCATATGCAAGATTTAATAACAACAATATAAATGGTTTATTCAAAGCAATAACAGCAGAGCAGAAATCTTTACATGGTCTCAAAAATCAAAATGAGTTATGTTGAAAATCAAAAACATAAACAATTATTTCGCGCAGTTAACATGAGTGAATCTTCCCTCATACTTAATATATCTTACAATCAAATGGGTCATTATTGAAGAGACAGAACAACCCATAAAATAGATTAAAGTACATAAATTAAAGCAAGTAATGTTCATATAAGGGCCTTATGGGCCTTATTACACTGTTCCGAAAGTATCTGATTCACACCAATGAAAGCAGACTTCAAAAAAATTAATAATAAATATTAAATATTTATTAGACATTTTACAACACACGAGAGTTTGGCTAACAGACTTTAGTCAAACTCCCGTGGGACTATATAATCTCGACACAAAATTTGGAAAAGTTCACTTACTTGTGATTTTAAAGTAAATACACTTCTAGAAACAAAGCATAGCAAAAGATTTGAAAATGTTCTAATACAAAATTGATCTCAATATTAATTTTATCAGTCAAAAATGTTACGTTACAAAAATTTATTTATATAAATATAAATTACAAAAAGACTACTTTAATATTATCAAAATAATTATTAGTAACCACAATTTAAAAAAAAAATATTTTAACGTGTTCAACACAAAATCAACTAATTCTTGTGGCTATCTAAAAAATTTTTTTTAAGAAATACAGCATACTCTAGAGCCAAAGTGGCGACAGACAAAATATAAGTCTCATTTCAAAAATAAATGTTCAGGTAAAAAAAATATCAAATAGAAAAATTACGACGCCCAACTTGGCTAACACTAAAAGTTAAATTTAAATTAAAGTCCAATATATAAACTGCCATAGTTTAAGTCCGTAGAATATGAAAGTTTATCCTGACATTGTCCAGGTCCAGTACAGCACTCCTCCATCAAGTGTAGATTGAATAGTCATTTTAGCATACACGAACATCACTCTATATAGATCTCCATCCGCCTTCTAGAACATTTCTTCTATCACCTGGTGTTGTTTTCGTAGTTCATGATTCTCCCATCATAGGGCAGGTAAGCAGTCTTCCTCTAGTCGAGGCAAGATCTGCATGGCCCATTTCAGTGTTGCTTTGATCAAATCGGTGGGGATATCAGCTGTTGGAACCTCATAGCTCGCTTGGTCAACTCCCCGTACTAGGCTTATATAGGTGTTGGTCCGTCTTGGTCGTTGCTCTACCCAGAAGATACATTAGGTAAGTACATGAAAAGTTTTATTTGTAGGGTGGATATTATCCTATTGAATTGTTGTTGAATATTGTTCAAATTGTCTATTCTATTGTACCAAACTACGAGAACTACAATAGATAGGAGTACTATTGTAGGGATTTAATTAGTTTCTATATTTTTTGGAGCGGGTAGTATGAATCCAAAGGCGAGTTACGTGTGAAGGTTTACATGGGGGGCGAGTCCTAATGTAACACAATGTTACAATGTGTTCACCAATTTATGTAAGAATAAACTTAAAACAGTACAAAATAAACGTTACTTAAAATAAGGTTTAATTTGCGTGTTCTTAACTGGACAACTTTAGTGCATTTTGATTATTTTTTTGTCAAAGCCTTAGAAAGTTGCAACAAAAATAAATATCATATAAATGAAGATAAAATCTGTTTGCATCGACATGATTGATCAGCGATGTCAAATCCCGTAGCAACACAAAAAAGTTATCGAGATAAACACTTAAAGCCTTTCCTTGTTGCATTTTTTATTCATATTTTGGAATAAAATATAAAGATGCAAGCGAATAAATTTAAACGCTATAACATATTAATTCTTGTAAGTTAATAAATTTTGATGTGCTTTAAAAACTCGTATTGTTATCTAAAGACTATTCATATTTACTGGGTATAGTATCACACCACGCCTAGTGTACACATGTAGTGGTGTAGATAGGATATATTTGGGGGGAGTGTTGTTCTTGTGAATTATTTTTATTTATTTCGAAATAGAATTCCGGTAAAAATGTAACTTCTTTAAGTAATTATAAATAAAGTATGGCTACTAGCGATTGTATTAAATATTACGTTATAACTGTTGACCGAACAAAGCGACTTCCTGTTTTAACACGACCATTTGGAATTTTTTGTCTTTCTGTCAATCTAATTTATTTCGCGATCAGTGCCAAATTCGTAGACACATTTTAAGAGCGCTATATAGCTAGCCTCTTACTTCACATTGATGTATTGGAAGTGAAAATGTCATGCAGTGGGGGCTGGACTAGCCAGCAGGACAGAAGGCAGGTATTGGCTCAGTGATTAGTAGCTTGAGCGCGTTAATTAGAGGGTGGGGGAGCGCGTTACTTCCCCTTATTTCAGTATATCTCTTGGTCGGCACGCTCGACGCTCAGACAGCAGTGAGAACCATGATATCTGAGCAGGGAGTCAAAATGACATTGTTATCTGTTTTATAAACTAACATTTTAAGGGTTCCGGTTCTGGTTCGAATAAAATAAAGGTTACTATTATTTTCGATTGCTATAAGGTTCCACTTCTTTTAAAACTATAACAACTAATTTTTATCTTTTAATTTATTACAACATCTTACTACCCGGTAGGTTTATACATTTTTGTAACAATTTCTCTAATGTTTAATTAAGAATAAGGAAGGTTTGTTAAGGGAATGTATATATATACATATATGTGGTAGGAGAGTTGGTATAAAACTACCCTCAATACTACTGACCAAGATTTGAACCTCAATCTTTTTATCATCGGCAGTCTAATATAGACCATGCGACCTTGTACACCCAGGTGACCCGGAGATTGATATCAGACCTAATTATATATTTATAAACAAATTCGGTTAAATATGTAAATGAGTTTAAATATCTAGTCACAATTATTTTAACTAGCAATAACGATATTAGATTGGAAATTAGGAGAAGTATAAATTTGGGAAATGCGTCCTATTACTCGGTCAGTAAGTTGTTGATAATCTCGGCTGCTATCAAGGAATGTATAGCTCAGAATAAGCAAAACAATTATTTTACCGGTTGATATCTATGGTTGTTAAATGTCGTCTCTTACTTAATTTACTGTGTTTGAAAAAAAGATGCTTAGGAAAATACTTGGTGCAAAAACGGACGAGTCTACTAAAAAGTGAAGGAGGTTTCATAATGATGAGTTACATACCCTATACTCATCACAAGACATTGTTAAGATAATAAAGTTCCGTAGATTAGGATGTGCAGAACATATAGCGTGAATGGGTGAATGGGGTAATCTAGAACTTTGTTCAAGGTAATGACTAGGTAACCCAATGGGAAGAGGTAATTGGGAAGATCTAGATGCATATAAGATGATAGCAATATAAAGGAACCGAAAGAAATAGTGTGTAATGAAGTGGACTGAATAGTGCTAGCTCAATATAGCATATTGCATAAATATAGCATGGACGTAGCGAGGGGGTAATAATGGGGTTCAAACACCTCACATCTCCCCAAAAATTTCTGAAGTTTTTAATGTTGATCGCAAAATAATGTTTGTGAAACCATTTATCTTAATTTAACTCTGCAATCCGATCTTCAGAGATACTAGTTTATCATCTAAAAGCATTCATTTTTCAAAAATTGTAGGGAGAAGACAACTTCATATAGCTTTTAAAGGCATTTAATTTGATTGTAAAAAAAAAAAAGTGAGGAGCCCTCTAAATAGTTTTATTTAGGCATAAAAATTTCTGGAGTAGGACCGCTATATAATTATTTTGAGGGGATCTAATTTATAAAAAATCTGTTCTATCGCTTTTTAAAATCACTCCAAATGATTTCTAGAAGAGTATATTTTTCATAATTTTTTCCAAGTGTGGACCACTCTAAATAGCTTTTGAGGGCATCCAAGTTTCGAAAAATTTTTGGAGGAGGGCTTCCAATTCCTCACTTGACTTAGGAGCCAGGACTTTAAGAACACCCTTATTTTTTACTAATTACCCTTATTACACAAATACCACTGGATAGTATTATTACCTATAAAATAAAAATATTTACCGGGCCTACCTATCAATTTTAATTGTTGACCGAAAAAAGTAACCACGTTCTTCCCCATACAAGTTCCTACTATGTTGTTACTATACATAATGACAAAGAAAGACATACAAAAATGTACTATCCGTGAAAAGTAGACCTTCAAATAGCTTCAAAAGACATCCACGGTCTAAAATTTTAGCCCTGCAAATTCATATCAAACTAATTTCCTTATTACATTCCTGTGTTGGAAAAGATAATTTTAGGCCGAAATGAAACATCGGGCTATAAATACTTAAATACGGTGAAACTCTTAAGCTGCATTTATGAGTGTTGAGGTGTGGCACCGGCGTCACGGCCTATGGGGATTCGGGAACTGTTACTCCCAATATTTTACCAAATGGGGAACTGAAGAATAGGATATATCGACATGAGGAAAAAAAACTATCCCGTCTACGATAATTTTTTACAAATCAATAAAAACATTGAGAATTTCTTACTATCGTCTGAATACCGTAGGCATACCGTCATTGAATTATACAAAAATATTTCTGCGCCGAATATAGCCAAGATCAAAGGAGGGAGGTTATAGACTTATTATGCTTCTGCTTCTAAATCAAGGTTGGATAAAACAATGAATAAAAATTTACTTTCACTGAATAAATACATTTACGACACCAACTTTTCAGAGTTCAATGTGATAATTTTACCCTACTTGCAAACAGCTGACATACATTCTGGTGATTGCAACATCTTAAAGTATCTAAAAGTTGATACATTGACAATAGTGGGGGAAGGGGAAATTCTTTAGTAAAAATAATACTTTACCTTATGATGAGAATAACAAGAGATTTAACCACCTGGCTGGCCGCGTGGTCTAACGTGTTACTCTCGTGTTGGATTAGAATGCCAAAGACGGGGAGATTGAGTTTCGACCCCAGTCGATGGTGGTTTTTCCTAAATGGTTTTCAAATCTCCATCCACACAAATGTAGGTGATTTCTTCCCAATTAAACCTTCCTAATACCTAACCCATTAGTGTAATTAGTACATAAGTGAATAACCCGAACGGGCAGTAAAACGTGGTGCTAAAAAAAAGAGAGTTAGGAAGGTAAGGGAGGGATATATCTTCATCCCTCCAATATGGTGACTCCAGGGTGGTGACGTGAGTGGCTGAAAGATGAAATGAGATTGGAGTTGTGCCGGAATGAAGATGTGGGACTAAACTAAGCACTATGAGAAGACCGATTCTTAAACCACCACTCAGTGTCATGGTTACAATATTCAGGTCAGGTATCAAATACAAATTCTGACGGGGCTGGAATCCAAACCAGAAATATAAGACATTTCTTTAATCTGTGTGTGCAAATAGAATCTTAGTCACAAATAAAAAATTGTTGGCAAATCACAAAAAGCTGTTCATATATTTTGTATGATGATAGTTTTGAGATGAAATAACCAATGAGTGTTGTGCACCAGTGTTATTTGGAATAAAAAACAGCCTGAAAAATCACAGATAAAATTAAAAATAACGGTGACTGGCACAACCTGCCAGCCGCTTCGAAGCCACTGTATCTAGCTAGACTTTGTTTCTCCTTTCTCACCTTACCTGCTCTTGCTGGGTCTCTTTCCCCCAATTTAAGCTCCACGTGGCCGGTTAGGAATAAGAGCTGCAAGAGCGCGTCAGCAGACGGATTCAAAATTACAAAAAAATGTCTTTCATTTTAGGTAAATTTAGGCAGATTTTCAGTTGTGGCTGTGTAATATTTATACACAGCTTTGTTCAGAATTTGGTAATCCATGTTTTTATGTATCTACATCTATGTTTTCAGTTATACTTTTTTGTAAAATAATGCTGAAAACCCCCATTTGAAGATTTTTAAGGAAAAAAATTAATAAAGACTTTTTTAACACACATAATCATTTAATAGTCCTTTCTTTTATTGGAGAAATAATATTAAATATTATATCTCATATTTACGACTAGGTATAACCCTAGAATATTTTCTCCAAAATACGTCACTTTATGACACTATATAGGACTCTTAACGAAATTTTGCAGGGACATTCTTTGAACCTAGGCCACCGAACAACATAAGTTATGTGTAACCTATTGCGAGTCTGACGTCATGATCCACGTGAACAATGATTATTCTTTATTAATATAAAGTAATATTTAATGTACTATTCATTGGTTTTCAGTTTAATTTGCAAAGAAAAATATCAACTTCCAATCCAAAGAGAAATAACAAAAGATATTTCAACTTGAATTTGGAAGAGAAATATTAAAGCCCTTGGCTCTGTAGAGTGCTAGTATAAAACATATTTTGTGTGAGGGTGGCCGGGAGGGTGAAAGGGATGGCGTGGCTTCACAACTAACCAAAGTATCCTTCCACGCCAACAAGAACAGACGGATCATGGAAACCGTAGATGGCGCTAGCTATTGGACAGGTCTTGCGGAAAACTCATACGTTTTTAAAATATCAATTTTCTCGAAAACGAGTGATTTTACATTTTCTTATTTTTTGTTATGAAGCCGGCAGTTTCCATTGAAAAAGGTCTATTTGATAGATATTTGATCACTGTTAAAATGATAGTGGAGGTGTTTAGATAAAAAGTATAGCTTGATTAACATGCTTCTATTCTTGAACAAACCGTTTCCGAAAAGAAAATGGCAAAACAATAAAAATTCTTTAAGATAGTTGTTTCCACGCCAAATGAAAAGGGCCAATCGCCTAAAGACGGTAGAAACGATAATGACATAGTATTATTATTAACATGAAGTACTTAGTAGTTTTCGAATGGATGAAGTAAGGTCTCTTTTTCACAGAACTAGAGGTTATTAACATAATTTGAGGTTTTATGAATTCCCAATATCCTGGGTCAACTTCAGAGTTATGGAAGGATCTCGTAAAATACGGAAGAGGTGACAACCGTTGTATGTATGCTACTGTAAACGTGCTGAATGTGATGAGTTTGTACAGTCACCGGTGATTCTACAAAGCCACTGGTTCACTTGGGGAATGTAAAAAATTTATTTAATATTTCACATACTCGCCGAACATTTTACAAAACCACTGGTGAGTTTACAAAATTACCATCAACCACCAGTAAATATTAATAAGTCACGTAAAGACTAGGTTTGATTAGGTTAGTTTAGGCAAGTTAGGCTAGTTTAGACAAGCTTAGACTAGTTTATTTTAGCTTAGGTTAGGTTAAAATAGGTTAGTTTAGGTTGGTTTGGATTTGTGTCCTATATTTTTATCCACACACACTAGATATTTTATTAAATAACCGGTAAATGTAGCTAATCCAGTTCATGTTTCATACTTTCATCAAACTGCATTGGGAAACTTATAAAATCACTGGTAAATTTAGATAAATCCTATTATTTATTAAATAAACCATCGCTTTCGGTGATTCTATACATTCACTGGTTATTTTACATAATAAAGAGCTCAGCACATTCACAGTAAGATACATTGATTTTCTTAAAAACGGAAATTTGAAAAACCTTTTAGAAAACTCAAACCTATTCTTTATGATCAACATTTATAGAATGTTACTATATTGTTAGTGTTATTTTATAGGTAGGCTATTGGTAATGTATATCAAACTCGATTGCTGCAGATCACATGATTTGACGTATGAATATGTGAAAGTAGATTTAGCAGCCATATAAGTTTCTTCCTATGAAAATTATACTGTACCAAGGACACTAAGCCTCCCCTTCAACTGATACAGACAAAGCAAAGACATTTCATGATATAGTTATTCTTAATCAATAATTTTACTGATCAATTAATGGTCATTAATAAGAAAAAAATTAGGGTGAGACTAAAAAAATAATCAAAATAATTATATTATAATAACAAAATGAAATAAAACGAAACTTTCCAAGAATTAAAATAAAAGTAACCTCTAATTAACACGAATATATTTGATCACTCTACTTAGAACATAAACACTTTTTTCTTTCATCTGTTTTGAATTATTTCATTATATATGTATGACATGCATGTATCACTGGACTAAATTTCAGCACTGTACAAACATTGTTTTTATTTAATAACTTGCCGTTTAATCTGTTTTTGAGCGGTCAAAACGTACCAAAATTTATCAAATAAGGACGTTCACCATTTGTCGATCAGCATTTTTATGGTCTATCCTTATACAATCCTGATCTAGCTATGTCAATCACTAACCAATTATGGCAATTAGTTAATTTAAATTTATAAATCGTGAAAAGAAAATATTGCAAAGTCCACAAACTTGAGTGCACAAACGAACGTAATACATTAAGTCAATATTTGCCTAAACGAATTTTTAATAAAAGTGAAAATAAGTAATACACATTGTTACAGAAACATGTCGGAAAAAATAGTATCACATTTCACCAAAGAGCTTAATTAAACAATATACTCTGTTAAAAAAATATTTATACTAATAGAAGATGTATGTATGTATGTATGTATGTATGTATGTATGTATGTATGTATGTATGTATGTATGTATGTATGTATGTATGTATGTATGTATGTATGTGTGTATGTGTGTGTGTGTATGTGTGTTGTATGTATGTATGTATGTATGTATGTATGTATGTATGTATGTATGTATGTATGTATGTATGTATGTATGTATGTATGTATGTATGTATGTATGTATGTATGTATGTATGTATGTATGTATGTATGTATGTATGTATGTATGTATGTATGTATGTATGTATGTATGTATGTATGTATGTATGTATGTATGTATGTATGTATGTATGTATGTATGTATGTATGTATGTATGTATGTATGTATGTATGTATGTATGTATGTATGTATGTATGTATGTATGTATGTATGTATGTATGTATGTATGTATGTATGTATGTATGTATGTATGTATGTATGTATGTATGTATGTATGTATGTATGTATGTATGTATGTATGTATGTATGTATGTATGTATGTAGATGTATGAGTATGTATGTATGTATGTATGTATGTATGTATGTATGTATGTATGTATGTATGTATGTATGTAGTAGTATGTATGTATGTATGTATGTAGTATGTATGTATGTATGTATGTATGTATGTATGTATGTATGTATGTATGTATGTATGTATGTATGTATGTATGTATGTATGTATGTATGTATGTATGTATGTATGTATGTATGTATGTATGTATGTATGTATGTATGTATGTATGTATGTATGTATGTATGTATGTATGTATGTATGTATGTATGTATGTATGTATGTATGTATGTATGTATGTATGTATGTATGTATGTATGTATGTATGTATGTATGTATGTATGTATGTATGTATGTATGTATGTATGTATGTATTAGTATGTATGTATGTATGTATGTATGTATGTATGTATGTATGTATGTATGTATGTATGTATGTATGTATGTATGTATGTATGTATGTATGTATGTATGTATGTATGTATATGTATGTAGTATGTATGTATGTATGTATGTATGTATGTATAAATTATTAGTAGCTTTCAATGATCTTGAAATCTGAAATTTGCTAGATGCGTAGAAGAACCACACTAGAGTTGTGCAAAACTTTCATACCTGAAAACTGATAAAAAAATATTATATGTAATTTATACTAGGTATTTAAGAAACAGCGGTGGAAATTACGACAGTGATAAAACTACTCGTCTTCAATACTATAAATGAGCGAGTGAATATTTGTATAGATACTTTTTTTTCATTTTGGCATTTTGGCAAAATGTCCAAAATCAAAGTATTAATAATCTATTAAATTAAATAAATACATTTTTACTATCATTTTCTTTTATAAAACCAAAGAGAGAGTGAATTTCTTAACCTAATAATTAGTTTATAAACGAAACCATTGTTATTTGTGATATTTAAAAAAATAGTTTTCTATAACATAAGTTCCGGAGATGCTTCAATTAAGTGTGCTAGAAATAAACTAGGCTGTGTATACTTTCTTCCTAAAATTAATGACAAAAAAAGATAAAACTGCATATTAGCCCGCAATGGTTTTCACGTGATCCAAGTTGTCAGACTCAACAATAAAACGGATTTCCGGTGACCGCGAGGTTGAGATTCGAATCTCAGTTAAGCGTATCTGGGTGGTTTACCCATTCCCTTTCTACACCAATACGGATTAAGTTTTATAATTACCCTGCTCGTCTATTCCACTTAGATTATGTCATTAATAACGGCGTTAAAAATACTAAATATATAAAGGATAAGAAACGCCTAGAGGTGAAGATGTATTAGTAACCTGCAGAGTAGAAACATCAAAACTTTGCTGACACTGTGTAACAATAGCGTCCAATGTGACTCAATTTTCAAACTACAATGTTCACCTTTGAGAAGGTCGATAGGTTGGTCACACTCAGAGGAAACCATTGGACCGCGAAAAAAAAAAAAAACTAAGTATAAGACTCACATACATATTTAGAAAAAAAAAGAAAAAAAAAGATAAACATCTCTAGCTCTCAACACTAAGGACATCTCTATTCATCACACCCCCCTCCAAATATCATGAATTTATCATACCCTCTCCATAGCTTTACCGCTGAATTCACAGACGCACACGAAGTCTGTAACTGATGCAAACAGATTCTTAGAACTCATAGATGTATATCTTCCTTCCTCCCCTCTCCCCCTCAACCAAAGATAGACCGACCTCGAAATACAAGGCGACACACAAGGTCCGCTTATTACAATGTTTCCCAAACTGTGATATGCGTGACAGTTCCCTATATTGAACTTATAACCAGCGAACCAGGACTGGAACCTTTGCATATTAGTGTGCGAGCGTTGCGTTATTGCTTGCCACCCACATCGACGGGCACGAGGACTGATTGTCAGGTTCATCTAGTATTGTTCTCTGGTGATGGTGGGTTAGGACTCGAATCCAGGTTGGGCATACCGTGTTTTGTTCTCCTAAATGTTTTTACACTTTCCCTCCACACAAATGTGAGTAAATTTCCTCTAAATGCTAGCTTACTCAATTCTACCTCATTAGCTAGATTCAAAGGGTACTTTATATTATTATTACTATCAAGTTGTTTATCTCTTATTTTTATCATCTAAAATTAATAATTATGTCCTATTTTTGTAATTATTCATCAGTATGTATAATTATTTAACTATTATTATTTATTTTATTTTGTTATTATACGTTCTTGCATGGTACTTGTGTACTTTTCAGTGCTGGCCTGTCATAGGTTTCACGACTGTTGACCAGCTCTATAATAAATGAAATTATTATTATTATTGTTATTAGGTGTTCTGTCTTTCGCATTACCTTTGTTAGTGAACTTAGACCTGCCAATGTGCCCTGTCCTCTGCCTACTCCTCAGCTCCCAGAATTATTTTCTTTCCTTCAAGTCATCCAATAATTGACTCCTTCTTCCCAATCTCCTCTTTCCCACAACCTTTACTTCTATGACGTCGTACAGAAGACAGTGGATTTGTCCGATCCAGTTTGATTTGTACCGAAGAATCACATCCAAAATGGTTCCCTTATCACTCATTCTTCTTAGGACTTCTTCATTTGTCACCATGTTTGTCCACCTGATCTTCTCAAGTCTTCTCCAGCACTACATTTCAAAGCTCTCCAATAATTTTTTTTTTCCATATTCTTGAGAGTCCAAGTTTCTGCTCCATAAAGCGCGTTGCTCCAAGTGTAGCATTTCATCAGTTTCTTCCTCAGTTGCAGACTCAACTTTCTGGTCAGCAGTAATCTCTTGTTGAAAGCTTCCTTGACCATGTTGATCCTCGACCTAATTCCTTGGTGAAGTAGGCAACCTTTGTTAGCAGACTTTACAGGTACTTAACTGCTATACGCCTGGTTTCTTCTTCATTTTTTGAAATACCCATCACTTTTGACTTCTCAATGTTGATCTTCATGTCATATTATCTTTTCCCTGTCTCCACCAGCTGGTCCATCATTTCTTGCAATTCTTCTTCACTTTTGGCCAGCAATGATAGATCATTATAATCAAGAATATATATTTATATAGTATGTTTCTCTCTTTCAATATTGACGAAATGCTCCTCTTCTGGATGTGCTACATTCCAGTAGTGAAACTGCCCATTTAATGAATTGGGCAAATTTCTGATCACTTGGGGACCTGGCTTCTTCGCTTGACTATTTTACTAACTGGGCAAAAATTGGCCTGTAAGTGATGGGGAGATTGGGGTTTTAGTCTCGGTCGGATGTACTAGCGGTGGTTTTTCCTAAATGGTTTTCCACTCTAGCTCTCCACAAATGCGGGTATATATCCTCTAAATTTAACCTTCCTCATTCTTAACACACTCGCGTATTAGTACATATGCGTACAGCCCTAACGTATATTGAGATGCGGTGCTGGAAAAGAAAAAAAGGTTAAGATGGAAGGAAGAGTGAGTTCAAGGAAAGTATTTTTATAGTTTTTATGAATATAATATAGCTTGGCTGAATTGAATAAATATTAACTCAACAATTTAAATTTAGTTTAATCTTCTACATACTGTAACCTCAACAGTAATTATTTGTCATGGGAATTACATATGATTGGACCAGTATTGTCTCTATAATTTTAAAACTCCCTGTTTAAATGACCCGTTGCTTATGACAACTATTCAATAACTTTTGATAATACCGGGTAGAAAGTTATAAACATGTGTACTACGTATATATTTATTTATTTGAAAAATAGATAAATAATAGCATTCACAAAACTGCAAAAATAACGTACCTTAACACACGTTCTTCTCCATGTCACCTCAAGCTTGGTGCAAGAAATAGTGTACACATACAATTTAACCAAAATAAGAACTTTAATTTGTACGTTTTTGGATTTATAGAGTTAGGTGGTAGAGAAAAAAACACTCTCTTGACATATTTTAGAAACCGATCAATACTTTTTACCTGCTTTGGTGCCCTTCATAGTCTAAGGCGCTACTCTCGCAGTAGACTAGACTGCCGATGCGAACGATATCAAAGTTTGAATGGTTTTTTTCAAAATGGTTTTCCACTCTCCCTCCCCACAAATGCCGGTAGACATCCCATGAATATAACCATCCTCATCTATAAAACCATTAGCGTAATTAGTACATAAGCGTACGACCCGAACAGATAGAAAGGCAGTGTGCAATAAAAATAATACGTTTTTATCATAATTAGATTTTAAAAATGTGTTTTTAACTACTGAATCTGAGAGGCAGGTATGATAGGAATTTCTTAAACAATTTTCAATTGCATTAAGCCTGTAGAGAGGATGGGAAAACCTCAGCAAGAATTTTTTTTTAGAAAATGACTCGTAATCCATCCAGTCGAGAAATGAAGCACAGTCTACCAGTCAACAGGGGTTAGTTACATTGCTAGTCAAACGCCTTAAGCCGACAAGTCCATCGTTTTGGTTTCGAGCAAGATTTTGAAGAAAAACATGTCGTACTCGTTCTATAACATCTATCAGAATTACAGTAATTACGACTCATGCTCATCTTTTAGCGATGTCAAAATGTAAAAGGTACTTAGTAAAGGATTAATATAAATTTTAGTATTGTGTTCCGATTATTTGTAGTTTACAATCAATATAAATAATATAAATGGACACGGGATTTTAAAATATTTCATAAAGATTATTGGTAATTTTAAATTTCTTTAAAAGCAAACATTGTAAAATAACATTAAGTATATATGGTAAGCTCAGTGTAGCTGGCCGTGGAATAAAAATCATTCTACTAATTAGATTTATTAATTACGGGAGGTTGGATGCGAATCCCTCTTTGGTATGTTTGATGAATGTGTCTTTCTAAATGTATTTTTCACTCTCTCTCCACGTAAATGTGAGATATTTCCTTTTAATGAAATTACCTTAGTATTGTAATTGAATGTAAATTGCTGGACAGGAAGTAAGGCAAGGTGGAAACAACAAATATAACTTTTTATTTAAAAATATAATTTTATCACTTAGCGATGTACTGAAATGAGAATGTTGAGTCTTCTGCTGCCATCTAGAAGTTGAATCGGACTTCACTGCTTGAAATTAACTAAGAGGTACAATATATGCTCTAGAGAGGGCAGCTCATGTCGATATAACTTGCAGCGCTCGACGGAGAAAGCTACAACTTGTTGGTTCCGGTAGCTCAGTTAATTCATTTTCCTATATCCTCACTCCATGTTATATGTATTATATAATATTATTATAACGTGTTTCTAAACCCAGTTTATCTATCATAAGCGCTATTTCAGTTTTAGTCCAAGAGTAATATAAGCATTATGTTTATTAAATATATTAGATTTTTTTAGGAAGTGATTTATATATTTTTGTCTCGTATAAATTCTTGAGTTTCACCTTAGTTGATTACATAAAGAATTTCCACTTAAACTGAAGCGAAACGTCAACAAGGTTGGAATTATTTTGAGAGAAAAAATCATGCATCTAAACTATAAATTTATAAACCAGCATAAACAACCAAGATATATTTTTATTGTTTGATTGCCAATATACACATTGCAAATAAAATAATGTTTAACTAAATGATATGTATGCATATCATATTTTAGTTTCCTCAAGTTAACTGATTGAGATAATACCTAAACATTAGGTTAACTTTATAATATAATGCCAGATTATTCTGTGGACAATAAAAAATAATATCTTATCACTAGGCGATTTTCTTATAGACAATATCTTCATCTAGTGAACTGTAAAATGTATCACCAATTCAATAAGTCAATTGCAAAAATAACACCTAATCATCAAGTAAACCGTGAAAAAAGCACCTGATCATCAAGTTGATTGCACAAGATACCGCCTGATTATCAGATTTAATGGATAAGATAAGATCGGATGGTAAAAATTAGTCGATTAGTCAAGTCAATTTTTATTTTTTATTTATGTTATAAATTCCAAATATTTTCTTCTAAATTGAAGAAATCAAATGAAAATATTAGCTGGTATACACACCCAACCCCAGGGTCTTGTTCTTTATGGCTATCAAAAGTCTTCATTAGGATAATATCACCATAATGAACCCCTCAGTCGTATCATGATGTGGTATTCATTAGTGCAATATCACCATAATAGACCGCTCAGTCATATCATGATGTGGAATTCATTAGTGCAACATCACCATAATTAACCTCTCGGTCATATCATGTGGTATTCATTAGTGCAATATTACCATAACTAACCTCTCAGTCTTATCATGATATTGTATTCATTAGTGCAGTATCACCATAATGAACCTCTCAGTCTTATCATGATGTGGTATTCATTAGTGCAATATCACTATAATGAACCTTTCAGTCGTATCATGATGTGGTATTCATTAGTGCAATATCACCATAATAAACCTCTCAGTATTATCATGATGTGGTATTCATTAGTGCAATATCACCATAATGAACCTTTCAGTCGTATCATGATGTGGTATTCATTAGTGCAATATCACCATAATAAACCTCTCAGTATTATCATGATGTGGTATTCATTAGTGCAATATCACCATAATGAACCTTTCAGTCGTATCATGATGTGGTATTCATTAGTGCAATATCACCATAATAGACCTGTCAGTCTCATCATGATGTAGTATTAATTAGTGCAATATACCCATAATAAACCTCTCAGTCTTATCATGATATGGTATTCATTAGTGTAATATCGCACTAATGAACCTTTCAGTCGTATTCTGATGGAATATTCATTAGTGCAATACCAAACTAATGAACCTCCCAGTCGTATCCTATGAAGATCTGCCTCCAAGCCTTATGTTGACGACCGGTGTATATTAGCTCAACGATCACAGCTGCCAAATCTCCCGCGGTCCAAGTTTGCTCTAACTAAACAGATCAACAGCTCATTTATTTCATGGTTCCATTATCATGTGGGCAATATGGGAGGCGAGTAGGGGGGTAGTGGGTAGGAGGGAAGAGTTCTCCTAATATTGACTCTGGGTTAAAAGCCTGCCAGGGGTCACATATACACTTCCCTCCCCCTCTTACAATTCTCCTCTCGTCATGCCAGGGAGTGTTCATGATTACTAGGCCTACTTCTTCTTCGGTGACGCGTTAGACCATGAAAATACAGGTCATATTTCAATTTGACTAGTCTTCTGTGGGGGATGGATGAATAAGGAACATGCATTGGTGGGTACGCCAGCTAAGGCGTTGACTTCTTTTGGACTGGTTTGTAGTTGATGATATATCGGAACATGAATCCCCTAGATGCTTTATTAAAACAAATTAACTAAAATTAAATTTTCTTGTTACATTTGATTGACGTTGTTTTAATCTTTTTAGTTAAGATTTAAGGCCAATTTTAGAAGAACTGTTATCACAAAAGTTTTTAATACTATAGACGCCTAGGTGGCGTAGTTAGCTAATAAGCTGGTTTTGTGTTAAGCTAGACTGGCGAGGATGGGGGCAGTCCAGGTTCAAATCTCGCTCAGGTTAACTGGGGGTGGGGGTGGGGGGTAGGGTGAGTGGGTTCTAAATTTGCACGCAAATGCAGGTTCACTTTTTCTATATTAAATCTTCCTAATTTCTAACCCACTAGCGTAAATAATACTTAAGCGTATAACCCCAACGTGTAGTAAGATGTGGTGTTATATTTATATATATATAATAGTTCGATTACGACCGCCTGCACTGAATACTTGTAGCAATTTTTACTTTCTCGCTATCTTACAGGTAGAGAAAATATTGTGAACGTCAAAATAATTGAACTCGTGATTTTGATTAACGTCGACGTTTCATGACCCTCCGAATTCAAAAAAGTGGTTTTTGAATTTCTTTCTCTCGGTCTGTCTGTCTGTATGTACCTCGGAAAAGAGCTTAAAATATTTAACCGATCGGGCTAAAACCTGGTATCTAGAATTTTCATAGGGTTACCTCAAGAAGTTTTAGGAATTGGATATTTAATCTTAAAATTAAGGGTAGTTTACTGCAAAAAGAGAAAAAATCGATTTTCTCAAAATCGGTAGAGCCGATTTTGATTAAATTTAATTTCAAAACATTCACAACTATACCGAACAAAATGGCTAATCCAAATATTTCGGCAAAATGATTCTAAGGGTTCTGGTCTGAAGCGTAAATTCTCATTTTTTATAATATCTCCGAAACTATTTGAGATATGAAATTACTTAACATCGCCAATATGTAGGTCTATTTGTAAAACAAATCATTTATTTGAAACATATTTTTATAAACCCAATAACTTTCAAGCTATAGACAAATATATATGTATGTATATACATGTACATATATGTATATGTATATATATATATGTATTTCATGAGTCCCCGAACCCTAAAAAGTGATTTTGCAACGCAGTCTTTCTGTGTGTCTGTCTAACCCTAAAATTAAGAGCAGTTTACAAAAGGGTGAAAAGAGAAAAAATTCCAGTTTCTCAAAATCAGCCATAAGGATTTTGATTAAAAATCGTATATAGGCGTTGATCAAAATTATAAAAAAAATTGATTTTTTCATTTATTCATGAAAATGATTTTTACGGTACTTTACAGAAGTAAAAATGTCTATACATCCGCAACTATTTGAGATACTAAATAATTAATATTGTAAAATGTTAGCACTATTAAAAATTAAAAACTTTTATTTGAAATATATTTTTATAAAATCAATAATTTCTGCGATATTGGCAAATATATTGATACAATTTTGTGAGCTTTAGTTGTGAAGCGATAGGCCTACTACTTAAATTTTAACGTTGTGATTCTCTAATGCAATAGAATGAGCAAATAATTAACTCTTTCAAGAAGTTAATATTTTTTTACTTTAACCTCTTAGGGGAAATATTTGTACTGCACAGGGATGAATCCAGGATTTTCATGAGGGGGAGGAAAGTGGTTGTTATGATTGGGTCCGGAAGGGGGAGGGGCGGAACTTAAGAAATTTTGACATAAAAATACATCAAAATTTGAGAGTAGATCTTTAAGTAATTTTTCAGTGTAGCGCTAAACTTTATAACAATCCTCTGATGAGGGGTATAACTCGAAATTTGCTATTAGTATTGAAATTTAAGGAAATAATAAGAACATCAACAAAGAGAGATTATTAAGAGGGAAATAAGTTTAAACATTATAATAATTACTATGAAAATAGTTTTTTTAGCTATTCAATTATTTAGACAAAATAGATGAAATTTTCAGATCTCGAACAATTGAACATGAACTCCACTCTATTTTATAGATAATTATATCTCATTCTAAATCGAAATTTCACCACTAAACCATACTAGCACATTATGTGTGTGGTATTATTCAAAGATTTTGTTTGGAGCCCGATATTAAAAATAAATTATTTTAAACGTATTTATTTATTATTAACTATTGAAATAGTAATAATAAAAATAATAAAATAAATTTAAACCTAAACAATGTTTATGCCACAAGGTGAGAGGTACGCAACCTAAATTTAGGTAACTTCATTAATGACTATTTTCACCATTTTAATACTTGATTTGATTGTCTTAAGTATTTATAATAATTACCGTATATTAATCATTTAATAATATTACCAATAAAAATTTAAAAAAATGAAATCTGGTTAGTGAGATAGTAAGTTATTACGTTATAATAAAACTCGTAGTGACTTTAACATTGATTTAATTGGTTTAGTTTCTTTAAGGGGGGTGCGTGGCCTCTACGTTCCGTTCTAGATACGCTCCTGGTACAGCAGTGATCTACATTTCTCATTTTAGATTCAGAAGTCAATAATTACTTATTTTATTGGTCAAAATTTATAAAAGAGAAATTTAATAGCAAGATGATAAGGCGAATAAAATGCAGAAAATTTTAACTGGAAGTCAAAATATTAATACGAAGTGTTGACCCTTGGGGACCCAATATCTATATTTTTTTATTGGTCCAAATATACAAATGAACACGTTAATTCTTTAAAAATAAAATTATATAATTTAAAACCGTGAGTAAAAAATGTTCTACGTATGTATAGCACAACTTGTTCTCGGGTTCGCTAGTGTATATTATATTACGAATTTTGAATAAATATCTCCATTTTTAAACAGTAGAGCGAGAAAGTCCGCACGGATTTCTGTACTATTTATTTCTTATACATTTCTTCAAATGTGTCCTTATCTTGTTACAATAGACCACATTTTATTAAATAGTGTACTTACTAATATCTAATAATAACTAGGATTTTTTTACAAGACTTGGAAATAGACATTGAGTACAGTCGTGTGATAGGATCATACTTCAATTAAATTAATAAGTTATAAAATGACCTCTAGACACGGGAATAAAAACTGGAACCTTTGGCTTAGCAGCCCAAAGCTCACACAAGTAAAAGATTAAACTACAGTTAACTCTATTTCTGATAAAAAATAATACATTTATCTTTACATCACAAATAGTAATACCATATATAAGCAACTGGGCTGGTGAGGTGGTTCACATTACTGACTTTGACGCCAAATGCCTGGTTTCAAACCCATTAGAGTGCTCTGGAGATATTTTTATTTAATAAATTGTTTGATCCCATTTGTGACTTTCCATACTGTCTGCAGGTAAAAGCTTGTACATTTACATTCTTTCTCGTTTCGTCCATTCTCTTTACTAAGATTAATTAGTGAGTTTTTTCGAATAGTGCAAATTGAAAGTAAGATGCAAAATAGCTGTTTTGAGGAAATTCACTCACCTTAGCCTGAAATGTGGATGGAAAAACACAGTTATAAATCACATTTAAAAAACCATACCCAGTGAACTTTGCCAATATACAAACCTCACCCTTTCTGTCACCATAAATGCAGAGTCTTATACCTTAGACAGCATGACCACAGACGTGTGCTGTAAAATCTGGTATAGTTAATAGTGTCAAATAATGCTCACTAAGAAATGTCAGCTTCTTCATTGAAGTATAGGCAAGATTTTTTTTTACCCAAGTGTTTAGTAAAGGTAAGATTTTTTTACCCAAGTGTTTAGTAAAGGTACACGCTTAAGTTCGAAAAGAAATCATCAAATCGCAGACATTTTCTAGACTATTCGTAACTACTGTTTATACTAGCCTAATAAAGACAAACACAGCCGCCAAACTCAATACCAGCTAACTAGTACTTCTATGTGCTGTTTTCCACGTATCACTCCAGTCCTATTTTCACAGAAAGGGCATTTTAGAAAATATAAACTATATTTGCTGCCAAAAATGACAACATTTTAGTATATTAATAGTGTTATTTTATGTGTATTGATAATATTTATATTCCGAAACCTTAGCTCAGTCTGTAGCCTTCCTGTATACTGAACTAAGGGTTCTAGACTCGATTCCTGAGTTGGCTAAAATATTTATCATTGGTGAAATATGAGTTTCCCCCTTCGTATTGTTGAATTAACGGCAGTGGTTGGTTGTTGTGTCTGTTCTAGATTTAAGTTATTTTATAAGTTGTATATTCATACATCAGTCAGTATAGAAATTGCACGTTAAATACCTCAAATTAATGAAAAATAATTATATCTATCAAACGTTGTATAACTTTACGCAGAGATACGTGAAATTAGATCTAATCAATTTCTAGGTGTCAAATAAGGCTATTTCTTTGAAAATTGAACTTTAACCATCAAGGCAATCTGTATAGTTAAAATTTACGGGTTAAATGGTGAGGAAAGTAGAATCTAATCTACGTGTATCCCTATCTTTGCGAGAGAAATGTGGGGAATTATTTATGAAGAGAAACAAATCCCAGTACACCCGGATGAAGTTAGAAACCAGACCTTCCTGTCGCTAGACGAGACCACTATCTTAGTCTTTATACCTATCGGTGCGGGTTACCTCTTTTTAAAAGAGAGCCTAATTTCAAACTGATTAATTTTTGGACTCGCTGAGATTAAAACTCGGGACCGTTATATCAGTAAGCAAATGGGTAACCGACTAAGCCAAGGGGTTTGAAATTTTGCCTCAAAAATAGTGTGTTTTACTTTGACTTAAAAGGGTGGAGATCCATCCATAAGGGATGTTTTTAGTTGGAAGTTGTGATTTTTCATCCATTTTCTAGGCAAATTTCAGAATAGATACTCCTACTTATTTGAGCCATCTTTACCCTCTTAAATTAATCTAATAATAACCCAGTAGATTATTTAAACAATTTTAAATTGAAATACCAACTCGCCGCTTTATTAATGCACTCCCTTTACTCAGTCCAGCTTTCTTTTTTTTCCCACGACCTCATTTTTTGAAAACCTGACGCCGTCAGAACGACTACAGAGACTAGACAAACAAGAGCTGAACCAGAGTCCAGCAGACCCCGGATGATGTCGGTAGGCAGAGCGCCTGCGCATTGCTTTAGTTCTCAGGCGCGCCGCTAGATGGCTCGGGCGCCCGACCGACTGACGTCACGAGGGAACTCAACGTCGAGTGCACGCGAAGCTGCACAAGTATTTGATCAGGCTCTCACGGTCAGTGTTGCCAACTTGACGAACCTGATACTTCTTACTATACCAATACAATAAGTCATTGGCTTACATGGATTCGAGTTACGCGAATTTAAAGTTACTTGGTTGTGGAAAATCGATTTAAGAATAGCAGTGCCATTTATCAAGTGGCAAATACAATAGATGTCACGTGTTTTAGAACCATTCGATTTACGTGGTTTTTCAATTTGCGTACAGATATTTAGAAAAAATAAGCCACGTAGGTTGAGGACTTATTTTGGGATGTTACCCTTGAATAAATATCCTTTAATTCTAAATTAAAGGAACAATAAAATAAATTACATATTAATTTATAAATAAATATAGCCTAAATTATCAATGCTGTCGAGGCTTAATGCCATAGAATTTCTATTTTAGATGGTTACAAATTCTCACCCCTCTTCCCTCTTCCTCCCCAACTCCTGTAACTATAGTCATTGGTTTGGACCCCAGTGTGTACTAGTTTAATAAATATGTGGTATGATTGTTATTTAATCAAATATAATTGAGGACATACGCCACCTATTTTCACGTGTAGATTAATATCTTTTTTTCCCCCCATATTTTATAAACAAAATTAGTATCTTGCTGGGAAAAATACAATTCATTTCAAGTAGTGCGTGTACTATCACTCGAAACTATAGACTTTGCAGCCCTTGTTCCGGGACTAAAACAACTTAGGGAGTTATTTATATGGTGAACAACGTAATTCCTTCTTTATTGTTTTCGCAACACGTCATGACTATACTGAAAATTAAACTGCTTTAGGATCCGCGTGGTGGGTAGGCTGAGGAGCGTAGTTGCCACATAGCAGGAGTTTGCGCGTTACTATTATACAAGCATTCTCAGTGACTGTCAAGAAATCTGGCAACGCACATCGGCTGCTATGACAACTACTCTTCATGGATTGGTCGAGTATGTGGCGAGCCTCCAACCCCCACTCTGGCTGCACTGACCTAAATCTTAAAGTAGTTCAAAGCGCAGTATGATCTCGGGATCCGAACTACATAATCTCCATGCATAGCACCTAAATAATCTGGCCTACAGCACGGGGGAGTAATCAGGGAATTTTGACCAACAACAATACATCTCTTTTGTTGTTTAAAAAAGTATATTAATTTATTAACATTCATATTAGTAGTTATCATTAAATAAAAGACAAATACCATGTGACAAATTTTTCCATCCCATGCTATGCATCTCACTGACTGCCTGGGCTGTTCGCATATTTAAACTAAAGGGGTAACGACGAGGAAGGTATAATTTAGAATAAATGGACCTTAATTTTCGTCGAGGGAAAATAAGAGACCCTTTAGAAAAATAAACTTATGGACACCCATCCATTATTTGATCCCTAATTTCCCTATCACTGGTAAACGAGACTAGTCTAGACTGATGCCTCTGTAGTGTGGTGAAAACTATTAATTTATTGTAATTTCAATAAAATTATAATATTAACTATAAAATATTTGATAAATTGATGAACTTAAAGATAAGGATAAGAGTAAACAAACACTTAAAGTTTAATTGGTGGCTTGTCTACCTAACAAAATAAATGTCTTGAGTTCAACTATCGAGAATTCAAAAGAGAATATAAATTCTTGAAATCATGATCTCCTTTTATACTGTAAAAATTAACAGTCAGTTGTCTCAGAAGGAGCAACTTTTTTTAGCACCGTGTCTTACTATCCATTTGGGTTATGTGCTTAAATACTAATAATTGAAATAATTTGTTAGGGACTAGGAACATTTTAATTTAGAGGAAGTGTACCTACATTTGCGTGGAAGGTGAGTAAATTTGTTTTTAGGAAACACACCTTCAATACACCTGACAGGGATTGAACACCGGTCTCACCGTCTTGGTCAGTATTGCAAGATTAGCGCCTTGGACCATGCGGCCACCGAGGCAGGTAATAGCAAGCTAAAATCAATACTGCTAATATGTAGAATATCAACGTAAATTCCCTCAGTCATGCGAACAAACAAAACATACGCGTAAAGGAATCTCATTCGATCAAGCTGTAGGCTAAACAAACCTTACATTTGGTCAGCCGTGCCTCCCATCAAAACTTGGTGAAGCCGCCGTACACTGACTGCTAAGACACTGTCCAGAACTCACGCTCGATCTCAGGAAATCTCCCACACTGAGGTTTTAAGCCACGCGAGAGTTGGTGGCCTCCAGTTTCATAAATCCTTCCTTCATTTTGTTCTCTGATTTTTGACTGTTGGCCTTCCTTAGGTTTAAATGGTCTCTCCGTAAGAAAAGTAATAGAATTCGTAGTTGTGTCCATTCGGTATAAATTATACGTCCGCGAGTTAAGCCCTGCACACCAAGGGATGAACTTTACTTGTTTTTACTGTTTCAATAGGTTTTTCTAATTTCAACAATTAAATAAAGAAGACGTAAAGATGGAATCGAAATAAAAAAATAATTGCTGGGGTGATTGTTCAAATTATTTCAATAGTTGGATCTTCTGATACATTTTAATTAATTTGTTTGCCAATAATTAATAATATTTATTAATATTTATGTTAAATGTATAGCCAAAACAAAACCTCTTGCTAGAGTTGAAATGGCAAAAATTTTGTCCTCGGGGGTCTTGGGGTAAATGGGACCCGATATTCGTGGGTTTAAGCCCAACCGGGGTCGACGGATTTTTCTTTGGCGATAAAAATACGTAGCACAACATCCTTCAGAGGAGAAGTAAAGATGTCTGTCCCATGCGGATTGTGGCATATAAAAGAACTCTGGAAGGTATGTGAAAATACCTTTACTGGCAAAATAAATAGGCCCTTTCGCTCTCACTCATTGAAATTTTATTGTTCTGATATAATTAATTGTTTCAGAAGGTGCGCATTAATTACCTCAAATAAATAAGAAATATTAAAAGAAAATGGGCTTTTTTTTTAGCACCTCATCTTACTACAATATCATTGCTGAGGGAACTGTAAGTTTTATAGAGAAAAGCTTTATCTTCTTTCTCCCTCAGTCAAATGTTGCCAAATCTTCTCGCTCTTAGTTATGTCTGAATGTGGTGTGCTGCGGTCAAAAGAAGCTACTAGCAAACTTGACTAACTGGCGTTGCGAGACTTGTTTTATATTTGAGGGGATATTGATCACACACAAAAAACAAGATAACGCTGTTTCTCAATAGTAACCACGAAGTTCCCTCAACGATAATATTCAGGCTACCCATTTGGGCTATAAGCATATGTCCTAAGTACACTAATGTGTTAGGAATTTGGGAGGCAGGGGGTAAGTTTAGAAAAAGCGTAGTGTCTTTGAGTGGGGTGAGGGTGGATGTGTAAGGAGAGGAAAATACTGTTAGAACATCTGACTATTACTTCCATTATTATTCTTTTTTTTCAGCAAGTGAATCCTGGTTGTAGCCTACTCATTTTAATTACGCTATTAAGGAAGTTATAATTTATAGGAAATATAGAACTATCCAAGTTTGCGTTAAAGGATAGTGGAAAACCTAAAACCATTTAGAAAAAAATACCTCTTGATTCAACCAGACGGGAATCCAACCCCAGCCTCCCTATCACCAGCCAACCAGATTTTATTAGCCTGATATATAATCCACACGGCCACTGTTACAGGTTATTATTAGTATAAAAAAATTACTTGCCTTGGCAGCCATATGGTCCAAGGCAGAAATCTTCAACCTTTTTATGTCTAAGGGCCAAAGCTTATGTATCGTGTTGTCCACGGATTGCAATATTGTACCAACCACCGTGGTTCGGATTCCACGTTAAACTGTAGGTCCTCCATTTCATCTCACAATCACCCAACCATTGCACATTAGCGTAAGTGCGTATAACCCGAACGGGTAGTAAGACGCGGTGCTAATAATAATAATAATAATATTGTACCAACAATTTTCGGATTGAATACCTATTGAAATATTCGTAATAGCTCATTCTTATACCCTTACACTCATGCTAGGGATTAGGATTTATCATGAAGTATGTTCTTTGTGGGTTTTTCCCTATTTTTATATTTTTCATAGCAGAAGGTAGCGCATTATTTGTCTTGTCTACTAGAGCTGTAATTTATCGGTTCATAGTATATTGATATAAAAACCTAGTACCTTTCTTACCCACCTTGGTGGTGTAGTTGGATAACGCGCTAGTTTCGTGTTGAGCCAGACTGCTTAGGACTGGGATATCGAGGCTCGAATCTCTGTCGAGTGAACTGGGGCTGGTTTTTCCTAAAGAGTTTTCCATTCATCCTCCACGAAAATACGGGTTCACGTCCTCTAAATTCAACCTTCCCAATTCCTTATCTATTAGCGTAACTAGTGCTTAAGCGTTTAACCCAAACGGGTAGTAAGATTCAGTGCTAAAAAAACTCCACGTAAAAAGTAAAAAAAAATTATGAAATAACGTAAACTTAGTACGTAAATAAAAAAACATATTTATCTTATTAGTTGATTATATAATATAATTCTGTGCTTGTCATTTTTTCTTCTTGAAGAATTAATTTTATAGCTTTTATCGCCAACGGACTGCAAAAAATCTACCGCGGACCGTGGGTTGACAGCTTCTGGTATAAGGCATAGCTTACTGTAGAATAGGCTGACCATGATGAGAGATAAAGGTTCGAATATCAGTTGGGTGTACTGGGGGTGGTCCTTTTCAAAATGTTTCCCACTCTCTCTCTCTCTCTCTCCACGCAGATGCTGGTCATTTCCTCTAAATATACCCCTCCTAATCCCTAAAACCATTAGCGTATCTAGTACATAAACATATAACCTGGACAAGCACTAAGAAGCGGGGCTAATATATATATATATATAATATAAATATAAGTGTATATATATATATACACACTTATATATATAAATTAAGTGTATATATATATATATACACACTTATATTTATATTATATATTTATATATTATATATATTATTATATTATAAGTGTATATATATATATATACACACTTATATTTATCCGTACATACAGAAAGGTTAGTGAGACGCGTGAAAAACAAGGTTTAGACATAAGTGATGTGTACATAAAATACGTGTGTTTTATAAAGAGCATGTAAGATACTCCAATGGTAAATATAGAAATTGTTACTTTGAAAAAAAAAATGTAATCGCATCAGTTGGCACTCGAACTAAATGTTAGGCTAGTCTAGTTTGATTTAACGTCGACGGGGAGTTCATTGTTTGAATTTTGGCCAGGTGTACCGAGGGTGGCTCTTCCTACACATTTTACACTCTCTCCATTCATGCAAATTCAAGTATAATTCCTATAAATCACCCCTTCCTCCTCCCTTCCATATTAGCTTGATAAAAATGTGTCTATCCGGATGGGTAGTAAGGCACAGTGTAAATAAATAATATTTGCGGTTCTCTGTTTTGTTTTTTAAGGTTGGGTGTTTCTAAACAGGGGGTGGGGGGACGTACTATGTTAACAACCCCAGAGTGTGTGCAGACTGTCTTGGAGGACTAAAAGAATGACGCCAAGAGACGCCGGTCGAAAGAGTCCCACGGCCTGGCCTGGAGCCGAGGCTGTTAGTTAGCCACATCATAGTCTACGGTTCCGCCAGTTCCATTAGGAGCTACGCCCCGAGTGGGGGGTGGAACGGGGAGAGGGGTTCTGGTTGCTTCCTGCATACTGCATTTTATAAAACATACGTTCCTTGCGAAAATAGAAAGCACGACACCGATAAAATTATTATTATCGTCACCATCATCATCACAAGTTCTTGAAAGTATTATATATATACACACTCGCGTGTTGCTATTTGAAAGTAAGTTCTTTCTCTAGAAACATATTTATTTTACCACCGCGTCTTACTACCTGTTCAGGTTATACGCCTATGTACTAATTACACTAATGGTTTAGGGATTGGGAAGGCTTAATTTAGAGGAAGTACCCACATTTGCGTGAAGGGGGAGTGGAAAACTATTTAGGCAAAACCACCCTCAGTGCACCCAACCGGGATCGAAGCCCGAGCTTTCCATCTTCGGTAGTCTAGTTCAACACGATAGTCACACGTTAGACCACGTGGGCACCTAAGTGTGTTAGAAACTGTTGAAGTTGCTCAAGCTTTCTTGAGAAACGCGTACTAAGAGATCTACGTGCGGTTTGTCATATAATGCCGTTATGCGCATGATAAATAGTCAAGAAGTGTTAATATAACCATGTAAAGAAAATTAAATCTCTATGTTTTAATTGAAGTATTTTTTTTTAATTTGGCAAAAAAAAAAAGTTTTGCCATAAGAGCTGCAAAAACATTGGCTTTTTCTCACGTTTCCTACATCCCCACCTTAAACCTAGCACAGATAAGTCAGCAATCCCTCAGCCAATAATTTATCTGTGAAAGAGAAAACTCGCATCACTTCAACAATTATACAGTTTTTGGTCATGCCGGGAACCGAATGCGGTATTCGTGTCTCATTGCATGGAAAGCTATCTATTGAGATAAGGCGTCTGACGTAAAGGTTAGAGAAAGTGTTTATTTTAGCACCACGTTTTACTATTATTATTATTATTATTATTAGCACCGCGTCTTACTAACTGTTCGGGTTATACGTACTTACGCTAATGTGTAATGGTAGGGTGATTGTGAGATGAAATGGAGGACCTACAGTTTAACTTGGAATCCGAACCACGGTGGAGGCCTGGAATTCCACACATTCACAAGTTGTGATTAATACACATCTTGTCAGAGGTGAAGGAAGGGTTTGGTAATCAGATAAATCTGTGCCGGGACCGAGGATTGAACCCCGGACCCTCAGCACTGAAGTCTGACACCTTACCCCTAGACCACCAGGTCACTCACACGCCTTACTAACTGTTCAGGTTATACACCTATGTACTAATTACACTAATGGCTTAGGGATTAGAAAGGCTTAATTTAGAGGAAGTGCAACCACATTTACGTGGAAAGAGAGAGAGAGAGTGGAAAACAGTTTAGGAAAACTAGCCTCGATGCACCCGACCAAGATCGAACCCCGATATCCCCGTATTCGGCAGTCTAGTCCAACATGAGATAAATTTTTTACTCAGTTTGGGTAAAGATAAGCTGACCATTCGTAACGGTTTTTGGAACACTGTCCATTTCAGTAAATGTACTGGTTTTTAAAACCATCCCGTTTTAAATATTCACGTGTTTTAGTTTTGTAAATTGAAGCTTAGTATCGGTCGGCTAAGTGAGCAATGGTTATAACAAAATACACTTTTGTTCATTTCTGTGAATATTATTTCAAAGAAAATTGAAATGGATGAAGAATTTATGGAAACATAATTATTCAGCTTATGAAAACAACTAAACATGTTTAATAGTATAAGTATGTATTAATATTTGAACTCAAAATTATATTTAAATAAAATTAAGCTTAAATGTATTTGAAACATTATATCATGTCAAATAAACACACAGTATAATTATTTATTTACGATTGTAAATTAAACTATTGAAAACAGAACATATTAAATTTATAACTGAAAGCATTTCTGTATTTTCTAAATGTTTAAATCCAACCAGATTACTTGTATTACTGAATGTGTGTGTGATATTAGTTGTCTGGGTTTATTTAATCTTAAACATATGCCTCTGGCGGAAACGATGACTTGATGAATGAAGAGTGACGTCACAATACCACTTCCGACCACCATTCCGTGTCACTGGCCGATGACGGCGTCTCTATATTCCGTTATAGTTTCCTCGAGGTTTTTCACAAGTAATATCTTTATGCGCCGATGTTTTTATTTTATACATCTGCATTAAAAGCTGAAAACTCACTAAAAATAAATTGTACTACACGATCGCACAAACTTTCTCATGTAGTGTATTATGGCTTCGAAGACTATTTTCAAAAATAGGTTTCGAGTAAACCACCTTTAATTATGTTTTCTTCATAAAAACAAACACATCGTCATATTAATCACAATAATCACTCTTTATACATACATTTTAAACCAAATTTTTCAAATATATTTAAAAATAATTCAAATTTTCAAAAATAAAACTCTTTGTAAACCACCCTAAAATTATTTGTTATTTGTAAATTTATAAAATTACTCTTATTTATCATGAAAAAATATTCCCAAATTCCGATTTTGAATTCAATCTTCAAGGTAAATTTCCAAAAAATTCAAAGTTTCTCAAATTTATTGTTAGTATACAATCCTTAAATTAATTTAATTCTGATGTATAAAGATACATTATTAATGATTATGTAAAATAATCTCCCGATACCAATTTTGAACTAAAATATCATAAGTATTTTTTTAAATCAGATTTTACAAAAATCAATATTTAATTAACTAGTATTAAATGATTATTTTTAGGAAAAAATTTGTATGAAAATTTATAATACAAGCAACTTAACATATACTCATTTAGAAAAAAATCACTAAAGCCATTTTTTTTAAATATTCAAATTAAAAATAAACTTCATCGGTTAGCTACCCACAACTGAATTCCCCACCCCCTACCACCAAAAGCAAGTATACAGCTTATATTGTCATGTTCATGTCAAACACTTCCCAGTTATACATTTTAGGCAAAATCACTATAGCCATTTTCAAAATAATTTGAAATTTTAAAAATTACTCATCAGTAAACAACCCCTTATCAATATTTTCCCCTATATCAAGTATATAAGCTATTTTTCATGTTAAACAATACCAATATACCAATTTGGAGCCAAATCGTTAGAGCGATTTGTAAAATATTTCCAGTTTTTGAAAAAAAAAATTAAGCTTCTCATAAATGAGTTTTTAACCCATAAATGAGTTTTTACCCCAAAAACAAGTACACACTGTTTTATTATTACTTAGCACCGCGTCTTACTACCCGTTCGGGTTATATGCTTAAGTACTAATCACGCTAATGGATTAGGAATTGGGAAGGTTGAATTTAGAGGAAGTGAACACGCATTTGTGTGGAGGGAGAGTGGAATACCATTTAGGAAAAACCACCCCCAGTTCACCTGACTGAGATTCGAACCTCGATCTCCCCATCCTCAGAAGTCGAGCTCAACATGACTAGTGCATTAGCCAACTACGCCACCGAGGTGGGTTACACACTGTTATTTGTCATGTCAAACACTCACAAAATACCCATTTAGAACCAAATTGATTGAGCCATTTGTAAAACAATTCAATTTTTTGAAAATCAGTCATCAGTAAACTATCCATTAACGAGTTCTACCCCAAAACAAGTATGTACTGTTATTTGTCATGTCAAACACTCGCAAGATACCCATTGGAACTAAATTGTTTGAGCCATTTGTAAAACGTTTCAAGTACGATCACAATACTTTATCTTGACATGATAATTAAAAAGTATTTTATTCTCAAACTGTTAGATAAAAACCGTCTACAAATGTATTGTTGGATTTGTAATCAAGCTCGCAACTGTTTGTTTTCTCCCGTCTTCCACGTCTTACTAACTATACGGGTAGTTTAGTGTCGTGAAAAGTTGCCAGGATAAACAATGATAGTTGAAACTGTACCTGTGATATGCTCTCATCACTCACTAGAACAATAATCGGCCAGGTAACAACGAAAGTATATTTCAAATTGAGACATGTAGAGCAGAGCCAATATAAGTTTAGTCAAATGGTTAGCTTACCCTAGTAACCCTCCACATCATGTCACTGGATATGGGCTATAGGTATATTTACATTAATGGGTTAAGGTGTAAGAAATTATTAAGTTAAAAAAAAATGTATCCACATACGCATCTAGGGGAAGAGACTACCTTTTAGAAAAAAAAACACATTACTATACCCGGCCAAGTTTTGAGCTCTTAACTTCTCGTCACCACTCAATAGTATAGCAAATAAGACGAGACTGACATCTTTATCCACATGCCCACCAATGCTGGTTAAACTCACAGCTACTTTCATTTCTTTGTAAAATAAATTAAATATTTCCAGTATATTTTCCAACAACAATACTAGTGATAGAAAATCTTCAACTTTATTAAAACTCAGATACGATACATTTTAAGCTATTTTACTTGGTACTCTCAAAGATTCACGCGGAGATAATTTAGTTTAAAATTAATTTTTTGTTGTGCTAGAGCCCATCCACAACAGTAAACTATTTTAGGTATTGCAAAGATTCGAAATATAATTCTTAACATGAATAAAATCTGACTACTTAGTCACAACTACGAAAAAAGTACTTAAGTAGTTAAACGTGGATTTTTAAGAGCACATGGCAAGACCAGTAGACGACTTAGAAGCTAACTAATAATAGTATTTAGAACTTAGACGTTAGTTTTCTACACATAGTATTTTCAAGAATATCCTAATTTTTTCATAATCATTGCCTAACTTGAATAGGAAATTTTCTCTTCATTTAAAAAAGCTTCTGGCGAATGCCACGATATTCATGAAAAATATTCAAGAACTGTTGAAATTAATACATGCATAAAATCAAAATAAATATCTCTACTGAGCCCATTTTATTTAGCTTGGCCAAAATCAGATTTGATACTATGTAGTTCAAAATTCAAATCTAAATTAAAACTTTTGAATGAGTAAACTTTATCTAAACACTTTCCTCATCCGTTATTAAAATATCATAAAATTTTATTTAAGTCAGATAGTCAATATTTAAATTTTATTTTACTGTATCAGGGTTTAAACGCGTTTATTTTATGGTATTCATTTTTTTATTGACATAACTAAAAAATCTAACCAAATATACGATTTGGATTCTATTCAACACACTTTAATTACAAAATAATCTATTATAGATTAATGTATTCATGTTAGTGAGCTTATACACGAATTCAATTCAAAATGAAATGTTGGCTATCATAGTCCTATTTTCTCCATTTTTCTTTTCGAAAAAGAAGGTATACTTTCTCTATATTTTACCTTACACATTCTTTCCTCATTGGTGTGAATACGCGGATAGCCAGGCTGGATAGTAGGACTCGATGCACACTAAATTAAATATAGTCCTACTCGCACTGTTATGATATAGAAACGTCGACATAGTCCACTCTTGCTGTGGCGGATCACATTTCTCTCAGCGCCCTTGTTCACTTATTACCTCCTCCCTCCCTCCTCCCCTCTATTCCTGCTTTTTAATGGTTCTCTTTGCGTCCAAAGACAGCGCACAGTCAGGAACAGTCCTTTAAAATGCTATTCGTGGGCACATAGCATGCCTCACCTCCAGTGTCATGTTGTGGAGTGGTGCCAGGGTAGGCAGAGTTATTTTAAACTGTACCTGTGGATTGTTCTCATCGATAATTTAGTTAGGTATCAACTAAAATACATTCCCATACTATGAGGTATATATTGGATCCGAGCCAATAAAATTATTGGTATGGTAGGTTATAAGAGAACGCGAGAAAAGGTGTTTTGCAGTTTTTATATCAACACTTTTTTTTTTACCAAAATATTGCTTCTATACAAGCATAGTTTAATTTTATAAACATGGTAATTAAAGTTTGTTGAATATCTGTTATGAGCTTAGTGGCATTAGATGATTATCATTTTAAATGAAGAGAAAAAGTTGTCATTAAATTTCAAGACACCCTTAACAGATATTCGAGTATTTTTCAGATTACAATGAGTAGAAAATTAAATTCTATGTTTCTACTTGAGCAATATTTTATTTATTTTGACCAAAAAATTGTTTTGCTATAAAAATGCAAAAACCTGGCTTTTTCTCGTGACCACTTCCATTCATCTTAAATGGACTGAGGAGTAGAACATGTCACAGGTACAGTCTTAACAAGTTTTATTTACCTTGGCAACACACAACAGACATGACGCTGCTGGCCTATTGCACGGTCAAGATCATTATGTCATTTACTTCAGACAACAATAAACCCCATCAGAATCCTTTGATTTGAATCTCAGTGATGCCAATATTTAGTTTTCACGTGGTGTAAGTTCACAATAAATAGCCCTTCCAGGATATATGCATTTTTATTACGTGATTAGAACGGCTTCAATGGTCGAATGGCCTAAGGCGTCACTCTCGAAACAAACTGAACTATCAATGACGGGTGGATCGGGGTTCATATCACGGTAGGATGTACTAAGAGAGTTTTTTCATAAGTGGTTTTCTATTATTTCTTTATGAAAATGCGAGTACACTTTCTCTAAATTCAAAATTACTAATTTCTAACGATTAGAATAGATTATGTGTATAACTCTTACTGTAGATAGAAGTGTTGCTAAAAAACCGCACTAAGAGTTAGCATCAGTAAATAGAATCTAATGACATGTAGGCCTATACCAAACTTTCATTGAGGGAGCAAGAGACATTTGAAGAAAATCAACCAGCACACACGAAGCCAATTTTTGAACCTTGACCTCCCAGTCATCGGCAAACAAAACTAAATGAGTCTAACATTTGGACCACGTGCCCACCGTTGTAATTTCCCAGTCTATTGCTTGTGACATTTCAGATACTCTTCCTACATCCTCCGTTTCAGTGGCCGAACAGTCTAAGGCTCACTCTCATGTTGAATGGCCTGCTGATATCGGGGAGATCGAGGTTTTAACGGAGGGTGGCTTTTCCTAAATTACTTCCCAATTTCTTCCACCAAATACGTGTAATGTATTTTCTAGAACAAGTAGTAAGACACTGTGATAAAAAAACATCCTTGGATACTACACCTGGGACCTCCTGAGTATATCAAACTATGAATTACTTGTATCCTGCTGCCCATAAATCCCCACTTGAAGCAGAATAAAGGCTGAGCAGACCTTCTTGCTACTTTTAGGAAATTCTTGATCAGTGCTTAAAATTTACACCATCCACTTTCAACCCTAATGCACGGGTACGCTGTCTAAGACGTCAGGCTCGTGATGGATAAGATTGCTAGTAATGGGAGGGTGGAGATTTGAATCTGGACCGTATGTTCTGGAGTGGGAAGGGGGGAGTTATCACATATGATTTATATTTTCCCATATCTTATCCTTGGTGGTGCAATTATTCTTAAATAGCCTTCCTCATTCCTATCCCAAAGATTAAGACATTAAATAACACTTGGGTTAAAATGTACAGATGAGAAATAATAAAATATCGCATTCTTGACCGCTCAGGAGCTGCCATTGACCGTGATGGAGATATATGATGCAGCCATTTTTAATTTTACTTACTTACATCCATTTCTCTTTCCAGCTTGGGGGATGGGTCAATTTTATATTAAAACCATATTATATTCTTCCACTACCGGCTTGATAGGCCTGTTGTAGATTCATATGCTTTATAATTTGAATTAATACTAGGACAAGCACAACATCCGGTCCCCGGCCGTTAATTTACCAATGTGAAAGGGTAAACCCATATTTTCATCAAATGATAAATATTCAGTCATGCCAGTAATCGAGCCCAACTGAGCTAATATTTCGGTCAGCCAGCCATTTATACTGTTTTAAAAAAGTACACTCATACAAAGAAAAACAAATGGTCAAGGAGTCATAGGCATTAGACCCGCATTCGCCCCTACTTTCCGTTGATAATGGGGTCAGAACTCTAATATCATCTGGAGATTCTTAGGGTGGCTTTTTAATTATTTTCTACACGCTAATGAGGGTGTATTTACTGTAAGATAACCTCCTCATTCCTACCATATTCCCTATCCCTCATAAAGAGGGTAAAAGGTTTACTAACTTTGTGTTATTATTATTATTATTATTATTATTATTATTATTATTATTATTATTATTATTATTATTATTATTATTATTATTAAAACATATATTGACTATGCACACGGTGACTACCTTAATCTCTACAATGACCTGGCTACTGCAGATTGGACTTGTGTTTATTCTACTACGGATGTTAATTTGGCTGTAGATAATTTTACCAAGTTAGTCCAAAGGAAAATCAAAATGAATATTCCTCAAATTAATATTCTTAATTCATCCAAATATCCTAATTGGTTTTCTTCTACACTCAAATACTATATTAGGAAGAAAAACAATTTTTTCAAAAAGTTTAAAATAACAAATAATAGTGTATTCTATTCACATTTTTCTCACTTTCGTAAATTAGTTAAAACTACTTTGATTATAGACAGAGCCAATTGGATGAACTCAATTGAAAATAGTATTAAATCCAAACCTAAAGATTTTTGGAAATTTGTTAAAAATAATCGTACGAATAAAGTTTTCCCATACAACCTAGAAATTGATGGCAAATCTATAGCGGATCCTTTATTAATTGCTAATGAGTTTGGGACCTACTTTCATTCCGTTTATAATTCAGCTATTCCTGTTTTACCCTGCCCCGTTATTGAAACTAGCGCGCCCTTGTATCCATGCCACATTACACCCTTGGATGTTGCTAATGCTATTAAAAAATTGAGTTCTTCTAGATGTGCCGGGACAGATGGAATTCCAAGTTTTATTGTTAAAGGCTGTGCCAGCATTTTCAGCCCTTTGTTAGCCTATATCTTTAATATTAGCCTGTCAAATGAAACTTTTCTTCGTACATGGAAACAATCTGTTGTCATACCTATCTATAAAAAGGGGGTAAAAACAAATGTTTGTAATTATAGACCAATTTATCTCTTAAACACTTTCTCCAAAGTATTCGAGAAAATCATACATGAGCATACTTTTCACCACCTTAAAAATAAATTTTCAGATAATCAACATGGCTTTATAAAAAATAAATCTACTGTAACTAATTTAGTAGAATTTCTTGGGCATGTTGCCCCTCAAGTCTCTGCCCAAGGTCAGGTTGATGCTATTTATTTTGACCAAAGTAAGGCATTTGACTTATGTCAGCATAATATTATTCTCGCTAAACTTGGTAATTTTGGACTTTCTCACTCATATGTAAATTGGTTCAGCAGTTATTTGCATGAAAGATCATTCATTATTAAAATTGATTCACACAGCTCAAATACATTTTTAGCACCCTGTGGCATACCACAGGGGTCTAATTTAGGTCCTCTTCTCTTTAATGTATTTATTGATGACATTGGTAAATATTTGAACTCTTCTAGTTATTTACTCTTTGCTGATGATGTAAAATTATTTAAAACTATCAATTCAATTGCAGATTTATAGATTTACAAAATGATGTAAATGGTATTCTACAATGGTCTTTGGAAAATGGAATGTCTATCAATAAATCTAAGACCAAATCTATATCTTTCACTAGGAAAACTAATCCTTTCTTTTTTACTTATAAATTGGGCAGTGACAATATAGTTCGCACCCTTTGTATTAATGATCTTGGTGTCCTCCTGGATAACAAACTTTATTTCCACTATCATGTTGACCATGTCATTTCCCAGTCATTGAAATTACTTGGGCTTATTAAATTTATTACTTCATCATTTAAGAAAATTGACTGTTTTTTATGTCTGTATTATGCCCTGGTTAGATCTAAGTTAGAATATGCTACTGTTGCTTGGAATTCAATAACCTTAACTGACTCTCTTAGGTTAGAAAACGTTCAAAGAAAATTTGTTGCTGCATGCTATGATAAATACTTTAGTAACCGGATTTATTATGATTATGATAGAATTCGAAACCTATTAGGGCTCCAAACTCTCTTCTCGCGTAGACTTTATTGTGATGCCCTTTTTGTTTTTAATATTTTCAATAACATAATTTCTTGTAAATTTGCCCTTGATCATGTAGGCGTTCTTATCCCTTCTCGGGCTTCTCGTAATCAAAAATTATTTTTTCTTAATAGCTCTTACAAGGTAAGCCCTATAGGTCGTTGTATCCATAGTGCCAATTCTAGATTTGTCGAATTCGACTTTTATCATAAAAGGAAAGCTAAACTCAGAGAGTTATTTAAGGATATCCCATATCAATAATTTATCTTGTAGAGGTTCTGCCTATATTATTTAATACTATTTAAGTTTACATTGTTTAAGTTTACAATATTCTGATCTATTTTTTGCATAATGTTACTGCTTTTAACCACTATTTGGTTATTTATTTTTAAGGTTACTTTTTATTCTTATCATTATTAACTACTTTTTTGTCTCGTGGTTGTTTATCGGTATATGGCATTATTTGGCCATTTTTTGTCTATCATGTTTTCTTATGTAAATGTATGCATTGTAGGGTATGTACTTGTGTGCTTTTCAGTGCTGGCCTGTTATAGGTCTTACGACTGTTGGTCGGCACTATAATAAAGGAAATTGAAATTGAAATTGAAATTATTATTAGCTACTGATTGCTATAATAAATTATTTACTAACCAATTTTAGATAAATAGATAGAACTCTGAACTTTTTAGGGCTCCAAACTCTCTTTTCACGCAGATTCTATAATGATGCCCTTTTTGTTTTAATAAGCTTTTTATAGCTTAATTTCTTGTTAATCAACCCTTGAACACGTGGACGTCCTTGTGCCCTCTCGTGCTTCTCGTAACACTAAAATATTTTCTATCAGTAACACTTAGAAACTTAGTCCACTTGCCTGTTGTGTTAGCAGCGCTAACTCTAAATGTACTGAATTTGATTTTAATCATAAAATCAAAACCAAACTTAGAATTTATTCAAGTTATATTCTTATAGTTAATTCTATACTGTTTGTTTATTGTGGACTGTTCACTAACTAATTATTACTATTGGGTTAGTTCATTTTTGTTTTATTTGTTTTACTCTATACTAGCGGACCCGACAGACGTTGTCCTGCCCGAACGTTGGCTTTTCGTTTGGGTGGCATAATTGATTTCGATAGTAAAACAAATACTATGTGATCATCACAATTACAAATTCACAATGAACTACAATTAGTGAGTAACACAAATATTACAAATTCAGTGTTTGTCAAGACAACATACAAAATAAAACATCTTTTTATTTTTGGCATTTCGCCCACAACTCCACAAATATCAGCTGTATCGAAAAACAAACATAACTATGAATTATTCTCAGATGTTCAATTATTCATGAACTTTTCAGAAGGTTTTAACGGTCAATTATTGATGAACTTATGATTTTTTTAACGGTCAATTATTAATATTATATTCATTACTATAAATATTGGGGGTGGGGAGTGGGGGGTGAAATTTTGAGGTTACATGTTCTGATATAGTCTACAAAAAATCTAAAAAAAAATCTAAAAAAAAAAATCCCCCCCCAAAAAAAATTCCTAAAAAATAAAAAAAAAACCTATAACCCAATTGCAGCACCACCTACCAGGTTCAATTGTAAATCCAAACCATCCATGGACCCACTCAAACACACACAAAAAATTTCATCAAAATCGGTCCAGCCGTTCAGGAGGAGTTCAGTGACATACACACGTACAGAAGAATTATTTATATTACATAATTAATTGGATACTCATTCTCATTGTAATCCATTGTACACAATGGTAGTTTAATATATTTGTTTGTGAGCCTTGTGATGTGTGTTTTCTCAGTGCTAGCCTGTTAATGTACATTTACACCGGAGTGAATGGTAGCGAATACGAACGAACGAGCATTCAGCAAACACTCGCTACCATTCACTCCTGTTACATTCGGAGATTTACGGCCTTGTTCGAATGGCGTCTACACAAGAGAGAACAACTTAGATTCGATGATGTTCGAAAAATATACACCCATTCGCAGATACCCCGGGAGTTTGCATACTAGTGTACCATGGAGGTAGTGATTATGAAGATCATTTAGCAGTATCTTGTTTGGTGGGTGCACTTCTAGTTATGGGGAAAAATTGCGCAGAAAAGAAGGAAAAGGAGAAAAATTTGAGTGTCGGAATTTTTACGGAAACGTGAAACCCACGGAAGTGGAAATATTCTAACCTTCCTTGGGTCTGTTCCACAACTTTACCCACATGTCACCAGAGGATTTTCTTTGACTACTCAAGACAATTGAGAAGAACATTTCCAAGCAAGACACTAACTACAGGAGAGCCATCCATACCTCCTGAGGAAAGACTATCATTAACGTTAAGATTTCTGGCAATTGGAGACAGCTATGCGAGTTTGATGTACCCATTTCGAATTTATAATGCTGAAGTTTTAAGATAATTCCTAGTGTATGTGCAGACATAAGTGACGCACTTAAGGAGTACATTAAGGTAAGGAAATACTCAATAAAATCCATAAAAAGATATAAATCTTTGAACTTGATCACAATAATCGCACTATTGGATGAAAAATAAATAGCGTAGAACAGTTAGCTAGCGTTCGCAAAGTCCAAATGGCGAGATTGTTTACACCGGAACGAACAGCGAACATGGGAGAGCACGAATCTCCTTTCATGATTCGCTCAAAGACCGACAGCGGACGGATCATCAGTGAATTCGAACAGAACATGAGCGAACACTAGTGAATGGTGTTCGCTCCAATTCGCTGATTGTTTACACCAAAGAGAATTTTCCATTCACTGATGTTCGTTCGCACATGTTCGCTAATGTTCTCCGGTGTAAATAAATGTATCTTTAGGTCTCGACAGCTGGCTAGCACTTTAATGAAGGAAAATGAAAGTGAAAAAGCTAAGCTTTTGTTCAACGTTTCATTATAAATCCGAGCTATATGCTGTTAATTTGACTATTGGGGTGGGTAGGAACCAGAAAGTTGGAAATTAAAGTGCAGCTTCCTTTTCGTGGATGAAGAGTGGGAAAGTATTTATAGAAAACTACTCTCAGTAGTCCGACACCTTGGCTAGGTCGGTAGAATGTCAGTCTACAGAGTTAAGGGTCCTGAGCTTGATTCCTGGCATGGCTGAAAAATGTATCGGTGTTGAAATGCAGGTTTCCCCTTCCACAGTGATGAATTGACGGCCGGGGGCTGGATGTTGCGTCTGTTCTAGGCTAGTTCATAAAGTCGTGTGCTGATATGATAAGTTACTTCAGAAAGTGCACCTTAAACACCTCAAATAATTGAAAATTAAAATACTCCCTGTACATTCAGCTGGAATGGAACTTCAACCTACCCATCACCACGACACCTGACTAGACGAGCTTGACATTTAGACGGCATGTCCACTGAAAAGGGTAAGTTTACCGTTTGACACATGAAGTAAAACATTTAAAGGGCCTAACGTGCCACACAGAAAAAAACAATTAGGTCATTATGTTTGTGTGCTCAACTTAGTACTTATAATTCCATTAAATATTGTTTACATTTATGAAACTTATCTTAAAGGATTATTTTACAGAAATAATCTCCAAGCCCTCCCACATGCTTAATGTAAACACATTCCTTTCACGTCAGTAAATGTCTCAACCAATCCATAAAGATACGCGTGCGTGTGTGGTTGGTTCATTTTGGGAAAGGGAAACGAGGAGGGGGTGGGGATATTTTGGGATCTATTGCTCAAGTAAATGTAATACCACATCATCCCTATCATAAGACGATATTCTAAGCCTTTAATATATTTCTCTACACATTTAACCCTCCAACCACCAGCTTCCAAAGAAACCTTTTAAAGGAGTTGGTTACCTTCACTGAACCACATAATTTTTTCGTGTATGGACAAAATTGCTTAGGTCATGGTTTTATGTTTTAAGGGAAGCTAACAAAGTGTTAAATATGATATGTGTGTGTGTGACTAAATAATTATTTTTATTTTATTTGCACTTTCCGCAGCACTGTTTTAATGACCGCAGTACTCCCTTTACCTTAATAAATCTGTGTATAATTAATTAATTCAGTGGTCTAGGAAGTTTGCTAACACATTTGCTAAGATACATAGCATAATCCCCTTTCTTATTGTACACACACACACACACACACACACACACATACACATTTCTATTCTCACACCACTGCTTTATCACAGTATTGAGTCAAATTTTATAAAACAGTTTTCATTACTCACTGTGGTATATATACGTATAGATAAATAGATATATATACATGCCTATATATCTATATATATGACTATAGATAGATACATGGAGGGATAGGTAGATAAATAGATACATTCAACGGAATATTTAAAAATCGAGATAATCCCAGGATGATTTCTAAATGCCAGTTCCATTGATATTCCAAATCGCTGTTTTATATAAAATGTGTGTTTTCATATCTTACCGTCCGTTATGATCTTTAAACTAATTTTATAATAGATAGGCTAAAAGTAAATAAAGTTTATTGAGAGGGCGTGGATGTTTAAGGGCGAGAAATAAATAATGAGTGCACAGTGGAATTGGGAGTGAAAATGATCATTAGAGCCAAAAATCACCCTCATCCTTTACAATTTCTTGGTTACGTCTCTCCCATAGCAAGCTGAAGTCCCTAAAAATATTGTATTAAAAAATACAATTTAGAAAAAATGTTTGGTTGTTTGTCCTTTAAACGTCATCAAAAAATGCTTCCCTTGAAAAGATTGATGCACTGTTATTTTTATTTTTTTTTCATCCAGTGGTGCAGGGGATGTCATGGTAGTAGGGTGGGGGGGAGGGGTGCAGGACATGTTATGGGAGTAGGGAGGGAGTGAGGGGGTGCATAAGCGTGTGAACCCCGGAATGGGTGGAAAGTGGTGACGAGGGGTCAGACCCCACATATCGCTTAAGGCAATTTAGGACTAGAAGAGGGGTGTTTGTGTGTGTGTGTGTGGTGTGTCTAGGATGCCAGTGTACCATACACGAAGACATCTCGACGAAAAGGTAAAGTCCCTTATCCACTTGTCCAGACTGGCTGATAAGATTTATTTTAGGAATTTAAGAAATGTACTTATTATTATTTAAGGTGAATTTTTTTTCAGAGTAATATCATTTGATAATATAAATATTAAAAAAATAATAATTGATAATAAGGTTATAACTTTTTATTTATTATTTTTATTTTCTTCTCCTTATTTTATATAAATTTTAGTTTTTCTTTTATGATGACGACATGTTTCGGTGATTTTAACCATCTTAAAGTCTGAGGAAAACCAATTTTATTTAAAATTATTGTATAGAAATATGTTATAAAATTATGAATTTAAAAATTAAACATTAGAAATTGAAACATTTACTCAGACTTGAAGATGGTGAAAAGTCACCGAAACATGTCGTCGTCATAAAAGAAAAACAAAAATTTATACAAACTAAGGAGAAGGGAATAAAAATAATAAACAAGAAGTTATAACCTTACTATCAATTATTATTACATATTCCTTACCAAATAAACATGAACATTATTAGAAATTAAAAAAATAGTTTTCATAGAAATATCAATTTTTTTATTATATTTCGATTTGGAATTTTTTTTTGTCAACTCAATGTCACTCTTTTGGATTATACCCAATGGAACATTTAATGTTCAATCTCTGAACCGAATGATTATGTCAGCACTGAGCACACATACGAGAGACGACTAACACATTTTATTTGATAACAGGCACAACATACAGTCCTTCGAACATTAATTAATAGCCATGAAAGCAAGAGCTTATTTTTTGTGAGAAGTGGTTCAAGCGTGCTATAGCTAACGTATCTAATACGCCTCATCTCATTACTGGATGGCAGTAATTTTACCCTGTGATGAATGGTGTATAAATAATAACATAAATTTCCCTTTGTGTATATATTAAACTATATTTGTTGATCCAGAAAAGACCCAGATCCCAATTATAGATAATTATCATAATATTAAATAAATTGACCTTTAAGGATAGGTGGTGTACTTTTATAAGTGTGGCAATGAAATTTGAGTTCATGTGCCATAGAATAAGTAAATATATTGATCTTGCGTGTACAGATATATATAATCTTTTTTAATTTTCATCTAATATAATGTCTTTAAAGTATTGTGTTAACATCATTTATACCCGCCTCGGTGGCGTAGTTGGCTAACGCGCTATCGTGTAGAGCTCGACCGCCGAGGATGGGGAGATCAAGGTTAGAATCTCGTCGGGTGAACTGGGTTGGTTTTTCCTACTGGTTTTCCACTCTCCCTCCACGCAAATGCGGCTTCACTTCCTCTAAATTCAACCTCCAAATTCCTAACCATTAGCTAACAAGTACCTAAGCGTATAACCGAACGGTAGTAAGACGCTGTGCTAAATATTATTAAATAATACTATTATTTGCATCAGTTTAACACACTTTCTGCAATGGAATTAAGATGTTGTTTGAAATTAAATACAAATATATATTAAGTTGCTTTTAATTAAAGTATGGTTAAAATATTTAATACTATAGTGACGTGAGTGAGAATTAGAAAAAATAAAAAGTTATCTAGTACTACTTACAAAGGGATTTTCCATTTCTTACCATTACATCTGGTACGTTTTACGCAGTAAGCTTTACAGGATGGTGGATCAACATAAAGACCAGTCCTGTTATTCGATCACTCTCTAGATTGTTTTGAAGAAAAATTCTGTAATAATTTTTTTTAAAGATGAAACATTTTTTCAACATAACAGTCGGTACTGGCAATGTCTTTACATTTTTTGACATCAGAGCACATGTTCAGATTTAAATGCTAATAAGGATGCCCCGTCATAGTAAAATTTGCTGAGTTTTCTTATAGCCTCTACTTTTTAAGGACTAGCATTTTTTGAAAGCAAAATATCAAGAGATTCCAAAATGTTCAAGTTTTTGGCAAACCAATCGACTAGTCCTGAAATAAGTTCATTCAAGTAAGGAACGAAGTATTCTTCAGGGAGTTGCCCAGAATTTTACACATTTACAAAATATCTTTAAGATATTTTCTGCTGTCAAATCACATACCTGTGAAATATGTAAAATCTCCTTTCCATATAGATCATATATACATCTAATGTATTGTCTCCCAAAATAGCAAGACCCTCGGCATTATTCATTGACTGTACAATAATTTTTAATATTATATTTCCACAGATACTAATAATTTCATTCTGGGTGTTGGAGCTGACATAAGTAGCGTTACAGGTACTCTGTGTGATATGTTGTTCAAAACTATTAACAGTGTTTCAAAAAATCTGATAAGAGCTCTAAATCTCCTTCTTTCTTGGAGGGTTTTTCAATGGCAGGTGGACGAATGTCATTACGCCCTTGCGGGGACAGTACATATTTTAGGCGTTAATAAATCTATATTTTTACACCGTTCTTTAATTCTCTGTGAGTTTAGCAATATAACCATATCATCAATTTTACCATTACTAACTTAAAAAAAATGTCTGCAGCAACTGTCAAAAACTTGGGGTAGCTTGAATTTCTGCTTGGATCAAATTTTTCAACAGGAATCTTTTTTTTTAATGGGTACAACCCCCTCCACCCAATGAACCTTTTTTTGTGGAAACCTTTAATACATACTCAGAACCAAACCGCACACAAAAGTGAGAAAAAATGCCATCTTTTTATTTTGAACTTGCCAGTCAAAGCCACTTTTGTAGTTAATTTATTTGGAACTTAAGTTTTTCCTTGTTGAAATCACCCAGTGAAAACAAATGTCTCATAAAAAGCGAACAAATTATTGTTTTAAGATTTTGTGTTTTAATTCTGAAGTATTAGACATTGGTGAAGCTTTGCCTGTACTAAAGAGGATTTTATGATATTAAACCTACGTCTACACAAGCTAAATTTACGTAAGCCTTAATTTTTGGTTGATTGTATGAAAGTAGAACAACAAGGTGGACTTCAAATAGTGAGGTTGTCATTAGAAATGACATATCTTTTTTATTGCTTGCTGGTTCGGGTTCACAAACACTTGATTACGTTTTTACGGTGGCCGGCTTGAAAAAAATTATCAACCGTATTGAAACGCACAACTCTATTACACTACTTGCATCAAAATGGTTTGGTGAATGAATTAAGAACGAACTTAAAAATGTTCGGTTATTTTGTTGGTTACAATACTTCACATAAAGCTAACCTCAATCTCATCTAGTCAAGAAACAATGACGGTGGCTTGTGGATGGAGATTATAGATCAAGTTCGGAGACTAGCCATTCTGAACCTAGCCGAGAAACACCGGTACGAAACAAAACAACCCTGTCGTTACAACTAAAAATATTATGTATACACAGTAGTAAAAATTAGTTATATATTATATAAAATTGTTTTAGATTAAATTATCTCATGATTTGAAGGATGGGGTCACTGTACCCTTAAACAACCCTTACTCCTTGGCTACGCCAATGGATGTAAGGGGAAGCCCCAATTTTAGAACCGATACAGTTTTCGACCATGGTGAGAATAGAACTAGTGACAGACGTGCTGGGAGTTTTCAATCTAAGACTTAGTTGGGAAACACAGGTGATACATTCCTCCGATGTTTATGGACTTAAAAAAGATTTGGTTTTTAAATATATTTTGTCTGTGTTATTTTTACTCGTAGATTTCCGAAGCTTTGGCTGAGTATGTCGTTCTTGTGCTTAAATGAACCTATGGTTGGTTCCCCCATAGAAGAACGTTGTTATATTTCATTTTAAAATCATACTTCTAATTAAATTTATAAATAAAAAATATTTTGGGAATTATTTTGGCGTAGTTGGCTAACGCGCCAGTCGTGTTGAGCCAGACCTTCGAGGACGGGGAGATCGAGGTTAGAATCTTGGTCGGGTGAACTGGGGGTGGTTTTTCATAAATGGTTTTCCACTCTCCCTCCACGCAAATGCGGGTTCACGTCCTCTAAATTCAACCTTCCCAATTCCTAATCCACTAGTGTAATTATTACTTAAGCGTATAACCCGAACGGGTAGTAAGACGCGGTGCTAAATAAATATTTTGGGAAGATTGTGTCAATTTTTGTTGCTGTAGAATATAGTAATATTTGTAAATGGATGGCTTTATAAGATTTTTCTTTAAGCGATTGGACTTGACAATTTTTTTTTACTAAGTACAGCGTCTTACTACCCATTTGGGCTATACGTTATGTACTAATTACATTGATAGTTTTAGATATGAGGAAGGTTATATTTAGATGAAGTTTACCCATAATAGCGTGGAGGGAAAGTATAAACTTATTTTGTAAAAACCACCCTCCGTACACCCGACCGAGGTTCAAACCTCAATCTCCCCGTCATTGTCAGTGTAGTATACTTCAAGAGGAGCGCGTTTAACTATGATGACACCAAAGCAGGTTACAATTTTTATTAAAATTGTGCTAGTTTAATATTAGATACACATTACCTTACATAATTAAACAACACATAAGCCGCTTTAATAAAGTAAACCTTACAAATAATAGCACAAATGATAGCCACAATATGAAAACTAAAATATATTAATGATTAAGGTTCAAATTTGTTGGGAAGAGAATAAATTCCCACGAGGCTAGGCAAATTCACTAGCTGTGGTGTAATACAAAGTGCATCCTTGAAGGCGTTAACTTGTTAGTAAAGTTTTGGTATTATTATTATTATTATTATTATTATTATTATTATTATTATTATTATTATTATTATTATTATTATTATTATTATTATTATTATTATTATTATTATTATTATTAGCACCGCGTCTTACTACCCGTTCGGGTTATACGCACTTACGCTAATGGGTGATGGTAGGGTGATAGTGAGATGAAAATGGAGGACCTACAGTTTAACGTGGAATCCGAACCACGGTGGAGGCCTGGCATTCCTTACATTCACAAGTTGTGATTAATACACATCTTGTCAGAGGTGAAAGAAGGGTTTGGCAATCAGATAAATCTGTGCCGGGACCGAGGATTGAACCCCGGACCCTCAGCACAGAAGTCTGACACCTTAGTTTTGGTATTAACGCGTTAGAATGAAAAGTATCTGACATTTACTAAAGTTACCAAAACAACTTTTTTAGATTCTTAAATCAAGTCACGTAATTTCCTTTTTTACGTTTGATATATCATATTCCTTCTTAAAAGATAATAATAATATATATAGGCTACCGCATACAATTCAAACGTTATAAAATAAGCCTTTTTTGCAAATGATGAGACAGGTCTACGGTTACAATTACATTATTAAATTACTACTAATACAATAAAGTGTTGATTTTGGAGATATTAATAGGAATATAATTGAGTAAGAAAATGTAAACACCTATTTATCGTCCCCAAGATTGTTTTATAAAAGAAAATAATTCAATTAAATTACAAATTAACCCACTTTCCTGTTATTCTTAATTAATACAAGTGGTATAGTAGTAATATTTTTATCTCTAACATATTTAAAAGCAGCTGCATTGTATTTGAACTACTACATACCTCTAATGAACCTAGACCTAAATTATAAAAGCTATCATCAAAGTATTCACACCTTTACGTGATTGCAACTATATTAGATGGTAGAATTACTGTGCCAAATGTATCAACTGTAAAAGCTATTCATAAAATTCCTTTAAATTAAACGTATGCGAACGAATATTTTAGAAATATTACAGTTATTCTTTTTTACTATTCATTAGGGTAAAGGATTATAATAAATTCGGTATCTTTATACTAGAGTGTATGTTCCTCTTATCTTTAGAACTAATCTATATATCTCTATCAAATTTGAAACAGAATTTCACTTTCCCCATCAGAAAACCTTTGGGCTTTTCATGAACATGAATAAATTAGTGTTTAGGTCTTAACTTTAAAAAACAAAAACTTATATCCTAAGCTATTTGAATATTTTAACACCCACGCAGTTGGACAGTTGATCTAAGGCCTTCGTCTAGTTGCAATATACTGGATAGCCCATGAAGTTGTAAGGTCAAGTTTTGAATCTCAACCGAGCGTGTTGGTGGTATCTCTTGTGTCACTATTGTTTTTCATCCCTTCTCCAAGCTGATGCCTCTAAAAACCTTTTATTATTCATTCCAATAAAATCAAGCCATTAGTATCTTGAGTGATATATGTGATAGTTAATGTCCCTCATGCTAATGTTTTACCTGAGATCTTCCTCAAACTTCCTATCAGAGCTATTCTAGAAGTCAACTTCATGTCTGGATTTTTAAAGACCCAGTTTATAACTCAGTTTAAGTCTAAAACAGTGTGTAATCATTGTGTTAGTTTGCCTTTCCACTTAGGTAGGGTATGTGTTTTGTAGACACCTTGCTCTTGTAGGTTAAGTTGATTTTGTGAGTTTAGGATTGATAGAACCCTAATTCTATAAGCTTAGAATTAAATCGTGATTTTATTTTAAAATATCTTATATAGGCCTACTCAAACTTAATTATTGATTAATTATCAACAAAATTAAAATTCCATTAAAAGTCATTAAGATTAAAATAATAAAAACACTGCTTCAAACACGAAACATCTTAAAGGAATTAGACGGTAGAATAAATATTTGCAAAAGAAAATATACATTGAAATTGTGTAAAATAAAATAGTGTGTCTTTTAAAAATAATACAATAATAATTTGAACATAAATATTGTGTGTGAGACATTAATCATTAATATTTTTTATGTTTAATGCGTTTCTAAAAACATAGGGTAGAAGTGAACGCGAGGTAAGTTCAGTCATTATGTTTGAAGTTTTTATAGCAAAATATTTTTTGGACATAATAAATAAAATAGTGCTTCAGTATATACGTGTTGATTAATTTTCTATATAAAGTAATATCAACAATTTTTTATTATTAGTGATGAGCAAATTGGAATTTATGATAGAGTTTTTAAATGAAAGGAAAAAGTTTTCATAAAATTTCAGAATGCTCTTGACTATATATTCAAGCAATGTTGAGATGACTATGTGGAGAAAATTAAACTCTATGTTTCTTTTGGAGCAATATTTTATTTGCCGTGTGTCAAAAAATTGTTATAAATCTCGCTCCCTTCCCCTAAGATTAAGACCTAACTTTGGCTTTAGTCTATGGCTCCAGGGGAGGAGATATCCTCTCTAAATTTCTCCGAAATAAGCCTGTCTCCCTCCCCCTTCCCCTTCAGCAATCGGTTTGTGGAAGGCGCCACCGCAGGGGGACGGTGATCCAGGTCTGTCTTACGTCACATCACAAACCTCCCCACGTGGTTTAAAACAAAAAATATATCCGTGTCGCTTATCTGGACCCCACGGCGCACCATATTCATGCAAAAACGACTAATCTCCCGTCATTTGTTTTACTTATGGTTCATTTAATACTATTCTATTATTCTTCTTAAGTCAACAACCCGAAGGTTGGTTTGATTTAATCTATATTCAACCGGAGCTATGCTCGCACTCAGCTCTTCTGCTGGTTAGTGCTTCCTGCACCATCTGGTAGAAATCTCATGTACTAGAGGAGTTCAGGAAGTGTGCTTGCTCCACATTGCCTTCCACAGTGAATGTAAACAAGCAAAGGTTAAAGGTCCTATAAATTTTGCCGGGAAAGGTCTTTTCACATACCTTCCAGGACTCTTTTACATGCCACAATCTGCATGGGACCAATGGCTTAACTTCCCTCCGAAGGAAGTTGTCATACGGATTCTTATTGCTCTTGAAAAATCCGTCGACCTTAGCTGGGTTTGATCCAATGAAGATTGGGTCCTGAGGCAAGCACTTTACCCCAAGACCACTGATATTTACCTATTCTCCTATAGAGATAGAAATACATCATAAGCTATTCGATACAACATTCTAGAAGTGAAGTATACCCGTATTTGTTTGGAGGGAGATTGAAAACCATTTTTGTAAAAACTTTCTCATTACCCGACCGAGATTCAAACCTCAATCTCTCCGTCATCAGCAGTTTAGTCTACTGCGAGATTAGCGCCCTAGACCATGTGGCCACTGAAGAGGGATACAGCAAACTGTTTTACAATTTCTCTTCAGGCGAATTTTCATTAAATTTGGTAAAATGTCATTCTCATGTTTCCTAAGGTTATTTTATTATAATTTTTTTAACACCGCGTCTTATCACCTGTTCGGCTTACACGACTATGTACTAATTATAGACTACTAATGTATTAAGGATTAGGAAGGCTGTACTTAGAGGAAGTGTATTGATATTTGCGTGGAGGGATAGCGGAAAACCATTTAGGGAAAACCACCCTAAGTACATCCGACCAGGATCAAACTCTGATCTCCCCATCTTCGTTGGTCTAGTCTACTGCGAGAGTAACGCCTTAGACCATGCGGTCTCCGAAGCGGGTGTTAAATCATTGAGGTTACTTATATTACCGTTAGTGTGCACGTGGTCTATAAGGCAATCAAACTTGTTTTGATATGCTTGGGACGGAGAGGTCAGAGTTTGATTCTTAGCCTGGCGTAGTGAGATTTTTTTTTCACTAAACGTTTTTTTCTTTTATCTTACCCTCTACAAATGCGTGTACATCTACTATAAATTTTACATTTTTAATCCCTAGCCCATTGGAGAAAATATGTGGGCTAGTAGCCTGGGCGGAGAGACTTGGAGTCCGTAAATAAAGTACAGTATTTGATCAAGTTGAATTTTACTTGCACTTACACTTTAAAAACATTATTTGGGTTTAAGATTAATAATAGGATTATGTGACTAACATGGATAACATAGCTCTAATAATAATAACAATAATAATAATAATAATATAATAGCTCAAAAACTCTCTTCGATGGCCGCGTGGATTAAGGTGTAACTATCGCAATAGACTATACTACCGATTACAGGGATATCGGTGTTAAAATCCCGACCTGTCAGTAGCATCTCGTGACCAAAATTCTTAAGCTGTCTTGGAAGAGGCGCCCCCAAGCTTAAAAGAGGAGGTCCCGGAAATTTTTTACAATTTTTATGTTTCAAGAAGCTATTTGGAGGTGTTTTCTTATGATAGTTGTGCCTTTGGGCGTCCTTCTGTTCTGTGAACTACATTATTGTTTTATTACTTATTATATACATACTTATAAACTTTCTTTTGTTAGATTTCACTGATACACACATTAAAACAAAATCACGTGCTACAATAAACTCCACAAAACTCTAAATCCCGGTACACACAAAATAACTTCTTGTATAAAAAGTTGTGTAAGAAATTGTACAATATCTTTGTCACATGGATTGCATACAGATTTTAGCCAGTGACTGTTCACACGGCATACGTGATTGCATACAATATTGAAAATAAATGGCGTTTTGTTCTTTTTTATGGAAAAATAATGATTGAATGATTAGGAAAATATTGGTATTTGATATAAATCATTTCTTAATCATTCCTACAGTAATAGGTATTATGAAAATAACACATTGTTTTATCTATTTTTTAATATTTTTTAAAACAGTTTAAAACCTTTATATTTGGGGCTTAACCTTCTTCAATTATAATTATGTGTTTGTTTTCAAGTATTTAGTTGTTTTTTTACAATCACTCTTTTTTTTTTAAAGTAATTGTCTAGCAGACGAGATTTTCATGTTTAAATCTCAAAAGTTGTACAAGAAAAGTTAGCTGATATAGGATGAGTTCTATTTGCTCAAATTGTATACAATAAGTTGTACAAGTTTTGGTGTTCCACGAAGCCACCTTCATGCTGCAACTTCTTGTACAACTTTATGTACAAGAATTTGTGTCGTGTTACCAGGCTTAAGGATGTGTAGGCATGGGGTAAATACCCTGACAATATTAATTTCCCCTTTCATGCCATACATCTCTATATTTTTGAAAGAGGAATTGAGGGTAGTGATTTCGGTTAAGCGTCACCTTTCGGGCAAGAGAAGTCGTAGCTCGGCTGCTTGCATTTTACCTGATCTGCAGCTCTTCCCCTTCTTTCCCCTCTGAAATCTATGACATCACAAATAAGAACAAGTAGCTAGAGCAATGGGATGAAAGTCGGACAAATACCGACTTTAAACCACCATTAGATGGAAAAGTGCACGTCTTGATGCATGTTACGGTCACTGCCATGTAAGTGACTTTTTTTTTCCAACCCATTGATGCTTAAATAAATTTAACGATTCCAGAAATATTTTTGAACAATAATAAAATCTATCTCATAAGAGCGTGCTTGCCTTGATTGCCTGACGTGATGCCACTGTCGGGTGTACTGAGGGAGGTTTACCCTAAATTATTTCTCCTCTCCTCCAAGAAAATGCGTGTACACTTCCTATACATTCAAACTTACTCATGCTTTATTTACTAATGAAATTAGTACATATGAGTATAACCTAAACGTACAGTAAAACTTGGTGATTAAAAAACACACTCAAAACACATCATTAAAGAATTCTGAAGTATTGAAATAATTTTAAAAACTAGTGTGGAGGAAATGCCTTATGTTATGAAATTAGTGTATCCATAATCCCAAAAAAAATCCATAAGGTAGAGTTTATGCTAATTTAATGGCTTCTGGTTTGAATCCTAACAGAGCCAAATGTGGGATCTTACTTTTATAGTCTTTAAAAAGCTAAATCAATTTCAAAAAAGTTTTCATTCAATGATTTCTCCCAGTCCATATTGTATTTGAACACTATATTTTAGCTAAGTCATAGCTAAACAAAAAAGGGTAAACTTGGCACTAATTTTTAGATATTGTAATAAACTGTGACGAGCTACATGCCGATTGATGGTCCTTCCTTTAGGACCACGGGTTGGAGTAATCTCCCCAATGACTTCAGTCTGAAGATCACCGAGATTTTTAGTATTCGGAAAGTACAGAGGTGTGAAATGTACTCCGCGTGTAAGAAGAGGGCTTCCGATTTACTGTAATAATAATAAGTGTTTAATTAATAAATCATAATGAATTAATCTGAGTTGTTTAATTAACAATTTACCTACCGGTGCCCCGTGTGCATCTGGCTACGAGACAAGGGATCACGGGTTTGATTCCCGACTGTTATCTTGGATATTTTTCCCTTTAAGGGGAATTATCTCAACGATCACCAGAGTTCGGATAGTTAGGCTTAAGTTAGGTTAAGACTCACACTAGCTCCCCACTTCATAGTCACTATCATCACCTCATCTCATTGCGGGGACGACGTGTAGACAACCTCCTAGGTGTACCCTGGACAACCCTCCTGTTCCACCATAGCGGCTAATAGTCTACAATAAGACGACAAACTTGGATGTCATGTCCTCCCGGTCATATAATTTATGTCATACGATAAAAAAAAGGAAACTTAACTATGTTTTATATCAGCGTCCTACTACTATAACGCTAGTGTGTTAAGGATGAGTAAGGTTGGATTTAAAGGCAGTGTACCCGAATTAGCGTCGAGGGAGAGTGGAAAACTATTTAGTGAAAACCACCCTCAATACACCAGGACGGGATTCGAACCCAGATATATATTTTATCAACAGTCCAGACTATTGCGAGAGTGATGGCCTTAGCCATGTAGCCACCATTGTGGTATAATTTGTCTTATTATTTTTCTTAACAGTGGATAAATTATTGAGTTTAAGCGTTCTTTAGACTCAGGATATAATTTATGCAGTGTAGAGAATTCAAGGTGACCTGCCATGTTAATTTACGATAGTAAAGCTACCAGTTTATTTATTCTCAATAAAGTTACACATGATTAACTTTCAAGAGGTCACAGATTTATGTGCATGTATGTTTGGGGAGCGAAGATAATTGGAAGTGAGCTAGTTTAAAAGTACCACGAAAACGTTTCAAAGTACATGAGGTGTTTTACTGATTAGTATTTCAATTTATATAGTACCTTAAGTGCGTGCTACTTATATTTGGAATCAAATTTGTAGCCAGGATTTTATTTCCATACATAGTTATTTCTACAATTAACTTTACATAAACAATTCATAATCCTACTCTGAAAACATATTTTGTAAAATCAAAGGAATTTCAGTAAAACAATGGTAGACAGTGCATCTAAAAGTTATTTGATATCAAAGATTTATCAAAGATACGTTTTTAATAATATGTATATAAATTTATAGTTATATTTTGGGGTTGACTAATGGAATATCGATGAAAAAAGTATCACTGCATGCCTTTGGCATTATGCTACATTGTAGTCCTCTTATCTCAATAAGTGTAATTTGGCCGAAGTGCACCAATAAAATGAGATCAAATTTAGCTTGCAAACTTTAGATATTTTTCCTGAAATATAAGACTATAACATTTAGGTTTGATTGAACTTAAAGACAAAAAAAGGTAAAACAAGTTTGCCTTGTACGTCTGTAGTATGTATTTAAGTATTGAAATATTCTACAGGTCGCAAATCACAATGAATCAACTCCAATATTTTTGTTCACTTCGTTAATAATCAGAATACTACCATATCTAAGTTTATTAATTGTATCCCCTTTCATTTAATTTCTATAAACATTTTTTAAACATATTTTTTATTTCCATTATATTATATATTCATTATATTAATTTTTATGCACGTAAAATAATTTCAAAGATATAATTATTTTATTTATTTTACTGTTTAATATTGATTACTAAACAAATTATAGCTTGATAAGAAGTTATATTTCTTTGCGGTTAACACAAATAAATATAATTTCTCATCAAGCTAGACATTCTTAAATAAAATTAGGAGTCTATTAGGCCGAGGAAAAAAAAAAGTCATGTATTTAAGCTTTCACATTTTAATAAAATCGCCATCATCGTCAAACTGGAAAGTGTATAAAAATAGTTTATTAATAAATTAAAGTTTAATATGAAATAGATAAATCGTAGTTATGTAGAGAACGAAAAGCATTAAAAGTTGTGTACTCTTTGGGTTTCCAAGTATTTTAACAAATTTTATTTATTCAATTTTCTTTTACACCTTTAAAAAATTTTCAATTAATACTCTTTTTAAATCCGTAATGATTTATTAAAAATTGCGGATAATACAGTGAATTGCATTTCAATAGCGAGAAATAATCAAAATTTAAATTTAGATTAGTCAAAACTGACAAAGCTTATAATTTAACCCTTTGTAAAAGTAAAATTTAAAATTTAGCTATAACACAATAATTTTTATGTATTGTACTCTAACTAATGTTACCATAGAAGGTATGTTATTTAATTATATCAAACCCAAATAATCAAATGAGGTGTATTGAATAGAACTAGCTCAAGATAGGTAAATGGTGAGATGCGGTGAACAGGATAGACCAACATTTTAGAAAATATTATAAATAAATCTTTAGTAAGGAGTGAATCTAAGATTTTATAAATGTGAATACTAATGAAAAATTCTGTACAACTGAAAGACTCTGGGCATGTTATTTATAATCTTGGAATATCAATTATAACAAAATTTCATAATATTAAAAGTATTTCATTGACTCAATAACTAGTACATTTAAAAGAGTCAAATGGTCAATTTATAATTAATGACATGTTAAAAATTACAATACAAGTGTAATTTGATACAAGGATTAAAAATATATAAAACTTATTTAAAGCAACAATTAAAAATAAGGTTAACATCTCCAGTCAAAAGTTTTGAATATAGTTCATATAAATTGAAAGTTAGTTGAAGTTTAATGAAAAAGTTGAGCTAGGTCTAAGTCTTAGCTTAAATCAACGCCCCTTTACTCCTTTTTGGTGGTCCAAATCAGTTGGAGAATTCTGGACATATTTCGGTACTTCAACATCGTACCATATTCAATGGAAACTGTAAAACCGAGACTAATGTAATGTAATGCAAAATTTGTAATCATTTAAACTTTCTAAAACACCATACAAAACAATTAAATGAGGAGGAAATGTTTTTTATGTCAATGACACCACACATTAACGAATACCTGTAGCTAGGAACCAAAATAAATTGTTAAAGTGTTTGCAGTCTTTGAATCAACATTTGCTCACTTACTTGGAGACATTGTTATAATGGAAACCAAAATAAATTATTTAAACTCGTGGAGTCCTTTTATCAAGATTGGCTCTCATACGTGAAGGCACTGTTGAAATTAACCCCAAAATAAATATTTTAATTGGTTTCATTTCTTGACTAAATATTATCTCTCTTATGTGAAGGAATTGTTACAATTAACACCAAAAGACATAGCTTTAATAAAACATCTACGAAACCAAATTAAATAAACCTAATTTCAAGCGGAAACGTACTTAAATTTAAAGTGCAAATGAAAAAAACATATACAGTAGCTCTCTTACTTGTATGTTTTGTTGCAATAAACACATAAATTAATATTTTGAATCTAAGATTAAAGATACAATAGTAAATACACTTTCTTTACACGTGAAACCATAAAAACTTGTAAAGCAATCTAAATTTAAGACGAAAATATAGTCTTATATGAAACCATTGTTGCAATGAATACCAAAATAAATACTTTGAAATGATTATATAAGAAACAAAAATAAAGTAAATTTAAAGAAACTGGTTTTAGTGAGCGCCCTATCATACTAAACCAAATCGTGAATTTGGCCTAGTTCCAAACGGTAAGTAAGAATATTATTCGCAAGGTTAACGCATTCAACACAACCAACAACTTTGAATGCTTAAAAAGAATAAACTGATTCAAGCCCAGTACTTTATGGCCATACAAAGATTATGAGTATTAAGTACTCGCACCAAGTAGCCATTACGTATGTTTACTGCTTACGCTTGGTTTTTTCGATACTTCTTTGGGCACTGATGAGATACTGTAGTCCCCTTTTCCCTGAAAAATAGGGAGTACAACAGAAGAAGTCATGTATTGATCCAATGAGTATTTTTTTTAGTTTACTGGCAACAAACAAACAAACATACAGACAGACAGAAAGTCGAATATATAGATGTATTTATATCTCCATTGTATCTATAGATAAGCTATAGATGGCAATAAAATTAAACAAGGTATATTACTATGTGCTTCTCAAACAACCATATAATTCAATGTATATTAATTATTATCTAGGTCCTTATATTATTTTAAGGCTCACTAATAACACAAATATAGAAACGTTAAAGCATTTATAAAAAATAGACTTACATGCGAGATTTAGTGAAGTCTTTGGATATAGAGGACTACGTAACATCTTTTGATTTAGTGAAATATTCCACAGTTCTTTTTATTTGATGGTATTTTGTTTTATTTGATGTTGCTGTGTATTTTATATAACAAAAGGAGTGCCATTGTGTTTTATGAATGCGAAATACAATACAACTATGCAAGTAGTGGCTCAGTTACCTTTATGGTTTATTCTAGATTCAAATAAATGTTATGCTTGAAAGACATCTTTGTATTTTAATTCCTTTATCATTAATTAAAGTAGACTTAACTAAATGTATTCTGAGGCACTACAACAATATTATATTATTTTAATAGATTAAAGTGACATTATTTAAGAGTTGCGTCTACTCTTGAGTGGGTGCAAATAGACGATGCAAATTTGCTCAAGAATGTAACTTTTCTTTTTTTAATGAATGCGGGTTTAAAACATATTTTAAAGTTTCAGCAGCATAATTTATTAGCACCCTTTATTGAATTCAGGTCCTGATCTGTCACTACACACCCCTGGGATTTTGGCAAGAAGTTGAAAAAAGGTGATTATTCACCTGGTTACGACAAATAATATTTTAATCATGTTTGGCAACAAAAAAAAAAATCCCTGGATTATTTTATCGACGTTATAATAAATAAGAAAGAGCTGCACCGGTAGGTACATGGACTAAACGTCAAGCTCATTTAGTATGGTTTACTGGTGATGGAAAGGTCTGGCTTCGAATCCCAGCTGGGTGAACTGAAGGCTTTTTTTCCTATGTGGTTTTTCACTTTCCCCTGGCCAAAAATGTGAGTACATTTCCTCTAAAATCTACCTTGCTCATTTCTACTCTATTAGTGTAGATAAGTGCGTACATACCGGAAGTATAGTAAGATTAAAAAAAAAGAGCCTAGCAATTTTGTGCAGCACCATGTATAGTAAAAATTAAAAAATAATTCAGGAAATTTATCAAAATAAATAGTGTGTCTAAAGTGGTAGTCAATATCAACCTTATTTTTAAAAGAAAAATACATAAAATGTTTTGTGTTTACATTGGGAGGGAAATAATAAGACGGTATAAGGTTAATTAATAATATTGTTAGATCCAACAACTTAGCTCATTTGGTTGCGCGTCTCTATACTGAAATAAGGGTACCAGGTTCGATACCCAGATATTATATCATTGGTGAAATTAGGGCTTCTTTTCCCAGTGATGAATTAACAGCCGGGGCTCTGAGAGTAATAATTTGCTTCGGATTAAGCTAGTTTGTAAGACGTGTTGTGAAATAGTGTATCCATAAAGAGAATGCTAAACACCTTAAATAATAATTAGGGTTTCGATTTTTTCGTAATGATGTGTTTGGTTAAGATAGACAAACTTAAGAATAAACTAAAATTGGTAACTATATTACATTGTTTATTACTTCAAAATACTAGTATTATTTATGTACTATCAATTGTCTCTACTGATTTATGAAAATACCTCGTGACAAATCGAAAAACGATTAACTTTTTTTTAAACCACTCTATATTAAAGAAAGTAAGGTGCACCAAATAAATGACACGTAATGTCTCGGTAGTAAAGAGCATGTCTACCAATGAATAGCTCATCCGGCTTTAATAACCAAATGACGCGGGATACTGAGAAGGGATTACTTTGATGAAGCTGTTTATCTTGGAGGCGATTGGCTCTGAGCAGTGTTATGTGGGCGTGGCCAATTTTTCCCTCTGTTATTTGCTCCTGGGCTGGATGCTGTTGGCGTGGGAGTAATGGTTTTATGGCTGAGGAGGAAAAAGGGAGAGGGGGGGAAAGGAGATTGGTGAAGGGGGTTCGGGAGTGAAGAGCACTTGTCTTTGGTGTCACAATTAGCTAGGAGCTCAAACCGTAAAGTGGTGGGTACTCATAATAATAATAATAATAAAAACAGCACCACTTACAACTTACAAGTGCAACTTTTCGTTTTTTTTATCCAAACAAGTGGGATTTGGTTTTGTGTCGGTGTGACTTGGAAGTGATTGGACAATCTGTGAAGTGCTTAAGCTTATTCGTAATTAATTGGTTATTAATTTTTGACCGCTTGAAACTCAAAATGAAATCACAATACTTGTATAATAAAACAATACTTACTTAAAACGCTTTGGGGGAAGAGATTAAGTATACGTAAAAATATATGTGATTGAATGTTTGTTTGTCATAGAGGGAAACGTGTATTTTTATTTGATAAAAAAGTGTTTCACATAAAATTAATTAGTTCGGAATCAAAATTATGTAAATATATTTTACCTAAGTGAGCTAGAACAATTATCTTAATCATAGTGAATTTCTACCCTAAATTTCAATTGGGATGAATTTTTAATGGTAATATATTTTTTAAATTTATTGAACGTAGGCTACTTCATTTTACCTTGTTCAAGAAATTTATAAATTCAAGACAGATTTTATATTAGAATAATGTCAAAATGTTGGCATGATTCTAAATTATTGTAACTATATTTTAACAGTTATAGAAATATTCAAGATAAGTTTGTGCACCTATTTTAATGAATCCGAACACACTTACTTATTTCTCAAATAAAATAATGATCACAAGTCAATATCACGGTACCAAGACTTTCACAAGTTTCGGTTCAGGTCTTATGAGTACGCCATTTTCGGTGAAAGACATTCTGAATTTAGCGGAGCAAAGTGATCAATACATATCCATGATGGACCACCAACCTTCAAATTTCTTTTTCGAGGATTGTGCCAACAGCAATGGCGGGGTGTACGCTTTCCCCTCGGACACGACCCTGAACTCAACAGAACCATCGTACCCAATGCCCTCTTGCGATTTTTACACCCACTACCCTCCTCACAACAACAATAACAATAAAATGCTGGACTGTTACAACACGAGCAACGAACTCGTGTTCAGCTATCACCACGCCGATCAGCAACAGTCACCGGCCTCGACGGCCCATCACCAACAAGGGACGGTGGTGTCTTCTTCACAAGATTCGCTCAATATTGGCCCCTGTAGCACTGGTTTACAGAATATGACGTCACCACACGTGCAGCAGTTGAGCCACCTGTGCCCGCCCTATCCTGAGCATGTCGAGTGCAACAGTGACGCATGTGACAGTACACCTTTTGGCGGCTGCCAGAGTGGAAATATCCATAGTAAGTGTTTTAGACATGTAATTGGAGAGAATTTCGTTTCTAACTGATTTTCAAAATTAATAATAGTTTGGATAGATCTGTTCTATAAGGACATATATAGGATAGATTTTGGGATATTAGGGCTATATACTATGTTAAATATAATGGTTACTTTATAATTGAATATAAATAGCTTAAAGCTATCTAACATATATCGATCTATCTTGTTAAATCTTCTATTATGACTGTTTTAAAAATATTTCCTTTTTTTTTATGTGTGCTTCCAGCGTGTTTGTCTGGAAATGACTTCTTAAAATGTGAGTGATCCCGTAAAATATGAGATGGGTGGCAATCTTTGTGTAGATAATAACAGTTCTATTCTTCACCGTGTCATTCATTGCTCTCTTTTTTTGAGTGCATTTATCTCAGTGTGAGTAGCACTGTCATAAAAAAAACATGAAGTGATGAAAAATAGAACTACTAGGGTACTAATTGACAATCCATATGGTGGTGAAACTAAATAAAATAAATTATGGTAGGTATACAAATAATATTTTATAAAAAAAATAATAGTTAGAAAATCAACAGTTTGTTATGGCAAACCGAATTAAAAAAACATTATTTATTATTTCTGGAGGTTTCAGGGTTCAAACCCCTACCACTACCTATTCATAGCTACGCCACTGAATCTGTAGATCACATGAGAAATGATCTAAGTGTTTCGATTTCTGTATTGAGTGAGGGTAGACAAAAAACGTTTCTACTTTGATGTTTTATCTGTTTCTATTCACTGTAAGGTGATACATATATATATATATATCAATCTCATTTAGTCTGATTTGCCGACGACAACGTACGATTGAGAGCGAGTATTGGTCTGGTGTACTGAGGCTTATTTTTCTTAAAGGGTTCTTATTCTTCTTCTTTTATCTTCTCCAACTTTAATCGTACGGGGTGTGCTCCTTGAAATATCTCGCATACCATAGTCTATGAAATACTAACTTAAAACCCCATGTTTTTCTATTGCCTATTGCTCAATCATACCGGTAGAGATTGAATCTAACCTTATTCTGACATCTTATATAGCATGATAACAAGTCTTCTAGGTAGCTAGAAATCCTTTGCTTGGTTCCTGACACATTAAAACATTATTTTATTGGTAAAGCTAGGATTTACTCTTTCGCAGTGTGCTGTACCATCCATAGTGTTTAGTTGGCTAGTAAGCCATATGATAATATATCAGTTGGCTTAGAAAGTACACGTCAAATATCCCAATGAAAAACCAACATGGAATCAAGAGGTGTGGTTCAATGCTTAGTAGATGCTTTTATTCAATGACAACCAGCTAGAACTTGATGTAATACAATAATTACTTTCATATCGACCAGAACTAGAAGAGGAAAGGACATTTTATAACTGAAATAACTTTTTATTCTTTCTTAGAAAAAAGTAAAAATAATTGAAATAAACAAACTATTAAATCAAAAAATCTAAATAAAATATACAACTAATTAGTAATAATAGAATGTATCAAATTTAGAGGTCCTAATTTACGAGTTTATAGCTTAGATTAGTTGTAGAGTGAAATATAAACTCTGTAAGACAGTCTACAACCGGCATAGAAAAAATTATTTTCCTAGGAAATTTAAATCATTATTAAATGTAGGTGACAGTAAGATTATAAAAAATATTTTTTTTCTAGTGATTACAATGCACTACTAAAATGTAGGATACGATGAGATTATAAAATATATTTATTCTAGTAGCTACAAAGGACTATAAAATGTAGTTTGGAATAAGAATATTAAAAATAATTATTTTTTTCTGGTAGCTACAAAGCACTGCTAAAAAGCAGACTACAATAAGATTATAAAAATATGTATTCTATTCATTAAAAAATACTTCAAAATATAGATGACACAAAGATTATAAACAAATATATATTCTAGTCATTATAAAGCGCTACTAATATTTAGGCTATAATAAAATTATAAAATTAATTATTCAAGTTAGCAAAAAACACCACGCAAATGTAGGCTACAATGAGCTATAAAAAAATGTATAATCTAGTAACTACAAAGCGCTTCTAAAATGCAGGATGCAATAGACTTTAAAAAAAAAGATTCTAGTAACTACAAAGCATTTCAATAATGTGGGTTAAAGTAAGATTATAAAAATATTTTATTCTAGTAATTTAAAAGCACTACTAAAATCAGGGCTGCCCTCAGGGGTGCGCAAACGGTGCGGCTGCACAGGTACTCCGTGATTTTGGGGGCCACGCGCTTGCTTAGGTGACAGAGGGAAATAACAAGTTGAGGTGGACAATTTTCGCTTCCGCACTCATATAGTGGGCTCCTTGTATAGGTAATCTAGCAAATATTGTCAAGGTGTGGAAAAAAATAGAAACGTAATCATGTGGTTTGATTCATTTAACGAGAGAAGTGAATTCTCCGTTTTAACTCCACTGATTTACATTTGTCTGTCTGTCTAAGGTGGGGGGGGGGCGGGGGGGGGGCAAGGTGAAGCATGGTGAGGCATGGTGAGGCATATGACTGAGGGCCCCACAAACGAAGTTTGCCCAGAGCCTTTACTCTGCTAAGGGTGGACCTGATTAAAATGTATGATACAATAAATTCACTAGAAAAAATATATAATTTAATCATGAAAAAGTACTAGTAAAATGTAGGTTGCAGTAAGATGAGAAAAAAGTTATCTTAGTCATCACACAGCACTACTAAAATGCAGTAGTCTACAACAAGATTAGAACAAATATACCAGTAAAAAAAACCTAAATGTAGTTTACACTTGGACTAGAAAAATGATGTATCCTATTATTTCCAAAGAAATAATCAAATTTATTCAATCTAGATTAGGTGGAGGGGGGGAAGAAGACGGAATTCAAGGTCAGTAGGACTATTTAAAAGGAAAAAATATCTGAACACAAGAAATGGAATATTTATTTCGTAAAGAATTTTTTTTCTACAAATGGTAATAAAAAAGTTAATAAATATTTGTCAAGAGCTCATAGCAGAGCTAGAGGTACAGAGAAGACTGTATCCCTATGTTTAAAGTGTATAAGTTGATTGTGAGTAAGAGCAAGACAGAAAAGCAATGAGAATGAGAAGGAAACCAACCCAATGCAACCCTATATTTTTGATGAAGATTGGATTTAAGAGCTTTCATCATAGCAGGCCCAACTCGGCTCCCGGCTCGATCAGATGGTGATAATGATGATGAAACTATGCGGTGCCATTAGAATTATTAAACATAACTTAAGCCCAATAATCCAGATCATGGCAACTACAGGAAAAACTGGAGTACAGGAAATAAACCTATGGTACCACCAAGGAATTGAACCCGGGACCTCTAGATTGTAATCAGGACTGCTGACTAGTAGACCAAGAGACCAGCATTGTTTGTGAATGGTAACAAATGAGTGTCTCTATGTCGTGATATCTCTGGTTTCGATTACTTTTCATTAGAGAATTACATTGTTAATACATCTTAATGATGCTAAACATTGCATGTATTTGGTGAACAATTTAAAAAAAACTCTATCTCTGCTAAGAAAAGAGTACAACTTTTGTACATTAACCAAATTCCTTCAAATAATGCCCGATTTCTAAATGTCATGATCCCTAAATTGTGTAAATGCACAGTACAACGTTGATATAAAGAATAATAAGGCTGCATTGTATGTTGATTCATAAAAAGCTCCGTGGGCCACACAGAATACTGGATAGGCCGCAAGGTTTACTTGTCTGCTCTAGTGTGTGCTGTCATTATTTGTACAATAGTATGTTTTTTTTAAGATTGTACAATGTCAAAATAATACATTGTTGTGTTATGTTTCAGGACATTGCTCTAGTAGGAGCAAAGTTGACCCGAAGAAAGTTCACCAGCAGTCTGGGACCCACAGACAACGTGTTAAAAGAAAACCAAGGGTTCTATTTTCTCAAGTGAGTCATTTTGTAATTTTTCAAAACATTAGTTCTAACATCGATAATAGATTTGACTTTCACGTTATGAACATTTTACCATTTGTCCACCGACTAATGTCCAGGGCTGATACTGTCCATGATTGGGTAGATAAATTAATGCAATTTAAAATGTATATTGCTCATAATAAAAGGTTTGATAAAAGATAAGCAAATACTTGTAAAATTAAAGGTATAGTCAGTACACGACCAGCGAATCTTAAACGATGGAAATTATCTTTTAGTTACGGTTGCAGTATCAAATTAGTAAATAGGAAAAATGGCACCTGGACAAGAGAACCGAACCCGGGAGCTTAGGCTTAGCTCCAATATTCTGACACTGAGGTATTCAAGAATTATCTCGTGCTCAGGTTAATTCTTCACTCTTGGTAAATATTTTATTCAAGTCAGTCTCTAAAAAAGTTTAACTATAAAATATGGCAAAAATGCACATGATCATAGCTAGTGGGGAATATTTCTCACTAATTCTTATTCTTTTTAGTAACTTTAAGGTTGGAGTGTAGGGTACGTGAGAAAAAATGTGAGTGCGTTTGAAGTGTTTATAACAAAAATTTTTTGGTTGAAATAAATCAAATATTTCTTCGATACAAAAATATACCTTAATTTTCTTCAGTTGATGACCTTAACAGTTCTTGAGTATCTGTCAAGGGTGTCCTGTAATTTAATGACAATTTTTTTTAATTTAAAAAGTTTGTCATCTAATGCCACTATGCTCATGACAGATATTCAACATTTGTTGATATCACTATGTGAAGATAATTAAACTCTATGCTTGTACTGAAATTTTTTTTTATTTATTTTGACCAAAAAAGTTTTGATCTAAGATCTGCAAAAACACTCACCTTTTCTGACTTTTCTTATATCCCAATATTAAGATCTATGTTTAGGATGGTCTTAGATTTTATAACAGCATCTTACTACCCGTTCAGGTTATATACATATGGATTGATTATGACAATGTTGATGCTTGTTTACTTAATTACTTAGTATATAGGATAAATTACGATAATGTTGATGCTTGTTTAATTAATTACTTGGTATATAGGATAAAAATTAGAGGGTAGTTTAGAGACAATAAATTCTCACCAGCGTAGACAATAGATGGAAAAACTACAGGGATAACATATGTGTAATAACATCCCCAATTCACCAGGCCAGGGCATTTAATATGCATTTTTAATTCAGTCAATTATATCAGCACAAGCTAAACTGATTACCGAACAGAGACAACATCCAGTCCCCCAGCTGTAAATTAAACATTATAAAAAGAATGCCCCAATTTAACATATTATTTTTTCGGCCGATTCAGGAATAGGACCTGGGAAACTTAACTCAATAGGCAGACCCATTACCTACTGAGCCATGGTGTTGGACTAAAACGTTAAAAACGTTGGCGTAAGAAAACTACAGAATGGCCATAAAGTCTGGACACATTGGCAAATACACAGATACACCAAATAAAGGCAAATAAATGTGATTGTACTGATTTTAATACATATAAACATAAACACATATAAAACATAATTATAGGACATTAAATTACATTACATTTTATTTTAAATATGTTGTCCTTTATTGACAATGCAACGTTCAACTCTTTGAGCAAAATCATTAGGAAATCATTAGAAACGTATCCCCATTAATCTTCGCGTATTCTTCCATGATGCGTCCCTTTAGATGATTTATGTCTCTGATTTACACTTATGTGTGTTTGGTGTGCTTTTTATTTTCCTTTGCCTGTGTGTCCATAATTTATGGCCATCCTTTAGTAAAAATCACCTTTTTAAAAACCATTTTATAGTAGGATTTTTTAAGAAAGGAACTTATAAATTAAAAGATTTTTTTTCTGGCAACATTTATTATTTTATACTATATATTATTATTATTATTATTATTATTATTATTATTATTATTATTATTATTATTATTATTATTATTATTATTAATACATACAGTAATTAACAAACTTGACAGTTGAAGATCACATTATTTGACGTGTGAACATGTAAAAGTAGATCTAGAAACTGTTTTAGAAGTCTGCCCATGAAAATTAAACTATATTAAGAACAATACCTTAAATTTACTAAAACTACTTTAATACATTCATACGTCAAGTCATGTAAACTGCAGCTGTTACTTTTGATATATATTATCAATTTCTATAGAATAAAATTAATAAAATACTAAAAATGTTTAACGTTGGCCGCAAGAAATAGGTTCGTATATTCTAAAAGGTATTTCAAATGTCCATTTGTAAGAAAATCTAGGTTTTCCTATCCTATTTCGTTTACAGGCCCAAGTTCATGAACTGGAGCGCCGCTTCAAACAGCAGCGCTACCTTTCCGCCCCAGAGAGGGAGCACTTCGCCTCTGTGCTGAAGCTCACCTCCACCCAGGTGAAGATCTGGTTCCAGAACCGCCGATACAAGAACAAGCGTCAGCGCCACCTTCTGGAGATATCCGCGGCCAACAAGGGCAGCGTCCCCTCGAACTCCCCTCAGCCACGTCGCGTCAACGTGCCAGTCCTCGTGAGGAATGGTAAGCCTTGCCCCGGAGGACTTGGATACTCCTTCCCCACGCCGATACAGACGGATTACAACGCGTGTCCGAATCTACCTCCTCCGCCTGAGTACCCCACGATGAGTCACCAGCATTTTGAACCGCCTTCCTCACCGGTAGAGGGGTACGTCAACGTCTCCGAAAGCGGAGAATATCAAAGAACTCTCCTTGATGTTAAACCCCAAGACCCTAAATCTTGGTGACTTCTGTGTAGATCATATTGTAATTGAAGAACTGATAGATGCATAGTCTACACATTTGAGGGACATAGTTTTAATCTCAGGAGTCAATCAGTCTCATATTAAATAGATAACAAGAAGTTTAGGTCGAATGGAGGATTAGTTAACTTCCAAATATCGATTATAAACACAACCCTTAATGTGGGGCAGAAGAGGACTCGATAAATGGTCAGTGTTTTTGTAGTTTTCAGATAAAATTTTTTTTTAGCTAAAATAAATCAATCATGGCTACAGTAAAAACATGGAATTTAATTTTCTTCACACCATGTTATCAACAGATTGTTGAATATCTGTCATGAGCATAGCGGAATTTGAAGAGAAACGTTTCAAATGAAGAGAAATTGTCATTAAATTATAGGACACCCTTGACAAATATTCCAGAACTGTCGAGATTACTATGTGAAGACAATTAAACTCTAGGTTACTACTGGAGAGATATTATTTGATTTATATTGAACCAAAAAAGTCTCGACTCACCCTTAAAGTTCATCTCAAGGCCAATTAACCAGGATATAAGATATAATATTACACTCGAATTAGAAAACGTATCCAAGTGCGATTTTTGTGCATTCTCCAATTATTGATAAAAGAGAAATCACGATAATATTAACGGTTTTTAATTTTAAATTTTGTTGAATATTTTTAAATATTTTAAAACATTTACACTGGTCTCAACTCCACGGGGATTTTTTTTTAAGAAGAATGCAGAAAACCACAATATAATGTTACGAATGTTCGGAGATGTATTAAATCCTCATAAGTTAGTGTCTATCCCCATAAGACAAGATCTTAAGGATACCATATAATTTTTGGGAATTAGTATTAGAGTATTTGCTCTGGTAATGACAATTATTCTGAAGGATAAAAACCACAAAAAATGCATTAATTACCTTAAAAAATTGTTATATTCTTGTTAAAAATAAATTTATTGGTTTTAGGAAGGTCACATATTTGATTCCAAACATTTACTTTGATTTCATAAATGAGACTTATAGCGTGAAACAACACTAAAAATTAGCTTTATTTGTTCATAATTTTTTTTAAGTTACAGAAATGAAAGTGGAAGTTTTTTTGATACTACAGAGACGTGTTGATAACTATTTAATCCATTTTGGTGTTAGCCATATTTTAAAATAACAAATCACTTCTTAAACAAGGTAAAATTTACTAACGTCTGCCATACGTTTCAGTGATACAGTGGGCGGCCATTTATAATAATTGAGCTTTGTATCACCGGCGTTGAAAATATGGAGGTAAACAAAGTAAACTAGAATTATAGCCACCAATAGCAAAGGTGGCTTATCTCCTATCATTATGTACCAAACTTGATCTTTAAATGGGATGTAACACACATTCACTCACTACACTATTGTGTATGTGGTTGGCCAAATATCTGGTCCTTGTACAGTAGAGTCTCGACTATACGACCTTTTGGCTATCCGACATTACGTTTTATCCGAAATATCAATATATTAAAAGTTGAATTTAATTAATTTAACATCCATTGTTACTATACACGAATAAAATAGTAGTTCTGTAATTTTTTGCGTTACCATAGAATAATAATTACTAATAAAGCCTATGTTATTCCTAGTTGGAACTTCTATTTAATTTGGACTTATTTTGGGTTTTTTTGGTTCCCGTTTCCTCCACCCCACCCCCCTGTTTCCATGCTATCCAATATTTAGGCTATCCGACTACCTATCACTCCCGTTTAGGTCAGATATTCGAGATTCTAATGTACAGTCTCGTCAATCGGAGCTAGCACATGGGCCGATCCTGTCCAAAATCTGAGTTGACACTGACAAAAAGGATCGTATTATGAGAGTGTAGTAAAATAAAGAATCACTTTCAAAAAAGTTATAGGGGTTTCTTGTTGCACAGTAGATCAGTAGGGTTACACTTTAATTCCTAAGCCACTTACCACTTTTTTCTTTAGTCCTTTTAACCCTTATATTGCCGGTTTGCATCCATCTATCTATCCCCTTGATAACTTTCAATTCTTGTCCAAGCATGTCAGAACATACAAATAGATTTATTTATTTATATACAAGGGACAGGGACGTATAGTAAGAACGTAGTAGGAAGAATAATATTCGAAGATTACAGAAAATACTAAGATTGCGTTCATGTAATCATACGTCCAGTCATATAATATGGATGTCACTTCTGATTCATACAGTAGTATAAATTACGATAAAACAATACTAATACTATAGAAATTTCTATCAATGCTGACAGTAAGAAATCATGTTTGTATTTTCCAAACTTTATTTCTAATGTGGCTAAGTTCTTCCCATCCCCCCCCCCCCCCTATCCACTATTCTAATACAAAGGTGAGCTAGGATTGTAGCCACGTGCTGTAAATGCTCTTAACATATTGTATAAGCTCTAAAAACCATAAATTAATTGTAAGGCGCAAGTGAGGATAAAAATAGCACGTACACAATTGGGCTAATGGTAACCAACACGTCATGTGGCTAAAATAAAACAGCTTTAGGGAAACGTGGTAGGCCTATGTGGATGAGTATTATAATGAATACTACTTACACCTTAAAGGATTTGCCTGACTTAGAAACTCATAAATTGTGCTACCTTTTTTGAAACTTTGATCGCCGTCTTAACTCTGATCACCTGATCATCTCTGCTCATTCGTAGTATAGCAAGACAACTTAGAAATTAGAAATTACAAAATTTAGAAGAAACAGAATCTACAATGGTGTAGGCCTACTCTAAAATATAAAAAATATTGAACTTATTTAAAGTATATTTATAAGAGCAGGGAGAATAAATTTACTAATATAAATAAATGTATCTACCTTAAAAAAATAAACGTGGTACAATGCCACTTACATGATTTCAATAACTAATTTAACTGACGTAAGGGACAAGAAATATTTTGGCTTCAGCCATATTTAGGATTTTGAAGGATTTGCTTACTATGGATTTTTTTTCCCCATTTATTTAAGATATTTAAAGTGCACTTTCTGAACAGACTGATTATATCGGCACATGATATATTAATTAACTTATATATAAAACTAACACAACATCCAACCCCCAGCCGTTAATTCATCACTGTGAAAGGGTAAACCCACATTACACCAATGGTACATTTTTTGACCTTGCCAGAATCTAACCCGGGACCCTTAACTCAATAGACAGACAGGCTAACGACTGAGCTGAGGTGTTGAAACCTTACTATGGTGATGACAAACCAACCCTGAGATAATTTGGTTTAAAATCCGATGAGATAAAGTGTAGCTATCACATGGTACAAAATCATTACAAACTAATTAAAAATAAGGTTTTAGAACTAAATATTATTTTAGAATCTAGGAATTATGTCTGAGCAATGATTCAATTTAAATTTAATATCATTAAGTTGCAAATGCCATTTTAAATAGATTCAAAATATTGCAAAATAGTCATAGATAAACGGAGTAAGATATTTGGCACTTACTTTTAAACATAAGTTTTTCCTTGAGTTTGTTTCCTTTAGTAAGTTATCTTTTTTTTAAATATTGTATTCATCTACATTAATAAGGAATAGTTTTATTATTAAGACATTTATAAATGTGTAATTTTAAGGACAGTGGCAAAATTGTTAATAAATTAGTTTATTGTGCATTTTCACGAATTAAAAAATGTATATTAAAGGCATCTTGTTATTTTTGTACGTTTGACCTTACTTATTACAATGTAACATTATATTTATGAATATATTAAATTCAATATAAATTTTAGGGTATGTTTTCTGAAATATGTTTTCTAAAATATAGTTTTATATATTTGCTATATTATACATACAATACCTTAAATTTACATTACATGCAATAATTTAAAAATACATTACGCTATGACTATACTAAGAAAATCAGTTAGCTGTTATGCTCTAGAACAGCATTTCCCAAAATTTAGCTGACCACATACCCTTTCAGGGTTATGTACTGGCCAAATTATCGCTTACAACTCTTCATTAAATAAATGGTACGGAACTCCACACGAACTTTCTCGCTCTATTTTTTTAAATGGATATATTTACTCAAAATTGGTAATATAATATACACAGAGCCCTGCTTTTATGGTGAATAAAAAAGCCCAATTTCGTTTTTAAGTTTCCCAAAAGTGGTGAATAAGCGGTGAATTACAAAAATCCTATATTAGCGACGAAATTATCGAATTAAGACAAAAGCGTTAAAAAAGTGGTTTTTACCAAACTTTCGTGATTAAGGTGACTTTGTTGGGTTAAAACTAGACTTCCAGGACAATGTTTGAAACAGGTAAATTAAACATATTGAAGTGAAAACAAAAAATTACATTTTGTTTGGACAAAACGGTAAAAAACACTAGTCCGCAAAAAAAAGTTCTGTCAACTTATTAAAAAAGTAAGATTTAGCGGCAGCTGGTCCGGGAAAAGTATGTACAAGTCACAAAGACAAAATATTACACAAAAATCATCTTGTTACTTCGCAAAAATTGTGTATATATTTTTAAATCTCAATTTAGGCTAGAAAAATACAAAATAACTACTCAACATCACCAAACTGCAACATGCCGAATGCCGAAAATCGCGACTAAATCGCGACTAAATCGCGATTATCGCGGACATCGTTTAAAATCGCGAATATTGCGCTAAAACTCCGTTTTCGCGAATTATCGCGACAATTCTGAGCATATATTTGCAATCAGGGTAACCTGAAATGTGAACATCTGAAAGAAAAAATGCCATATCTAACATTCGCGAATTATCGCGATCTCCAAAACGCAGGGCTCTGAATATACACTAGGAGATCCGAGAACAAATTGCGCTAAGCATACGTAAAACATTTTTTATTCATGGCTATAAATTACATAATTTTATTTCTACAGAATTAACGTCTTCATTTGTATATTTGGATCAATACAAAATATCGATATTGGTTTTCCAAGGGTCAACACTTCGTAGTGAAATTTTGACTTCCGGTTAAAATTCTCGTCATTTTACTAGGGGATATCTTAAGGTTATTGCGTTGCTATTAAATTTCTCTTTTATAAATTTTGACCAATTAAATAGGTAATTATTTACTATTGAGTCTAAAATGAGAGATATTGAATCGCAATGGCCGATTTTGAGAAAATTGAATTTTTCTCTTTTCACACTTTAGTAAACTGCTATTAACCTTAGGCTTGGAAGGACGGCTTTGCAAAAAACACTTTTTAGGGTTTGGGGGTCATAAAACGTCGACATCTCAACATCTCGGGATAATTTTTTTTTTTACGGTCGTAATACTTAACCTTAAGGGCATTACTACCACTCGCAACTCTAGAGCTTCGCATGGATACATGACTTCAGCTTTATTACGGTAGTGTACGTCAAGCAGCCTTGTTTTGTCGGCACAGAGGCACAGACGTAAGCTGATACTCCGTGGGTCAACTGTTTGAACTTAGGGTTTGATAATTTCGTTGGCTGGTCAGTGATGAAGCATCCGAGTAGTAAGGGCTAGGATGTGTTGATTAGTTTGCAAAAAGAGCAATACATTCAGTAGAGTTCTCTTCGATTACATTTCTGACAGGATATCCGTCAATTACGTCCGTAGTTGGTCAATCATTATGAAAAATTCAAATTTTTATGATTGCAATCGTTTGTTCTGGATTGTTACAAAAAAAATTTTGTTTGTTACATTTTGATAAATCCACAAATGGTGTGTTTATATTGGGATTTGGGGGGGCAACTTCACGATAGACTCCCCCCCCTCCCCCCCATACACTTTGTAAAATTGATATTTACATGGTTGCGATAGAGTTTGTTCCGCAAAAAGTTTCGTTTGCTGTATATTTGTTCTTGCACAAATGGTACGTGAATTTGAAACTTTGTTTACTCATGAGGGGCCAACTTCATGGAAACCCCCCCCCCTCAAAAAAAACCTTTTAAAAATTCATGGTGTTTTGATTGCACTCGTTTGTTCCAGATTGTTAGACACAAATTTTTGTCTGTTACGTTTTAAAAAGCCCACAAATAGTATGTTTACATTGGGGGGGAGAGGGGCCAACTTAATGGTAGCCCATTCCAGTTTGAATAATATCCAGGAACTTATGTTAAATTAGTATATTTTTAAATGATATCGATATTTTATAATGCATAGATACTCAAACCGATTCTTTTTAATCAAACAGTTGTAGGGATGATAAGATAATGTTGAAAATGAACTATTTATCCTAATTGTTTGTCATGTTTGTAAAATCCACATAACCGATTGGACGCTGAAATTAAACGGTGAAAAGTTGCATTGGGATGGGAATTCTTTTAAAGTAAATTTTTGTAAATCAATATTATATTTATGAGAATGCAAGAGTTTAGCTGTTAAAAGACTTCATTGCATAGCTATTTTTAGTTTCCATTTGTAAAGAACGTTTTTGATTTAGTCATGTGCATTCATTTCGATTTTTTGTTTAAATTCTTAGTTTGTTTTTTTGGCAAATTTGTAGCAATTTTTTTAAAATTTTTCAAGCTATTCTATAGATATTTTTAATCACTTTTTTGAAAATTTATTCTGGGTCCGCTTAATAAATTTTGATTTGAAAAAAATATTTTTATCGTCAAGGAATTTCTTAGTCTTCTTCGTGTCAGAGTTGGACTAGTTGACATTTTCTTCCAATCATGTCTCTTTGCGGTCAAAGATACTATTTACTACATCTTAACAGTAATAGTAGCAAACAAAAGAAAGGTGCGATGTCAATACTTTAGGGTAACCTAGTTATGAGCTCTCTTGAGGGGGTAGGAGAAAAGGGAGGTAAGATCTCGTGTATCTTTCGATAATTTCACAACTGCAAGAGTAGACGAAACAAATCTTTTGGAGCTTAGGAGGAAGTGAGGTCCATAAAAATACATTTTTTACTATGAGTTTTATGGCATGCAATAAGTTGTAGACCAAGATCTCCCTAGTTTTTGTATTTCTGACTTGCTTCGCCTTTTTATTGCTTTTTTGTGCATAATGAGTGAATCAAAGGCAATATTTTTCATACTTTGACACAGTGTGGGACAATTCTTTACTTGGGCTCTGTGTGACCATACAGATCGCACACACAAAAGGCCATCATTACTAGTGACACTATTTTGTTTAGCATTTGTAAGAGATATAAGAACTAACAAACTTAAATATAATGCACAATGATCTGGAACAAACTAATAAAGTTATAAAACCAAAAATACAAATTTTGTTATATTTTATCTAGTTGAGGTAAGGAAGTGGAGCTTAGCACAGTGATAAAAATATATTAATTTTAAAACTATAAACATGAAATAAACACATTTTTTAAAAATAAATTCAGAACAAAATAAAGATAAACATGTTAAGGAACTCAAACAAACTAACAACAAACTTTTTAAAAAATTGTTCAAGTTTTGAAAGAATGTGAGAGAGCTACTACTAGAAAAATTTATCGAGGCTTTACAAAAGGAATAAATGGAAATCTTCGCAAAAAGAAATCTAAATGAACCAAGAACGAATTATTGATTGCAAAGATAAAATATCGATTTTTAAAAGTTGTGTGTGTTCATGTGGTGAATATGGTTGCCATAAAGGTGTCAATCCACGCTCCTAGTATAAATAAATCTTGTGTTTTCCTGCCAAAACGAAATGTGCGTTTATTTTAAGGAACCATCCGGAACAAACGAAGAACAACTTATTGCAATCATAACTTTTTTTTAATGTTATTAGAGGAAAAGGACGGTGAAGCAGCTTCATGGAGGTCCAAAATAAAGATATCATTTGTGAGCGTATCAAAACGGAAAAACTGATTTTTTGCGGAACAATCCGGAACTAGCGAAGAAAAAACTATTGTAATCATAAAAAAAAGTTTTTAAAAGGGGAGAAGGGCGAATTCATGGATGTCAAATGTTAAAGTATGATAATTAATTTTGGGTACGTATCAAGACGTAATTTTTTTTTCAAACAATCTGAAACAAACGATCGCAACCATAATAATTTCAATTTTCAAAAGTGGGAGGGAGATATCGTAAGTTGGCACTACAAATGTAAACATATCATTTGTGAGATTATCAAAACGGAACAAACTAAATGTTTGTGGGACAACCCGAAACAAACGAATGCAATCGTAAATACATGGATTTTTCAAAGTGGAGGGGCTATCGTGAAGTTGGCCCCTCACGAGTAAATAAAATGTCACAAGTTCATGTCCCATTTGTGCAAGAACAAATGCGGAACAAACGAGCCTTTTTGCGATACAATCCGGAACAAACGATTGCAACCATAAAAATGTAAATTTTCCAAAATGGGGGGGCTGCCGTGATGTTGGTCCCACCAATGTAAACATATCATTTGTGGGCCTATCAAAACAGAACAAACAAAAATTTTGTGGAATAATCCGGAACAAGCTAAGAACAAACGATTGCAATAAAAAAAACTTGAATTTTTAAATTGGGGGGAGGGGGGGGGGCAAACCGCGGACATTTTTTTTCACAGTTGGACCTACCCATGGTACAAATGGTGGGATTATTTACATTTGGTTAAGAAAATATTAAATATCTATCCATTCCTGTTATATTATTTTTGACGGAGATATCGTTCTCATCAATAATCTAGGTATGTCATCATCACTTTCCTATACAACTCAAAATTCTTCATTTTCTATTGAATTAATCTCACAACTATCACCTTCCTCAGAACTTTGGAATTCTGAATAGGTACATTCAACATCAGAATACTTATAGCTAATAATGTTATCAATTGGGGAGGGAGGGAGTTCTTCCACACCGGACATGTACTCCGTATCACATATGTCTTCTCTGTAATAGAAAAAAATATTAGGGCCTAAATTATCATCTCAAAATGTATATTATTTATTCTAATCAAGAACAGGCATCTAATGATTTTGCAATAGAGATAAAGCGTATTATAAAGATAAATATGTTTTATACACCTATATAAGTTGTAATTATATATATATATATATATATATGAGAGAGAGAGGGAAAATTGAACAAGACTGATGATTACGTTGTTCATTTGTGCAAGTCATTTGACATATAATAATATATTTTTTCAAAGTGTGCATATATTATATAAAGCTAAACTTCGATAAGGACTTGAATCAATTGGTGAATCAGGCCAAAAATATTTATTCAAAAAATTACTAGGAACTTGCAGCAATAAACTCGAGTTTACAAAAATAAAAGTTAGGTTTATTAATAATTTACCTATACAAGTAATAAAAATATATAATTTTTACATATTTTTAGGTGGCTTGCCACATGAGTTCTCTTTCTATAGTTTCCCCATCCACTCTCCACGTAAATAGGGTGCATTTACTAGAAAAATTTGTTTCCTTCTCCTTGCACCCTAGAATAACTCAAACCTCCAAACCTAATCACTAAATAATTCAAAGTACCTAAAAACATAGGAGAGCGATTATATATAAGTTTATAAGCTACATCTTGTTTGGATAGTAATGCTTTAGTTATTTTGATTAAATTAATTCAAATAAAAATCGTTCTTTCTCTTTCACACACATATTTTTTTATGACTCATATGTAATAAACAACATTCCTTTGTGAATAAAATAATTATTTCATTACATTATTTATTTTCAAAAAAATAATAAAAAAATTGGAAGAAAGACTGTCGTTACAATAGTAAATAGCGGTTTTTCATTTGAAGTAAATTCAGAGTGCTTACACACTTGCAAATGCAAACATCAATTACTACTATAATATCATACTTGGGCCTAAAATTACTCTCTAAGTGAGTTCGAAATATATAAATAATTAACACTATACCTTCCTATATTGTTTAGGTACCCAACAGGATATCTCACTGATTGGAACATCATTATAGACTACTTCTAACTTGACCTGATTATACCCTTATAGGTGGGATTAACAGAGAAATTCTAAATATTCAAATATAATAGTTTCCAAAATGTAAGCTATATAAAAGGCTGGAAAAATTGTCAGATTAAACGTAGATTCTTGCATTCATACCATTTTTAAGGCGATAAAAAAAAGATATTTCTTATCAAGCATATTTTCAAGAGGCCACTCAATTAATAATTTTACAGCTGTGGGAGAGAACGTAAGAAAATATAGGCTATACATGTGATATAATGATAGTACCATAGCCCGACACGTTAGCTCACTTGCTAGCAGGATGGTCTACAGTGCAAAAGGTTTCGGGCTCGATTTCTGGTAGGGGTGTAATATTTATTATTTGATCAATTCTCGACCTTCTTCTGGATGTTGTATATGTCTTAGAGTTCAATAATTCTTTTTAACCGTGTAAACTTGCAGTATTCCTAAAATTAACAAATATTTGAACATTATAATCAATTTAATTGTAACCACTTGACATTTTGGGTTTGCTACTTAAAGTAAAATGCATATATATATATATATATATATATATATATATATATATATATATATATTAATGCTTTCATAATCACCATCTATGCACACATTATATTTACCTATAGCCTATGACTAACTAATTTGAGGCAAATCGTCCAGATGATTTAAAATGTAGATAATCACAAAATTTTAATATTAATTAAAATGTAATTGATCAATAAAATTTATCATGCAGATAATCCCATATGAACCAATATCTAAGTCTGACAGTATAAATATTCTTACCTCTAATTAAAAATATAAATACATATTAAAACATAGATAATTTAATTGATATTAATAATTGCAGTTCTCACTAAATTGAAGATCATGAAACTATTTTTACTATATGTATATTAATGTATTCAGGGTATTATTATTATTAGCACCGCGTCTTACTACCCGTTCGGGTTATACGCACTTATGCTAATGTGTAATGTTAGGGTGATTGTGAAATGAAATGGAAGACCTACAGTTTAACGTGGAATCCGAACCACGGGGTAGGCCTGGCATTCCTCACATTCACAAGTTGTGTTCAGGGTAATAAGTTTTGCCAATTTAAGTTATATAAAATAATGCCTTTTTCTGCATAAATAACGACTAAACTAGTTCAAATAGCTAAGAAATTAAAACACTATAAACTGCCTAAATTACTTTATTTTTCATGAAAAAGATTATTTTTACAATGGCTGTAAAAAGTGCTTTCAAATGTTAAGTATTTACTTCATCATTCTTGATATGCGATGTGTCGAAGCCTTGGGCTATCGCTTACAGCCATTTATTGTTTATTAAATTGTATATTCTTTGTTAATGATTCTGGAAAACCCTTAATATATAAAATAAACATAAAGCCTATCTGCCCATATAATACATTATGCTCATTCTCGGTTTCAAAGATTGACGTTTTCCAGTTTGTAATGGAAGAAACCATTGTTTATTATTTTAATAATTTTATATATATATATATTCTTTACAGTTCACAGAGATCACAAATAAAACACAAATCTTTAAATTACTACAACATGTTTCAATAATGAAATAACTCCGGCATTGATATAAAGATCAATATCACTAAAACATGAGGCTAATTATTTCAAGAGACAACTTGTGAATGATCGTTCAAACAGAAATCTCGCATGGACGGCAGATTACTTGGATTTCTGTGATAATACAGCTGGAGTAGCCGCTGTGTGTTGCGCGAATTGTGGAGGCGGGCGCTATCACCCTTTATTGTAAACTAAGCTACACTTCCCTACAAAGTTTTGATCTGGCGAGCCAACTTGGAATTTCAGTGCATATTTTAATGTCATACGGAAATCAAGTTATTCAGTAAATCGTTTCATATTTAAATCTGAATATATATTTTATCTTAAGTATACACATCTATAAATCGTATGAATACTAATTTTTAATATTTATAGATTAATTAGTATTAGTAAACAATTGTTGAATTGTGTTGATTTTAAGAGAACTTTAAGTATACATATATAGAGTATGCTTCTACCTACGGTAAAATCCCAGCTTTATCAAATAGGTATAGTATTAAAGATACTAAATTTAAATTTTCAAATTTTTATTTCAAAAACTGTGGCTTAAAACCTGATTTGGAAAACGTAAAAATGGAAGTTTCTTACCCTCATAGCTCGTTAGAAAAAATACATAAAAATATATTTATGGTGTGTAACATTTCACAGAAGAAAACTCTTTTGAATGGTGAAAAAAAAAATTTCTGTACATATGGCCTTAAAAAGTGTTGGCAAAGTTAAAAGAAATATATATTTGTGTATAGCATTGAAAACTTTTGGTTTTATAAAAATATATTTCAAGTAAAAGTTGTTTATTATAAATAGATCCACATGTATGCGATGATAAGTAGTTTAATATCACAAAGACTTACGGAGATAATATTAAAAATAAGAATTTACGCATCAGACCGGAACCTTAAAGTCTTTCTGATGAAAAGGTGAGAGTAGCCATTTGGTTTGTAATATTGATCAAAGCTTGGAAATGAAATATAATCAAAATAGTTTAAGCCTATTTTGATAAAATCAATTTTTTCTCTTTCCGCCCTTAAGGAAACTACCCTTAATTTTAGGGTTGGATATCCAATTCCAAAAATTCCTTGGAGTGAACCTATGAAAACCCTAGATACCAAGTTTTAGCCCAATTGGTAAAATCGTTTAGGCTCTAGCCTGAGGTAAAGACTGGTAGACAGATGGACAGACCAAGAGATGGCATTGCGAAAATCACTTTTTAGGATTCGGGGGGGGGTCATGAGACGTCGACATACATCAAAATCTCTAGTTCAATTATTTTGACGATTACAAAACTGTAAGGTAGCAAGAAAGTAAAAATATTGATATTGGGTCCCCGTGGGTCAACACTTCTTATTAAAATGCCAACTTCCGGTTTAAAATTTTCGACATTATACTAGGGGCTGCTCCTCTATGATTCTTGCATTGATACTAAATTTCTCATTTATAAATTTTGACCAATAAACTGAGTAAATATTAGCTATTGAATCTAAAATGATAGATATAGATAATTGTTGTACAAACATTTCTCCTAAGAGGTTGAAAGAAAAAGAGCATACACTTTTTGAGTGACTTACCCTATGGCATTAGAGAATTATTGCGTTAAAACTTGGCTAGTATCTCTTTACTACTAAAGCTCACAAAATTCTATTAATATATTTGCCGATATCTCGGAAACTGTTGGTTTTATAAAAATATATTTCATATAAAAGTTTTTTATTTTTAATAATACTACAATTTTGCGATGATAAGCTATTTAGTATCTCAAATAGTTGCGGAGATATGGAAGCTTCCGCTTCAATAAATTACCCTAAAAGTCATTTTCATGGGAAAATGAAAATAGCAGGTTTATTTATGATCTTAATCAACGCCTAGATAAGAATTTTAATCAAAATAGTTTTAGCCGATTTTGAGAAAATCGATTTTTTCTCTTTCGCTTTATACTAAACTAGGCCTACTCTTAATTTTGGGGTTAAAAAGAAACACAGATGGACGGCATTGCAAAGACCACTTTTTAGAGTTCGGGGGTTCATGAGATGTCGACGTTCATTAATATTTCAGTTTAGATTTTTTTTTATGGTCGCAATACTTTACCTTTAGTTTTCGAAAAGTTAAAAAAATTATATATTTGCGTATAGCTTTAAAGTTATTGGTTTCATAAAAAGCTGTTCTGAATAAAATATTTGTATTATAAATAGATCTACATATTTGCAATGATAAGTAGTTTCATATCTCAAATAATTTCGAAGATATAATAAAAAGAGAGAATTTACGTATCTGACCGGAGCCCTTAAAGTCATTTTGCCAAAGTTTAGAGAGTAGCCCTTTTGTTTAGAATATTTAAAAAAAATTAAAATGAAATTTAATCAAAATCGTTAAAACAGATTTTGAGAAAATTAACTTTTTTTCTTTTTGCCCTTTTGTCCTTCTGTCCTTTTGCCTTTCTGCCCTTAATTTTAGGGTTGGATATCCAATTCCATAAAACCATCGGGGCAACCCTATGAAAACCCTAGATACCAAGTTTTAGCCCCATTGGTAAAATAGTTTAGGCTCTGATCGGAGGAACAGATAGACAGACGGAAATTAAAAAAACATATTTTAGGATTCGGGGGATTACGAAACCTCGAGATTCATCAGAATCTCGAGTTCGATTTTTTTGACGATAACAATAATTTCTCTACCTGTAAGATAGCGAGAAAGTAAAAAGAACACAACAGCTTTTATTTTGTAAACTATAATTGGTTGTTTTAGATTTTTTTTTAGCGCCGCCTCTTACTACCTGTTCGGTTTATTCGCATTTTTTAAATGTTAACCCAAGCTTTAGTGATAAGGTAAAAATACATGTAGAGGGAAAGAAACGTAAATAAAAGTCCATGCATTACGTCAAAATATCTTTTAATTAGATTATCACACTTATTATTATTATTATTATTATTATTAGCACCGCGTCTTACTACCCGTTCGGCTTATACGCACTTACGCTAATGTGCAATGGTAGGGTGATTGTGAGATGAAATGGAGGACATACAGTTTAACGTGGAATCCGAACCACGGTGGATGCCTGGCATTCCTCACATTCACAAGTTGTGATTAATACACATCTTGTCAGAGGTGAAGGAAGAGTTCGGCGATCAGATAAATCTGTGCCAGGACCGAGGATTGAACCCCGGACCCTCAGCACAGAAGTCTGACACTTTACCCCTAGACCACCAGGTCACCATCTCACTTGTTATTGTCAGGGAAAATTTTGGTTAATAAAACTAAGTGCTACGTTACAAGCCTTTAAGGGCACGCTTACCAGTGTTTGGTAAACATTAAACTAGAACTATAAGTGCTGTTAAAATAAATGAAGAATAATATGGATACTATCTTATTGTTATTGGGGTTATGTGAACAATACATTCCTATTTTAAAGCATAATCTAATAAAAGTGAATTAAATCGTTAAAACAGTTTTCGGTCAAATCTATTTATTGTGTCTATTCATTCAGATAAAGTACCTTGAATTAAGCGAGAAATTGCCGCACGGATGTTCAGCTCTAAAGACTGGCATACATTTAGGGCCAGTTTCATAGTCAGGCTTAGTACGCCTCAAGTGCGGCGTTATACTAAATACAAGACGTCACCTACCTGAAAATGAATGGAATGGGCCAGTTTCATATTCGAAACTGGCCCATTCCATTTTGGTCTAGGTAGGTGTCGTCCTGTATTTAGTATCGACTCGCACTTTAGGCTCACTAAGTCTGACTATGAAACTGGCCCTTAGGTTTTATTCATCCGTTTGACCCGTTGGGTTGGACGAATGTAAGCTCCAACCGTTCGGCTCGAAGAACGGAATATCTTCATACACCCATCCGATTGACCCGCTGTCGTTGTTGTCATTGTCGAATCAGTTCCTTCCTAGACAATGCAATGGACATGACTGTGGCAGCAGCGACTGCGCTCGCGTTTAAAGCTAAACAAAAAAAAAAAGTGGTAAAATGGGAAAGAGTGTCTGTTGAAAAGAAGAGATTAGGGTTTGATCCCAGTCGGGTGCACTAAGGCTATTTCCAAAATGGTTTTCCCCACTAGCTTTCCATGCAAATGCTGGTGCATTTCCTCTCAACTACACCTACCTCCCCCCTAAACCATTACTGTAGTTAGAAAATAGGTGACTAACCCGAACTGGTAATAAGACGCGGTGCTAAAATAAATATATTTACACCAGGTTCCCGATGATTACAACACATTATGGCATGACTCTCGAATTAAATTCCAATGAAAATCAAAGCAGAGGTATTCGGAACAACTGAGAAATAAACCTTCATGCCAACTGATGCATCCACACATTGAACGTTTAGCTAAACATCGTGCAAAACCAATGGCAGATAATTTGGCACCCCAGCCAGACCGACGGGCTTTACACATACATGTCGGGTTTTTCATCCGTTTGACCGAAACGGTTCGTCACGACGGGTCAAACGGATGAAAAAACCTAATTGTATGCCAGCCCTAAGAACTAATTTCTGCAAGTGCAGATTTCGCGCTGATTTCTTGTGATTGTCTTAGAGCTGGTCACGTGCCACATTTCGGCTCTGCGCTTGTTTTCCGGCTTACGTGTGAATGCACAGTAACTTAATATTTCATTTTATTATGCGTTATTTACAAATATGGCTCACACCAAAATAAAGTTGAAACAGGGCTCTTTTTCCTTAACAACCATTTTATAGTTTGCGTTTTATTAATAGTAAGAAATTTGTTAATATGTGACGTTAGCTCATTTTCAACTATTTTTTAAGCTCATTTGAGGAGCTATGAGACAATACTTGATTTTTTAATATAGCACCATGTCATACTACCCGTTCAGGTTATACGCTTAGTTACTAATTACGCTAATGGGCTAGGAATTGGGAAGGTCGTATATAGAGGAAGTGAACCCGCATTTGCGTGGAGGGAGAGTAGAAAACCATTTAGGAACCCCCTAGTTCACCCGACCAAGATTCGAACCTCGGTCTCTCCGTCCTCGACAGTTTAGCTCAACACGACTAGCGCGTTAGCTAACTACGCCACCAAGAGAGGTGACAAAACTTGATTAAAAAAAGGGCTATACATTTGGCCTTCCTCTAAAAAATTCATTAAATTTTTTAAGCTCACAACATAAAATTTTATGATATTTTAGATCTTGCAGCGAGCTTTCTTCTTTACCTTGAAATAAGAAGTTTAGTAGTTTCCGTTCCCTCTTTAATTTCTTCTACCTTATAGGTAGAGAAATTATCGTGATCGTCAAAAAAAAATCAAACCCGGGATTTTGATGATTGTTGACGTTCCATGATCCCCCGAATCCGAAAAAGTGGTTTTCGCAATGCCGTCTGTCTGTCTATCGGTATGTCTTTACCTTGGGCTAAAGCCTAAACTATTTTACTGATTGGGCTTAAACTTGGTATATAGGGTTTTAATAAGGTTTCCCCGAGATGTTTTTGAAATTGGATAGCCAATCCTAAAATTAAGAGTAGTTTCCTTGCAGGCGAAAAGAGAAAAATCAATTTAATCAAAATCGGCTCAAACAATTTTGATTAAATTTCATTCCTAAGCTTTGATAAATATTTTAAACAAAATGGCTACTCTCAATTTTTCATCAAAATGACTTTAAGGGTTCTTTACTGTTGCGTAAATTCTAATTTTTAATAATATCTCTGTAAGTCTTTGAGATATGAAATTACTTAACATTGCAAATATGTAGGTCTATTTATAATAAACATCTTTTGGCTTAAATATATTTTTATAAAACCAATAGTTTTCAAGCTATACGTAAATATATATATTTTTTAAATTTCGAAAACCTTAGGTAAAGTATTGCAACCGTAAAAGAAACTAACCCGAGATGTTGATGGAAGTCGACGTTTCATGATCCCCAGAACCCTAAAAAGTGGTTTTTGCAATTCTGTCTGTCTGTGTGTCTTTCTAACCCTAAAATAAAAAGTGGTTTACTAAGGGTGAAAAGAGAAAAAAATTAATTTTTTCAAATCAGCTCTAGCAATTTTGATTAAATTTCATTTATAAGCATTGCTCAATATTACAAACAAAATGACTCCCTCAATATTTCGTCAAAATGAATCTAAGGTTTTCATACAGATGCGTAAATTCTAAATTTATATCATATCTATCTCTTTGAGATATGAAATTACTTATTATTACAAATATGAAGGTCTATTTATAATAAATCTTTTATTTGAAATTCATTTGATAAAACCAATAGTTTTCAAGATATACGCAAAAATATACAGTATATTTTAGCTTTTTGAAGTAAAGTATTGAAACCATCGAAAAAAACTCTAATCCAAGATGTTGATGGATATCAACGTTTTATGACCCTCCGAACCGTAAAAAGTGTTTTTTTGCAATGCCGTTTGTATATGTATCTGCTTATCCCTAAAATTAAGAGTAGTTTACTAAAGGGCAAAAAGAAAAAAAAAATTAATCAAAATTGGCTTAAACAATTTTCATTAAAATTCGTGTCTAGGCGTCGATTAAGATTATCAACAAAATTGATATTTTTATTTTCCCATTAAAATGAATTTTAGAGTACTTAATGAAGTGGAAATTTCCACATATTTGCAACTATATGAGATACTAATTAACTTATCACTGAAAAATTTTAGTACTATTAAAAATAAAAACTTTTGTTTGAAATATATGTTTATAAAACCAATAGCTTCCGAGATATTTGCACATATATTAATTTAATTTTGTGAGCTTTAGTACAGATATAGTACTTAAATTTCAACGCAATAATATCTATAATGCCATTGAGTAAGTAAGTCTCTCAAAAATTTGATTTTCTTTTTTCTTTAACATCTTAAGGGCAATGTATGTACAGCAATGATCTATCTCTATCATATTATTATCATTATTATTATTAGCACCACGTCTTACTACCCGCTAGATTATACGCACTTACGCTAATGTGCAATGGTAGGGTGATTATGAGATGAAATGGAGGACCTACAGTTTAACGTGGAATCTGAACCACGGTGGAGGCCTGGCATTCCTCACATTCACACGTTGTGATTAATACACGTCTTGTCAGAGGTGAAGGAAGGGTTTGGAAATCAGATAAATCTGTGCCGGGACCGAGGATTGAACCCCGGACCCTCAGCACAGAAGTCCGACACCTTACCCCTAGACCACCAGGTCACCTCTCTATCATTTTAGATTCAATAGTGCATATTTACCTATTTTATTGGTCAAAATTTATAAATAAGGAATTTAATAGCTAAGCGATAATCTGAATATGTGCAGCCTTTAAGAAAATGTCAAATTTTTTAACCATAAGTAGATATTTTAATACGAAGTGTTGACCCTTGGGGACAGAATAGTGGCCTTTATTATTGGTCTAAATATACAAATGAGGATTTCTAATGCCTTATAAATAAAATCATGAAATTTAAAGCCGGTTGTCAAAAAATGTTTACGTAAGTATAGCGTAATTTGTGCTTGGGTATACTAGTGAATATTATTTCATTTCACATATAGTATGAGTTTGAGTAAATATTTCAATTTTTAGACAATGGAGCGAGAAAGTTTGTACGGAGCTCCGTACAATTTATTTTCTTATTTACATGAAAAAGTTTTGTTGTAGGTGAAGGTTGAAAGTTAGTATAAACTTGGACAGGTTATAGAAGTAGTTCTATAAAATGACACAGGCCTTTGTATCTTTTTGCTGCGTAGCCTGTTAACTTTCTTGCTGACCAAAAGGGCCTCCTTTAATTAAAATAGTTTTCTGAAAAGTTTATTGATTGTGTTTATTCATTCATGTAATTTACCCCAAATTAAATCGTTAAAACAGTTTTGAGCACAAATCTTATAATCTATTTATTTTGAACTTTTCTTCAGGTAAAGGTAAAATTCAGGTAAAATTATTAAAATATATTTTAAGACCAATTTATTCATCGTGTTTATTCATTCAGGAAAGGTATCCTGATATAAATCGTTAACAAATTCCGTTCAGATCTATTCATTCTGTGCGTTCTTTCAGCTAGGGCACCCTGAATTAAATGGTTTGAACAGTTTTAAGACAATTCTATATATTGTAATTATTTCTTCAAATTAAATCGTTAAATCAGTTTTCAGGCAAATCAATTTATGTCTATTCCTTCAGATAAAGGCCTATGGTTCAGTTAAAAGAAATAAATTATGTAAATTTTAGTTAATTTTTGAATACACAAAAAATTTCCAAGCTAATTGAGGTATGATTGACTGATACGAGTGTCAGGGTATGGGTTGGATGTTACTTATCAGGTACTTTCGAAATACATAATAGATTGAAATAAGGAAATGTAGACCACTCATTAGGTTTTAATCTAGCTTTAAAGTTTGTTACTAGGGTAATGCAATAGAGTAAGTAAGAGTTGATATTAAACGGTATAATGCAGCTATTAGGATATACAGATGATTTAAATTTGATGGGGAATATTAAAGAAGCTGTTGCAAGGAATGTAGATATTTTACTGAAAGCTAGTAAGGAAATAGGTTTAGAAGTGAACACTGAAAATACTAAGTATATGTTAGCCGCCTCGGTGGCGTTGTTATCTAACGTGCTAGTCTCGTGCTAGACTCTCGAGTACAGGGAGATTAAGGTTCGAAACTCGCTCGGGTGAACTGGGGGTGGTTTTTCCTAAATGGTTTTCCAATATCCCTCCACGCAAATGCGGGTTCACTTCCTCCATATTCAACACTTCAAATTCCTAACACATTAGTGTAATTAGTACTTAAGCGTATAAACCGAACGGGTAGTAAGACGCAGTGCTAAATAAAAAACTAATATATGATCACACAGAGAACACAGATTGAGGACAATAATTTAAAGATAATTGCAAACAACATATTATTTGAAATGGGTAATGAGTTTAAATAAATCGAAAGAATTGAAACCAGCAATAATAATATTAGATTGGAAATTAGAAAAAGAATACTGTTGGGAAATTCATGCTATTACTCGGTCAGTAAGTTGTGTGCAACTCGCCTATTTTAAATGATTGTAATATTGAAAATATACGAAACAATAATTTACCGTTTGTTTCCTATGGTTGTGAAACGTGGTTTCTTACCTTACATGTCAAAAAATAATAATAAAGGTGTTTGAAAACAAGGTGCTTAGGAAGATATCTAGTCCAAAATGGGGTGAGGCTACTAGTACATTGAGGTTACATATGTATGAGTTACATTACACCTCTATTCATGAAAAAAAATTGTTAAAATAATCAAGTTTCGTAGTCTATGGCGCATAGAACATGGAGCGTGAATGGAATATTCTAGATCTGTTTTCAGGAAATTGACAGGTGGAACCAATGGAAAGAGACCATTCGGAGGACCTAAACGCAGATAGGAGGATAACATTAGAATGGACCTGAAAGAAAGAGGGTGTAATTAGGTAGCCTGGATAGAACTAACTCAAGATAAGGAAGGATAGGTGGCGTACTTTTGTAGGTGCGGCAATTAACTTTCGAGTTTCTAATGCCAGAGAGTAAGTAAGTAAATTCTTTCCGGTAAATTACCCTGAATTAAATTGTTAAAACAGCTTTAGGACGAATATTTATATGGCGTTTTTCCAATTAAATGGCTCTTAAAACTAATCAAATCGTCAAAACAGTTATCAGACCAATATATCTATTATGTTATTCCATCAGACGAAGCACTCTTAATTTGTATGTCCCGAGTTCACATCTATCATGTTTAAAAAACAAATTTAAAACAAACTGTCGAAGCGGTTCAGCCAGTAGTTTAAAAACATACAAAAAGACGAAATGCCCAAAACCACCTTTTCGGTATTGAGAACACAAGATGTAGTAAACATATCATGATGTTCTTGTTGTATCACAATTAATACTCTATACTTATTATATGAGAAAGTGAAAGGAAATAAGAATTATAATTTTAATATTTCTAATCTGATACTTGCCAATAAAATTCCTTTAGCTTCAATTACTTGTGAAACCCATGCTGGGTTTAAGATTTAGATGTAATAATAATAATGATAATAATAATAATAATAATAATTTAATTAATGAGCATCAATACTTTCCGGTGGTCCCGCGGACCAAATAATAATCTCCTTTAATCTAATCTGGCTATAGGGAGATTGGGCTCAGATACCAACTGGATGTATTGAGTTTTTTCCTAAATTGTTTTCCACTATACTTTCACCCAAATTTGGATACATTTCCTCTAAATTCTACCCTCCTCACTCTAAATACGTTAGTTAAATCAAAATGCCTATGGCTTAGCTGGGTCGAAAAACCTAGAGAAAAAATTAATATATGTAAAGAATAATACCTTAGGAAAAAACATTCCATGAGTGAATCAACCAAAGCTAATTATAAAGTGATACAGTTATTTAATGATATTGATTTAGTTAAATTTAGGGGTGTGGGAAGCTTAGAAGTGTTGTAGACAAAGTTGAAGGTCAAATCTCCTTCGTTTCGACTTTGACATCACAATAGTCTTTACATCTTCTAAATAGTTTGAAGGAAGAAGAAGCTTCTATATATAATTAACATATTTGACATCTCACTAAACCTGATAATAATATTTTTATAACAGGTACTAAACAGTGTCCTAACAACGGCTAGTGATTAAATGGAATCGCTAACGAAAGCAAAGATAAATAGATGTTTGCATAAACCTTTTTCTTTGCTCAAAAATAGAGTGTAGTGATAAAAAAACATCAAGCTTTCTTTGACTTTGGTTTTGACCTCACATTGTAACGATATTATTTTACAATCCCCTTAAATTTACTCTTCCTCAGAAGCAAAAGGTTTGGTGAACAAGGAAGGGACAATAAAATGGTGCAATGCAACACACACGTAGTAGGAACATTCGAGAAGGAAACGTCATCTTATGGACCGTACGTCTCAGTGAACGGAAGCTCAGCACACACTCTCAACTGAGATCTCATAAATGTAACACGTTTAATCCACATCGAGCATTTAATTATAAATTAACTATTTTAATTTAAATAATGACGTGTTATATTTGGTCACGTAATCACCTTGTGCAGAGGGGTAGTTACATTAAATAAATAATTAATTGATATTACATGATTGATTTCAATTTTAAAACAACAAAAGATCATACTTACATATTTGCGGGTAAGAGAAAGGACATGGTAATAGATAATTTAAAAAAAAAAACCTATTTGTGAGACCTCACAACACGGATCTGTTCAATATGTCTCGAGTTTCACATCGACTTCGCCTCGCATTTAATAAGCTAACTTCGAGAACCCCTAATTAATCTTAATAATATAAACTAGTTTTAGCAATAACGATAATAGAGTGGAAATAGGAAAATAATACAGTCGGTAAATACATGTTATTACTAGATAAGTAACATCTTCTCTGCTGTCAAGAAAAGTAAAACTCAGAGTATAAAAAACAATAGTTCTACCGGTACTAGAAAAAAAATAGGTTCTCGAAAACAATGTGCGTAGGAAGATATAGATGAAGATACTGATGAGTGGAGGGAGTTACATAATCATGAGTTACATAACTTGTACTCGTCACAAGATATTGTTATGATAACCAACTTTCGTAGATTACGGTGGGCAAGACATGCAATGCGAATGGAAGAATCTAGAACCTTGTTCAGATTATTGACTGGCAAACCCAATGGGAAGAGACCATTGGTAATACCTAGACGCAGATGGGAGGTTAACATTAGTATTATTAGAATAGCAGCTCACAGCGCGGCAGCCAGCTACGTGTAATGCTATGAGACCAGCTTCTTAGTTCACCCGTTAGAATGCAAATATTATTTCTATAGTTGTTTTATTAGTCTCTCTCCACACCAATTCAGATGCATTTCTTCTAAGATCTACCTCTTCAATCTTATCCCTTGGATTAAGTAATTTCTAGATTAGCATAGGATGTTGATGAACTGTAATATATTTTTCTAAACATTAATTACGGATATGATATAAACATGTTTTAGTTCCATAGTACTTTTTGATTTTGGATATTTAATGATTTTTAAATTTTATGGCATATCTAAGCCGTATTTAGGGCCTTTAGTGGATATTTAAAATATTTTTCTAAAAACTGATCAATTATGATGTATAATATTTTTCAAAATAGTATAGCCTGAATATGTATGACTAATGAGTTTTTTTTCAGTAGGCCTATCTAAATAAATATTACAGTATCCAATATTTTTCCAAACAAACTATTCATCCCTGATTTTCAGGAAACTTAACTAATATAGGGTAGAATTTACTGAAGAGAGTGGGTAAATTTTTGTAGCACATTTTAGCTATTTGAGGCAACTTTTTTGACATTTTAAAGGAAATATTTGCTATTTTTTAGCCGATGATTAACAGCCAAGTCCTATTGATAAGCTTTATGATGAGCGTACCTTCCATTTTACCTTTAATATAGCAATATCTATACCATTATTATTTACGCTATGGCCCTATCTTAAAAGCACTGCCGTAGTGGAACAAAGCAAGGTAGCTCTAAGGGTTAATTTAATAAAACTGTTGGCAAGGCTTGATGAGCCCATTAAAAGTTATCAAGATTCGTTTAGTAGTTGTCTTTTCTGAAGAGGTGCAAAAGTGCGTCTACTTGAAACTCTTTCTTCTTTGCTGGAAGGGTCGGATAGATGGACCTACTTGAAGAAGGAACTCTTGTTGACGGAAGAAGTGGGCGCTTGGGGCGGTCAAGAGAGGAACAAGAGTTTTAGCACATTTTCTTTCGGTGAGTTTGAAGATACTTCACTAGAACATTTGCAAGCTTGAATTATACAGTTATATTCAGTTGGAAAGTTAAGATTTGGTCTGCCATAATATTTAATGAATTAATTGATACTGTTTATTCAAATTATTAGCTATATGCTTTGAAGGATTTATTTAAAAGGTGATGTTTAGAGAACAATGCCACAAGGCAAAATTTTCTTTTAAATCCTAGCTCTATAACTAAGAGTAATTTATTACCAGCAAAGACTTAAAAATTGTAAATCATTCAAAAACAGCTCAAAATGTTTGTTCAAATTTGATATCTGAGGAGTATTTTACTTGATAAATAATACTGCCTACTTGCTTTTAATTTTTTTTTTTTTTACATTTGAAGATGTTAAAAAATTAATTTTAACGATTTTGTTCAAAGTGTATAGAGATCGTTTTACATGATACATGCGAATATATATATTTTATATTTAAAAAATGTATTTCCAATCATAGTTTACTGATGAATTATTAATTTTTATTTGAAAAATTAAAAAATTTACTCTAGCCATGATGTTCAAAATTTGTATCGAAAGAGTGTTTCATACAATCTACCAAATAATATGTTTTTTTTAAAGGAAAATCGTTTCAAGAGTAATTTACTACAAACCTATTTTTGAAAATGTTGTTCTAAACTTTAATAAACCATAAAAGAAAGTATTTATGATTGTGTCGTAACATTTATTCTTATTGATTCGTGTAAAACGAAGTCTACTACCCACCTGGGTTGCCAACATAATCACCTGATTGGTAAGAAATGAGTTAGATAGTACAAGAAATCTATCTAAATTTGAGAGTAGGGAGGATGAGAAATCATTTATAACAAATTACATTGGTACAATACATCCGTCCGAGATTTTAATGAAACCTAACCTCTCTGTCGACTAGACGAGTGACGTTGTCTCAACTGATGCGGTGAATAAACATATTAAAACTTAATAGAAATGTAATTTTTAAACTTTTGGCACATCTATACAAAATAATTTTGATAGCTTGTATTTCAATTTCAACCTTTATCCTGTATAGTTTGTTACTTCTAATGGTGGAGTGTAATACTCCATTTGTAAGTGAAGTACAGTGAGGTATTTTAACCTTCCGAGCACCCAGCACTATAATTCACACATTTTCAAAATGTAGACCTTATTGTAATTAATTTGTTGATGTGTAAATTTATTTAGCACCACGTATTACTACCCGTTTGAACTATAAGCTTATGTACTAGTTTCGCTAATGGTTTTAGGGCTCAGGAAGGCTATATTTAGAGGAAGTGTACCTGAATTTGCATGTAGGGCGATTGAAAAACCATTTTGGAAAATCACCCTCAGTACACTCGACTGGGATTCAAACTTTGATCCCCCGTTGTTGGCAGTCTAGTCTACTGCGATATTAGTGCCTTAGACCATGTAGTCACCGAAGACGGTTGAGGTGTAGTTTAAAATTATATATAAGCCTATTGATATAAATAATAATCGGTGAGTGCGAGAGCTAACGTGTCAACTTAGTATCATCTAGTTTGCCAACAACGGGGAAGTAGAGGTTCGAATCCTGTCTTTGTGTACTCTAGGTACATTTTCATAAATGCTTCAATTTCTTTCGATGCAAATGTGCGTACATTTCTTATATATTATAATTTACTACTCACTAGCCCATTAGCTTAGGTCTGGTTAAAACAACGTATAGCCAGGATGGGCAGTAAGACTCGGTGAGATTATCCTTAACTGAGCCAAAAATTGTCAAAATAGAGACAATCAATTTCCCATTCAAATTGAAAAAAAAATATTGAAATACATTTTTACAAGGGAAAATAAATTGAAAATCTTAAGTTATGTTGAATTAAGTTTTCAATCAAATAAATTGTAACTTATACAATACATTGTATCGTTGAGGGGTAGCGATCAAAAATAGATGTTTCCCGAGTTTTGGTATACATCTGTTAACACATTCGAAGTACAATGCACGCTAGTTTTTATCCATTAGTCCCTTCTGAAAACAAAAGTGTGAAAAAAAAAATCTGCATGCGTCAAGAGACGTCAAGCAAGACTACTGAATCCATTTCAAAAACACACACACACACACACACATACATGATTTTATACGTGTTTTATTTTTGAAAATAAAGTTTGTTGTTGCCAGACCAGAGAAGTGTCCAGAATTAGATCTCGCTGCCGACTTGTTTTGAGTTATCACAGAGGGCCTGGGAAAGGTTGCGATGGCCATGTGGTGGTGCCGGGTTGCTTCTACATTATCTCACCTACTGCACTTAGTAAGAATTATGAGCGTATGCGCCATTTTGTTAAAACGTCTCCCCTTCCACTCCACCCCCTGCCACTCTTTCACCCCAAAATTTCTTCGGTGTAACAAACCTGATAACCTAGGAAGGTTAAACACCAAATGAAAGCTCACTAAAACAAATGGCTATCACTTTATCTGCATGTCACTGAGTTTTACCATAGTTTGATTTAGACAAAACCTGTTATATCAAAACTTGAAATTCATGTTGCCATAATGGCGTTAAAAAATACTAAAATTGTATTTACATTCTTAACCCATTTTATTAATAACGTAAAGAGAAATTATTTGATAATCTATTAGAAAATATTTTTGTAAGCTTTTGCAAAAGGTTTAGAAGGACTTTATAGATAATTAATCAACCCATAAATATTTATTTAATGCCACATTTTAGTAACTTCCAATACAAATTCTAAATTATCAATACGAGGTAATTGCATTTAAATACGCTAGTGGGTTAGAGATGAGGAAGATTTAATTTCGATGAAAGATACACGCATTTGCGTGAATGAAGAAAGAAAATAATTTAGAAAAATTGGCTTGTATTAAAACCATGACCTCACCATATCCGATATACCAGGTCTGAAGTTTAATCTCACTGTAGTATGTAGTGGTCTTTAAATTAATCCAGGAAACTGATGGAACACTTGGTTAGTACCGTATAAAATACTCTCATTTAAACTATTATTATAATTACAATATAATACACGAATCTATGGTCACTCAGACAAAGGCCTCAACATTGTCTTTTATAATTTGTCTATAAAGGGAAAGACGTGGATCGAATCTCTTTCGGTTTTATTGAGGTGTTCCTAAATGGTTTTATACTTTCTCTTCACGTAAATGATGGTACATTTCCTTTAAATTCTACCTACTTACTGCCTGCCTATTGCAAAGGTTATGAGGTGCGTTTCCTACAGTTGCTACTGGCCGCATTCACGGCCACCATATCACACTTACGATAACGCAACAGTAAAAGTTGGCCAATCACAGTCGTAACTTTCGTAAGTCAGAGCGCGCAGCTGTCACCACCTGGCGAACGTTGAACTGACTACACCGATATCAAGACCACTGCTGCGTTTTAGACCGAGTCACAGGCAGTGACAGTGACAAAACAAGTATTGATGATAGAATCACTGTTAATGAATCATCTTCATCTCTTCAATGTAACACATTGGAAATAGTAATGTGTAATAGCCATGCATAAGAAACATATTGCCTTCTCAACAACCAAAGAGCTTCAATACAAGAATATCCATTGCAGAAGCGTTTGCTAGAAATTGTTGGAATTTAGATTAACCAAGAACGAAACCTCCGTACCTTTGAAAATACATACTTTACCAAAAATAACCGTAAGTATCGAACCAACCAAAATACAGTTGAAAACATACAAATTTCTACTTTACACGAAGACAAAATACCATTGGTTTAAGGACCATCAAACTTAAACGCGAAAACTGAATTGTATAAATTATTCAAACTTCTACTTCACAAGACGTGACACTATTGTTGTAAGTAAAATACAAACAAATTCACACAGACGACTAAAAAGTAAACCATATTGTTGACAAACATAGAAAAACTTGAAAGGTTGTATTTAGAGGATGTATATCTGAATTTGCGTGGTGGAAGAATGGAAAACTATTTAGAAAAAATCCTTCAATACACTCAACCTTGATTCGAACCCATATATCCCCATCATCGGTTGTCTAGTATATTGTGAGAGTACTGCATTGGACCATTCGACCACTTAATGGGGTCATAATCTGATCTAATTCACCAGTCATTTCGTACCAAGAAATGGCACCAAACAGATCATACCAGTAGCGTCTCGTGACCAAAATTATTGGGCAAGCTTGGAAGGGGTGCCCCCAAGCTTAAAAATGGAGTTCCCGGAAGTTAAAAAAAATTATTCTTCAAGAAGGTATTTGGAGGTTTTTTATGATAGTTGTTGCTTTGGGCGTCCTTCTGTTCTGTGAATTTTACATTATTGTGTTATTACTTAGTATAGACATATACTTATAAACTTTCATTTGTTAGCTTTCACTGATTCACACATCAAAACAAAAGCACCTCCTAAAATAAATTTCATAAAAACACACACGAAATAACTTCTTATATAAAACGTTGTGCCAGAAATTGTACAATATCTTGGTTACATGGATTGAATACACATTTTAGCCAGTGACGGCCAGCCACGGCATTTGTGATTGCATACAATATATGAAAATAACATGGCGTTTTTGCCCTTTTTGTGGAAAAATAATGATTGAATGATTTGAAAAATATTGGTAAATAATGTAAATACTTTTTTATTCATTCATAAATATTGTGAACTTTTTTTTCTATTTTTTTTTAACAGTTGAAAACCTTTATATTTGAGGTTTAGCCTTCTTCAATTATAATTATTTATTTGTTTTCAATCATTTAGCTATGTTTTTTTTACAATAAAAAAAACAGTACCTGTCTAGCAGACGAAGTTTTCGTGTCTACAGCTCAAAATTTATACAAGAAAAATGGCTGATAGAGAACGCGTTCTATTTCCTAGAATTGTATACAATAAGTTGTGTAAAGCAGATCTTGTACAAGTTTTGGTATTCACACGACGCCATCTTCAGACTGCGACTTCTTGTACAACTCTATGTACAAGAAGTTTTGTCGTGTGTTCCGGGCTTAAAGATGTGTAGAATGGGGTCAGTACCTTGTAAATATATTAATTTCCCCTTTCATGCCATACAATCCCTATTTGTTTTGAAAGGGGAATAGAGGGGTAGTGACTTCGGTTCTACTCGTCACCTTTCGGGCAAGAGAAGTCGTAGCTCGGCTGCTTGCATTTATACCTGACATCCGCAGCTCTTCCCCTTCTCTCCCCTCCGAAATCTATGACATCACAAATAAGAACTACACTAGCTAGAGCAATGGGATGAAAGTCGGACAAATACTGACTTTCAACCACTATAGACTATGATTCACTGTTTCAACAAAATGGGTCGCGATTGGACATAGATGCAACAATACGCCACCTTCAAGAATAAACTTCAAAGCAAAAAGCACCATCTATATGTCAACAACTCTCAGCTGCTATCTTTAATATCCACCCTAATATTAGAAACCGACGAAGTTGAAGGGAACTTTGATTTAATAATCTTTAGTTCAAATGACCCATTCAAATTAAAATATAATCGGGACAGATTTACATGACTCGCTTTCTTACTGAACACCAGCAAACGATGAATAATATTAGGTCTTTCAGCTGCTGCCCTACTCTTGCACCGACTCAGTAGAAGCACCAAATCTGTTTGGAAATATTTGGCTTTATTTATCTGTTTGAATCACAGATTGCAGTTGCAATCCCTTATTGTCTTGCATATAAACAATAAATAATAATTAAAAACTTGAACGTATTTATATTAACAGCAATATATTCTATATTCATATATGGGCTATATATTTACAGTATAACTATATATATTTGTGTATAGGCCTATTTATGTTTATGTATTATATACATGTGTATATTATGTATAATACTTATATGTATATACATGTATATGCTTATAGACTTGTTTACGTAGACAATATACTCATATACATATATATAAACAAACAAATATAAACAAGTATATATACATATACACAAACATAATATATATAATCTATATACACATATGATCTTATAAAGAGTTTACTACTTTTATAATAATTTATTATTATTATTATTAAAATATATACACTATTTAATGCTACTCGTTTTAATGTCCGTTACGGCTGCTACATCTCAAAGTTATTTAATGGCACAGAATGAATGTAAATATTTAATAAAATGGACCATAAATGTATCGGAGAGAACCAACACCATTAGTGTTACAATGAAAACACAACACCGAGTTCATCTGGCTGAGATTAGAAACAAAGGTCTACTCCACAGATCAGATCTGAAAACACCAATCGAGTATGATATTACGGAACCAAGACTACGGCTTTTTTTTATCAAAAGCTTACCTATTTTAATATATGATAATAATAAAATAAAAAGTTTCCAACCCTGTATTAGACACAGAGAACTGTATATAAATGAACGTATAAAACAAGTGCGAGAAAAAGTGGTTTTCATGTAGAAGATTTTTAACTGAGTTTAAATTCACAGCATGATTTGCCTTTAAAATATATTATTTGTGGTTTGAATCTATTAGGATAAAATCCCTCTTTCTAGGCTAAGCTCATTTGTCGTTGTATTGTTATTTTTTACTTTAAGTGTATTTTTGAACCATACATTTATCAAAATTACTATAGTTATAAATATTATTATAATTCAGAATAAGTAATATTTTCATAAATGAACAAAGTCAAAAGACAATCAAGTGGATTTCCGCGACAAAAATAATTCCATGACGTTATTTCGTAATCCACCCATACCAACCACGCGTCCGCCATCTGTTGGCAAAGATAGTGTCATCATCTGCGGGTATATGGTGCTATGTGGTCAACACAACAAATCCTCCAGCGTTTATTCTCAGTTTTCTAGACCGGAGCCGCTACATTTTAGTTCAAGTAGCTACTCATTTGTTCTCACGAGGCTGAGTTGACCCCGCTCAAGATTCACTGCTTCACAGAAAATCTAGAAGTGACGGGGATTGAACCAGCAACTTTTTATCTGTAGCCCTGAACTCTGAAAAATTGACCACGTAGGTGGTCTGACAAATAATATCTAGGATTATTTTCAAGACATATCAGTATTTTATCTCTGAATAGAAGAGATTCGAGAGCCGAGACATTGTGAAAGTGGGTTTATTACCTTTTAGCTAAATGATAAATTAATGAGCTGAAGTCTGGTTGCTGTGCTTCCTTATTGTATAACTAACCGTTCAGAGACAGGAGGTTTTAACAAATATTATGATAGTATTCCAAGATCTTGACTAAGCGACTAATTGATTGGATTTATCTTAGTGATGGTTTAATAGATTTATTTAAAATTATCAATCATATGGAATGGAGAAATATTTTTTATTTGTGTACTTTAAGTTTTTTTATTATATTTGGTGGAAGTATCATTAACATTTATTAAACGATTCATTATTTGATGATAAAATTTACAAGAAGTATTTTGAAATATTTTACACTAACATTTAAACATGATAAAGAACAAATACATTTAAATAAAATCCTGGTGGAACGTATTATTTACTAGTTTTTGCCCGCGGCTTCGCTCGCGTTAATGTAGATTTTATCAATAAATTCAGGTTGTTGATTGACACAGGAAGTATGACAATAAAAACGATGAACATATTGAGGTTGTTAGTCAATTAGAGGTAGAGATAAATAAAAAAACAAACTACACAATATAAATCAGGATTAAGTGTAGGAGTAGAAAAGAAGTAGTGGAGTATGTGTCAGTAGAGTCGTAGGTTATGCCTTGCCACGAATTGGAAGATCCTACTCCATCTTAAATTTTACTTACAGTTAATTAACATCCCTTATTTACTCCGCTTGTTCTTGACCATTGCAATCATGGGCATAGAATAGATCATTATTTTAGGACGCTCCTATATACTATGTTGTTTGTCCTTCCATTTGGCGCAAATACATACAAATTCTGGGCATTGGACACACGCGAACAGGCTACATATAGCTGGCCATGGGAAAAACATGGCATTTCCAAATGCACCCCAGCTACCTGTAATGTTTGACCTTGCGCTTTGTTAATAGTAATAGAAAAACTAAGTTTGATTGGAAACTGGAGTCTTTAGAATTTAAATGGTAGGTCAGTGGGGATTATTGGGATTCGAGGTATGATTACACTTTCCCCTTTTCCCACACCTGTTAAAATGGTGGCACAGATTATATTTTGCCCTAATTGTGTAATTGAAGCCTCGTCCCATTACATAAACGGGGTGCATCTAAATTTCGCGTTAGCATAACTGGTACACCTAATCTCAATTGTAGTTTATGCGAGGGTACACCCGATAGCTCCAGAGAATTTAAAAACTCAGCGGGATATGAAGTGCTCTGTTATGTGTCCATGATTGTATCTATTGACAAATACTCCTTTATTTCTCCCTGCACCTCAAAATGTCAGTGTTGATTTTATTAACGATTTCATTTTTTGGTGCAAGAATTGCTCTTGCACACAACCAATGATCACAATTTAAATTTAGTTGTAAGTCTGGGTAAACTTTAGCAATGAGCTCCACATCATTTTCCACCAAATTACAGAATTCCCCTGTAAGTAAAATACAACCTTCAGCATCCGTGTCCAAACCTCCATCGCCAATTTTCAATAGTGTATCTGCGTAATGTCCTGAATATACGTCATTATAAAGGTGGATTCTCATATTCGTTGTTAGGCTGAATTTTTTCACTTTTGCCCACAATCTTGATGACTTGAGACAGGCTTTGATTTCATCTGCATGTGTGCCCCTCTGGATCACCGGTAGAGTTTGTCGGAAGTCACCAGCCAGTAAAACTACCATTCCTCCCATAATATCTGTACTGTCTCGCAAGTCCTGAAGAGTTTGGTTTAACGCCTCTATAGCTTTTTTGTGGGATATCGTACTTTCGTCCCACAATAAAAGTTTACATTGTCGTAGCATCAAACCTCGATAGCTATTTTTGCTGAAATTGCAGATGGGTGACTCTTCCTGTGCAAGTGCAAGATTTAGTGGCAATTTTAGAACGGAATGTGCAGTACGGCCACCGTTCAGTAGTGTAGCTTTTATACCGGAGGAAGCGATGGCAACAGCAATTTTCTGGTCTTTTCTTATGAACGCCAATAATAAGTTCAGCAAAAACGTTTTCCAAATAGGACTAAACACAGATAAATAAACGGTAAGAAATTAATGTTTGTAAACAAATGAATCGCAAACATGTATTGCTATTTCCCATCAATACGGTCCCCCAACTTCCTTTCTTCTGTTTCTCCAAGCTTCATAGCCATAGATAAACAAAACGATACCGCGTTAGTTAGTACATTCTATAACACAAATCGATACCGCATTTTAAAGTAAAAATAATGTTTTTATTTGATATACCAATACCAATAATACCAAACTTCTTACGACAATTTTGTCATCTACCATAACGGGGTGAACAGACAGAGCTTAATTAGCTGAATATAATCATTTTTAATCATTTTAAGATAGATGTGCCTAAAATAACTCGGGAACAGATTTTTATTCGGGATATCAGATTTTCTTCCGGGATACCGCAGGTCCCTTTTTCTGTACTCCAGGCATCATGTTGCCATTAATTTATTCATATCAGTAGGCCGGATTGTTATGCCGGACGACCGTCTAAAAGTTATTTTTTTCTATCCCTCAGGAACAGTACTTTTTTCTGGATGAAAGGTACGCTATGTCCTTTTCTGTACCCATGACAACGTGTATGCGAAATTTCATGATGATCGGTCGAATAGTTTAGGCTTTAGGCGTGAAAGCGTAACAAACAAACAAACAAACAAATAAACAAACTCACATTCGTATTTTTTATGGATGAAAGGTACCCTATGTTCTTTTATGTACCCATGACAACGTGTATGCGAAATTTTATGATGATCGGTCGAGTAGTTTAGGCTTTAGGCGTGAAAGTGTAACAAACAAACAAACAAACAAACAAATTCACATTAGCATTTTTTTTCTGGAAGAAGGGTACCCTATTTCCTTTTCTGTACCCATGACAACGTGTATGCGAAATTTCATGATGATCGGTCGAGTAGTTTAGGCTTTAGGCGTGAAAGCGTAACAAACAAACAAACTCACATTCGCATTTTTTTTTCTGGATGAAAGGTACCCTATGTCCTTTTCTGTACCCATGACAACGTGTATGCAAAATTTCATGATGATCGGTAGAGTAGTTTAGGTGTGAAAGCGTAACAAACAAACAAACAAACAAACAAACTCACATTCGCATTTATAATAGTTAGGATTTGTTTAGTCTTGAGCTATGAAGTTATGGAAAACTGTTATTTCATTACTAACAAAAATATCCTATTGGAACGTAGATATGCCCTTTTTGCGCTGCGTGACTCTCTCGCGGTATCAGGTATCCTATGATGTGTTTTTCCACGGCCAATGAGTGATGGGTAGACTTTAACTAATATAAACATCGGCCTGCCGCTAATGAATAGGCTTTAGCTTCCACAAAGTCAATCTTGGATAACTTTGCACCAAATGGGTTTAAACTTGACGGAGTGTTAAAAAGTAACAGTTAAAGTTGACGATAGATAGGGCTTGAAAAAAAAATTAATCTTCAATACAATGAAATATTAAAATAGAGGTATTACTTTATTGTGATCCCATTTTTTTAACGTGAGAAAAGGTTAGTTTTTTTCCGTTTTTATAGATTTTTTTAACCAAAATAAATCAAAGCATATTGGCATTTGATGAGAATTTATTTTAACTAACAGGAAAAAGTTTTCAAATTCTAGGATACCCCTGAAATACAATCAAAAACGGGTGACCCACTTCAATGGCCGCGTGGTCTAACGCGCCACTCTCTGAGTAGACCAAACAACTGATGACGGAAATATCGAGGTTCGAGTCTCAGTTGGGTGTGCTGAGAGTGGTTTTGCCAAAATGCTTTTCCACTCTCCCTCCACGAAAATACAGGTACACTTCCTAAATGTAGCCTCCATAATCCCTAAAACCATCAGTGTAATTAATATTTGAGTGTATAGCCCTAATGGGTAGTAAGATGCAGTGATTAAAAACCCATTAAATCATTATGTGAAGAAAATTAAATTCTATATTTGTAATGAACAAATATTTGATTTATTTTACCAACAAATGTTTGTTGTTATAAAAACTACGAAAATATTACTCTTAACTCGTAATCCCTACCATCAATTTTCGGTGTATTAGTCTTACTACCCATCCACGCTATCCTCATATTCATACAAATGAAATAAGGATGAGGAAGGTAAAATGTTCGTGGAGATAGAGTGGGAAACAGTTTAGAAAAAAATAACACAAGTACACCCGGCCCGGATTTGAGTTCCAATCCTTCCGGTCTAAGGTAGACCAGACGATACTGACGCCTTAGTCCTTGGGCCCACTAATGAGTGTTTGAGCCCACTTACATACGGTACTTCTTGTTTTTAAATGTTTATTCACCCACACCGGTAGACAAGCAGACGAATGTGTCAGTCCTGCCTTTTCTGGATATCTAGTGACAGGGAAGGTGGAGTTCGAACCATGGACTAGTTCACTAGAGGTAGGATCACAAATTCTCACTGTGCTATTCATATATTCTCTCAATACTAATGTGAGTGCATTTCCTCTAAGCTACCATCTTCAACCCCTTTCCGTCAGATGTAGTCGTTAACAGCCCTTGTAGTGAACAAACATTTTGAATTATAAATTAAAAAGATATCTTAATATTAAACACAATTTGGTTAAGTCCGATCACTGGAATCGAACCCAAGATCATGTTAAACTTGAATATAGCGTTCACCCAACTTGAGGGCTGCACAGTCTAAGGCAACATATCTTCAGAGACTGGGCTGCCGTTGTACTGAGATTCCTATATGGTTTTCCATTCACCCTGCACGTGAATGCGGGTATATTTCTTATAAATTCTACCGTCTTCATCCATTGAACAATAGTGTGATTACGACTTAAGCGTACGGTTATTGAGACACAGTGAAAAAATTGGCATAAATTCATTATTAATTAAAAAGCCTAAATATTAATAATTACTTTAGAATGTAGCTTAACAGAAAGGAAATGAACTATTAACAAACATCTGTAACCTTTTTAATCCTACTAATCAAACATTTTTAACAGTGCAATGGAAATAAGTCGATTTGATCATTCTCTTCAGACGTGCAGTACTAGATTACCTGATCAGTACCTGTTAAATTACATTTTAAATTTTATTTGGCTGAATATTGTGCAACCAATCCATCAGAAACAGAAGCTTAGAAGGCGATCCATTTTATAAATAAACTGAAAGTAAATTATCCTGGCGGATGGTAGGGGCAGACCAGATTGTGGAAGTAAGAGATAGAAATATATTGTGAAAAAGACACGGAGGGAAAGGGACTAGAGAGTGTATAGGGTTGCTACTAGATGGCAGTAGTGAGGAGGAAATCCGGTGTAGCACAGCAGCTGTAAGTACATCATATTTTCCAAGAGATCGAGCCATGAGGCACAATCAATAATACATTCATCATTAATAATATAACAAATTCACTTCAATAAATTTAATTTATCTAAAAATGCAAATTAAATAATTGAGCTAAGTATATTTTAGTTATTTTATATATATATTTAATAAAATGTTATACTTAACACAAACCTTTTAATAATTATTATCGAGCTTTCTTTACTCAAATTAAAGAATAGTACAAAAGAAGAACAACAAATATTCTTTTACGAATATATTATTAATTTATAAAGGATGAATAATCAATATGAGAAAGTACCTTTTTATGCAGCCTAATACGTAAATGAAATACAAAAATGTAGTTTTAGTAATGACATGACGTATAAATACGCAAAAGTTGACAGAGTAGTAATTTAGGGACTAACTAACCCCTTAGCTCAGTCAGTAGAGTATCTGTCTACTGGGAAAAGGGTCCCGGATTCAATTCCCGGCATGGCTGAAAAATTTATCATTGATTTAATGTAGGTTTGTCCTGTCACATTTTTTGCTGAATTGATTGCCAGGGGGATGGATGTCGGTTTTGTTCTAGATTTAAGTTATTATCTAAGTCGTGTGCTGATAAATTCGGTCAGTTCAGAAATTGCATGTTAAATACCTCAAATAAATGAAAAAACATTTCTCGCTGTCAGATAAGTATGAAATATGGGCTGTACTAGATAAACAAATAAAGATAGTAGCGCATTAATTGTTGAAGATAGGCCTAACTGATATCGAGTAGTGTGATTACTATCATTGGTTAATTAGGTCTAAGGAGTGGAGATCGTAATAAATTATATTGCCGTTAATGGGCAGTTTGGGGCTCAATTTCCGGTTGGATGAGAAAAAGGTGGTTTCCATATTTTCTCTGCACCCTACTGAGAAAGCATAGGGACTTCTTGAAAAATTGATAATTTAAAACTTAGATATATTGCTTGGAGATCTATAGAAAGAGTTGATTGATAAATTTTGTTAGGTTGGTTGATATATAAACAAAATTGCAGATCAAAATGTGTAATTAGGTTAGTTTATGACGCTAACATATTGTCAAATAGTGAACATTACACATTTAATAAATAATTCATCATCAATTTAGCAGTATATCGGGTGATGATAAGTCTAAAATACATAAAACACGTTAAAAATGACTTAACCTTACAAATAACAAAAGAGGTTAGAAAATACAATGTTTAGTTCATGTAAATTCAGAAATTCAAATTATAAAAATGTTTGGGGTAAAATGTTAACATCTGCAAAAAGATTAATATTAATTGATTGAGTATTAATATACAACAACTTTGAAAAATGAATATTTGATGAAACAATGTTAAAATATAGATAAGTAATAGAGTTAACAATTATAAAAGTTGACAAGAACAAAATTTTAATTTATAGGTTAACCAGTTTGAAAAGAATATAATTGATTTGGAGAATCTTGTAATATTCTAAGTCTTATCTGAAAAATGCAATACACGCAATAGCGTTACAACAGAATGGGGCTTCAATTTTACCAAATACTTTATTGCCGATGACGTGGAGGTTAAAGCTTGAATCTGTAATTGATTATTGTGGGCTTACATCTAATTTTCAAGATAGTGAGGGTTCATTTCCTCAAGGTTACTTACTCTCTCTATTCTTACCATTTAAATTGGATCATTAAAAATATTTTAAATAAAAGCACTAATAAAATAATAAACATATAGCACGAAGTCATCAAAAACCTTCATGATGAAAGCACAGAATCAATTCAAAATTTAAATTTAATGGCGTTGAGCTACATCCAACATCTAGTTGTTAAGAACCCTTACCTGAATTTGAACCTGGCTATTTCCTTTGGAGTTCACTGGATCACGATGATGAACTGTATATTAGTAGAGAGCACTTGTTTACTATGTTGGAAGTGTTTTATAGAGCACTCGTCAGGATTTACCGAGAAACACCAGGCAAGCCTTCATGATCCTGGTATCTGTTTGGAGCTACCATCAACATTCATAAACACATCAAGCTGAGAGGGAAGGTGATCTCTTGACAAGTCCTACACAAATAACTCTTTCATAGGTAGGCTTCGTCCGCTGAATAGAGTTGTAAATCAATCTTTTTATCTAGGGAATATAAAAGTTAGTTGTTATTTATATATATATACTAGTGGACCCGACAGACGTTGTCCTGCCCGAACGTTGGCTTTTCGTTTGGGTGGCGTTGTTGATTTCGATAATATAACAAATACTATGTGATCATCACAATTAAAAATTCACAATGAACTCCAATTAGTGAGTTACACAAATATTACAAATTCAGTGTTTGTCAAGACAACATACAAAATAAAACTTTTTTCATTTTTGGAATTTCGCCCACAACTCCACAAATATCAGCTGTATCGAAAAAAATTGCGAAGCTTGTTTACAAATTTGTATACCGGGTACCGTTAATTTTATTTTATTGATCCCCCCAAAAACCCCCAAAAAATCCCTAAAAAATAAAAAATCCTAGAACCCGATTTCAGCGCCACCTACCGGGTCCAATTGTGAATCTAAACCATCTACGGACTCACTCAAACACACACAAAAAATTTCATCAAAATTGGTCCAGCCGTTTAGGAGGAGTTCAGTGACATACACACGTACAGAAAAATTATATATATTATAAGGGTGGACAACCCTTATCACTAAGGGGTATGAAAAATAGATGTTGGCCGATTCTCAGACCTACTCAATATGCTCACAAAATTTCATGAGAATCGGTCAAGCCGTTTCGGAGGAGTACGGGAACGAACATTGTGACACGAGAATTTTATATATAAGATATAGGCTATATACATATATATTGCATGTATACGGGTTATATATATATATATATATATATATACTACGGGTAAAGTTCGAACTTGGATAGAGTTGAAATTATCCAAAACATGTGGATAATGTTAAATGAGAGGTGATTAAATAATGTGTTTCGAAGTTTATCCGATTAATATTGACATTATCCACCCACACTAGAATAATGTCAACGTTTTAGGGTTGATGTTAGGTTAGTTAGGTTAGGCTAGGTTAGGCTAGGCTAGGTTTTATTAGGTGATTTTAGGCTATGTTTGTTTAGTTTAGATTAGTGGTAAAGTGAGAATCGAAATTAGGCATTCTGAATGTTTGTTTGTCTAGTTTAAATTAGTGGAAAAGTGAGAATCAAAATGAGGCATTTCGAATGTTTGTTTATTCTAGATTAGTGGAAAATTGAGAATCAAAATGAGGCATTTCGAATGTTAGTGCATTGCTATGATTCAATTTCAGAGATCAAAATGACGTTTCAAAGTATAGTCCGTATTCACACGTGCTTAGTTTTACAAATAGTATTCAACGTTATTCAAGTCTTGCTGGCTAATGTCGAGATTATCCGGATAGGGTCAAAAATTAGCTAAACTACTTTTTTCTGACTTTACCCACTGTACTTGGATAATGTCGACATCTCCTGGCTAATCTCGACATTATCCTGATTTCGTACACTACCCGTAACATATAAACATTTAAACTGTGCTTTTCTCTTAGTTTCAATTGTATAGTATTAGGTATAGGTGATATAAAATATCGTAATTAAAGTGGGATCACAAAATAAGATCAGTATTTTTGCAGTTTTCTTAGTTAAAGACATTTTATGGTAAACATAAAATAAAATAGGCTATTTCTTTAGTAGATACCTATGTTTAGTTTAATTTACAGCACATATAAATGATTCTTGAATATTTGTCAACAACATTGCGGCATTTTAAAATACATTTCTTAAACAGAGGAAAATAGTTATGTTTAAATTTCATAATGCTCGTGACACATATTCAAGAATTATTTAGATTACTATACCTTGTAAATTAAACTAAACGTTTCTTTTTGAGCAATATACTTGATTCATTTTGGCCAAAAATGTGTTTTTTTACTATAAACATTTTATAAATATGAACCTTCCTTTTTACCCATCCACCCAAGGTGAAGGAAAAATGATTGAATCTCAGACTTCTAAATAAGAGTCAGTAACACTACTACCCAACTATCCGTGTCAAGTTTGAAATAGTTTGAAGTTTGTGAACTATAAAGTGTACACACACACACACACACACACACACACACACACACACACACACACATAATATATATATATATATATATATATATATATATATATATATATATAAATAACGTTTTTTTTAATAGTAGCCTTCGTTTTGAATGTAGCCATAGTTTTCTAATCGAATTAGTTGCTTCTAATTTATTGCTTAACATAACAGATTAAACTTTTTTTTTAATAAATGTATTTGGTATATTATTATTTATAAGGTTTACCACACCTATTTACCCATTAGCTAGTACCAAGAAAAATAAATATAGACCTAGGCCTATAGCAAGGATACTAAAAGTGAAAGGTTTTTATGTTATAAAACGATCTACCCATAATCATACATAAATTAAGTCTACATTACTTTCATCTCTTGGCAAAAAGAATCAGTCTCGTTTTGTCCGGTTTATTGGTGAGGGAACTGTTGTGATACAAATTTTGCTTTCCTACGGGCTTTTTCACTATTTCTGTATACCAATACGGATACATTTTCTCTAAATTAAACCTAATTTCTCCCTGTTTCATCAGTGTAAATATATGGATATCTCGGATAGGTGGTGGGATGCAGGGAACATTTATATAATAAATACAATTACGTAGCCTACTCTACCTAAAGTAGTACATACATGACGTAGATAGCATATACCACTGTAGGCATTATGATGTTTACATGTGTAAATTAATTTCTTCAAATATTTGTAACATAATTTATTGATTTAATGATATTTGTAAACGTTAGTATTTCGATCAATAAAATATATTACTTATAAAAAAAACGTAAGTAGTGAATAACTTTAAAAAAATTTGCCATGAATATTCCAGCAGTGATATAACAATTTGTCAATGGCATTGAATACAAATGATGACAAATTGTCAAATATATACATATATAGGCGTACCAAATAAGTATAAATTATTATTACTATACTGATTCTTCACAAAATTAAAAACAAACTTAAACTAATAGAAACGTATGATATTCATTAATTAATGAAATTTAAATAAAGAAAACCAGTTTTAAATAATAGTGTTTGTCTTACTTATAGTTTTATTTTAACTATTACCGTAAACGTCATTGTATTTATCTCAAAGTTTAATAGTATTAAATATTATTTGGGGCCCCCTTGTCCCCACCCATCTCTCCCAATCCCAAATAAACACACGTAAAAACTTTACTTGAAAATATTTATCGACAAATTTTTATTTTTTGCATAGCTTCTTAGTACTCGTTCGGTATGTCATAATTTAGTTATACTAATGAGATAGAGAATGGAGAAGTGAACATTTATAGAAAATATAACCGTATTTGCTTGGAGAAGGTGTTGGAAATTCATTTATAAAAACCACTCTCAATATACCAGGGTGGGACTAGAATTTCGACGTCCACGTCATCGGATAGTCAGAAAAGAGGAGCGGCTATTAGCAATATATCATATCACTTCCATGTTAGAAAGTATATTTGAGTGTTTTTCATCAATTCATGAGATAAGTTTGTAGATTCAAAAGATTAAAAAAAAATCCTTATATAACGGGAGATAATTTCATAGTAACTAAAATATACAAACGAATACTGATGAACCAATTTTAAAATATTAAGTAGTCGGCTTAGAGTCCTCCATAATAAAATAAATATTACAAATTATTCTGGACCACACAGACGTTCTAGACTCAATTTTTTTTGTTGCCGGTTATGTTTAGTCTGTGTTTTTAACATGGGGGGTACACTTCATGTCCAACACTTTCACCCCTAATTTCACTCATTCTTCTCTCAGATTGTCTCATTCGCTTCATCCCACTACATTTCCCTCTGTTCTACCCCCTCCCCTTCCTCTCCCTGTACACAACGCTGTTTATACTCAAGGCCAAACCCTCTCCCCATTCCTCAACCCCTCACCAACACAAATAAACATCAGCTCACCCAGTTCAAACTCTTAAAAATTCCTACCTCATAACAATCCAAAACGTATAACCCAACGGTAGTAAACGCGGTGCTAAGTAAAAAAAAATAAAAAAAAAAACAATCCTAAACTAATAAACCACCCAATATGTAGGCTAGTATTTAAAAATACTGTTATAAATCGTATCCTTTAAAATCAATCTTCTGTTTCTGTAATTTAGTGTATACAGTAGAACCTTTTTAATTCGAAGTCCGGGGATATCTAAAACTATTCGGAGTATCCAAAATTCATATTAACCTTTATTATGAGTATCGAGGCAGCTGATACACAATAAATCAATAACCTCAAAATATGCTATTCATAAACACAATTTTTATATATGCTATGTAAAATGCATATACACAATATATACATAGGATTAAATGAAAAACCAAGAATTTTTTTAACACAATCTATAAAAACTTGAAAAAATTAACATAAATAAATCGCAGACTTATTCAGTTTTTCAACCTAAATTACATATGTTGAAAATAATTAATGATATTAAGTTTGTTGTAGTTTTCTTATCTTGATGTAATAAGCAAACTCTTCAAGGTCACTGGTTGAATTAAAAATATATCTCCCATCTAGTTTGGATTCGGTGAATCTGCTCTTTTACTATGCGTCAATAACTCTAAGTGTTTTTTGACATTATTGGTCGTTAATAAATATCATTTTGTTAGGTTTGAAATGATACCAACTCGAACAATTAACAATTGATTTTGGATTATCCAAATATTTCCTTTAAAATTAAAATTAAAGGTTTTTTGTCTACCATCTATTTAAATAGTAAATTACATGGGGAATCATTATGGTCTCATCCAAATCCTACTTATTTATAAAATAGATAAAAGAGAAGTAAATACTTTACAATAAAGTTATTTACAAACAAAAAGTTCGTAAAGAGAGGTAAATGTCGGTCGCAATTAACTGTGGGGAAGAAAGTTATTTGTATTTGGAGCAGTAGAAGACATTCAATTATTCCCGATATACAAATATTTTGAAATGGGAAAAGCACGAAATGAATAGCTCTTCCAATAAAATTATATAAAGTAGTTGAAATGTCAATTAATCAATTAATTATATTTACACAATAAATGTCTTAATATTAAAGTATTAAATGCATTAAAAATAACATGAACCAATGGCCACGTAGTCTGAAGCGTTTGACTTATATAGCCACTCTTGATATGGAGGTCAAAGTTCGAATTCCAACTGGGGACCATTGCTGCTGGTTTTTCTCACTGTAATTTTTCCGACCCTCTCTTCATGTAAATGCTGATACTTTTCATCTCAAGTTTGGATTCCTAATCATCCTTAATTTTTAGATTAATCCAATAATACTCCGTGCTTAAACTCATAAATTAACAACCACAACTAGAAGATTTGAAAAATGACATTGGGACATGAACCAGTTCCATCTTCTAAGCTTCGCTAGTCATGTAAATTAATTAATCATACGAGTATTTGCTTACCTCTATAAAAAAAAACCACAATATAATGTGTTCCAGTGCATAACTGCGCTTAGAGGTAACAAGGAACTTCTCACACCACTTCAAACTTCAATACGACGTCATAAAAAATTCCCTGACTTGAAATCGAACCCTCAACACCTCCAAAGGTGGACGACAATGAATTAAAACATATTACTTGGCCTTATTGCATATAGCATATAATTTTGTGTGTGATATAACTCATGACAGCTCCTGTCATCTCCTGACCAAGTGGTATTTTTCTGTGCACCATGTTTACATTAGTACACCAGAGCGGAATACTAACCCCATTATCTCCATCATTGACAGTTCAGTCTACTGTGAGTGTGATGTCCTAGACCATACTACCACGATGCGAGCTGCCCAGTGTACTGAAGATGTTTATTCCTAATATGATTTCTCATCTTCTCTCCACACAAATGCAGCAGGTATATCTCCTCCAAAATCAACTTTCCTCATAGTTAAATACAAATAACCCTAAGGGTAGTAAGACATGATGCAAAAAAAAAACTCCTTTTTGCTTACGTTCAAACTAGAACTCGTAAATAAAATCGTTAAAAACGTTTTTCATCTCAAATTTCATCCACTCCCCTATCCCCATTAGTTCTTTTGTCAAATTCCAAACAAACCTATTGCACCATCCCTTAAAATCCCACCCTTATTTCTGAGCGGACACGTGCGCATCTCTACAACGACGTAACATACGTCTTCTTCATCATCATCATCAACCTCCTCAACATCAACAAGCAATGCTCGCATGCTCACTCGCAGCTTTTTTTTTTAGATAGAAGAGAACACTCCTTCCGTTTCCGGTTTGTGTGTCGTGTCGCAAGCCACGTCTGTTTCTTCAGTCATCCGCGCGGAGAAGTCATCGCCATCTCTCACTTTGCGCCCCCTCGATGAACAACCCTTGTATTTATTGGAGGGAGGAAGAAGGCCATTTTTTTGTTTTTGTTTTAGACTTCAATAAAGCTCTTCTGTTTAGTCCTTTCTCGGTAATTTCTCGGTAAACAAGGAAACGTTTCCTGTGGGAGTAGCAGGAAAAATAATTTGGAAGTGGCGAGAAAAGAATTTTGATGCCACTGGAGACGAATATTTTATTTTGTTTGTTTATCTGCTTGATGATTATATATTAGAAGCAAATCGTATTAATAGGAACTATGTTTATGTTATCTTAAGGAAAAAAAGTATTTTAAAACCCTAATCGATGCGATGGTCTAACGCGTTGATGCATTGGATTGTATGATCTTGCATTGGATTGAATTGCCGGAGACAAGGAAAGATTGGGCTCAAACCATTTTGGGTGTACTTAGGGTGTCTTTAAATAATGGTTTCCTAACAGTCTACATATAAATGGGGGTACATTTCATCTACATTCTACCTTACTCATTCCTTCCCCGATAGTGTAAATATTCTAATAGCTGAATGGGTATTAAGACGTGATTTACAACAACAACAAAGAAAACAAATAAATATCTTTAAAACATTCATTAATGAATAATAATTTTTTAATTTTCATTATTGGGGGCATGGGTGCACGTGAATAAATGGAGATATTTATTTCTCCTTTAAGATCAAAACTAATTCTAATAAAACCATAAAATATATAGTAAAAAAAACTATACTAGTATAATACAAAGAACTGAAGATGCATCAAAAATATAGACTAAATTTTAAGACCAGCCTTATGAAATTACAAAATCTCGAACATTATTAACATTAAAGAGTGCCTCAAAATTCCTATATAAGAAAACTATAAAAACAACCATTTTTAAATATTCTCTCCCCCCTTTTCACCCACTTTCCTTGATACTCAGAGGTACTGTACATACATATTTTCTGAGTACTCCACTGATTAGGGGAATTCATCGCGTCATTCTGAGCTCACGTATTAGATCAGCAGATTACAGAGACTTCCCATACTTATAAGGCGCTACATCCAAATCGTGGTTTGGCAACTCATCAATATATTTGACCATATCTAGAATTAAAGCCGGAATCCATGTGGGCCTAATCCCAGATGTTCATAATCTCTCTCACAGCGGCGAATCTCATCATCCCCTAAACTCATCATTTCAATCTATTAAGTTATATTATGAGTTTAAAACATGGTAATTTGTGCTGATTCATCTACTTTAATATGATCATGCATTATAGGTTAAATTTCAAACTTCTGGTGTGGATATTGTTAGTTGTGTTGTATTTTAAATTTTTAAAGAGCGCTTGTTTCAGCCAATTCGAATAATAAAATACAATATACTTCGTTACGTCTCATCTTTGTTACGTCTGTATGAATATGATAAGTGTTTGTTGTTAAGTTGGATGGAAATAAAATTATTATCAGCTGAACTAATAAGTTCTCCAAATTATTACTCAAGACACTCAATTAAATTAAAACCCTCTTCGGGCCGATGTTCTAAGGCGCTACTCTTGTGTTGGACTAGACTGCTGATGACGTAGAGACCATGACTTGATTCTAGAGGTATACTGAGGTGGTTTTTCATAAATAGTTCCCCACTCTCTCTCCACTTAAATATGATTAAACTTTCTCTAAATTCAACATAATATATAGTCGATATTTAAAGTCAGGTGATCGTATTTGTCCTGAACTGATTTTTATCCGTATAGGCCTACTGGGAGATCGGTTTACTCCCGAGACTAAATAAATACAGCTCTTCGAGTTACTGGTTCTATTTCTGGCGACGCTTGCAAACATGATCAAAATAATCCGTTTAAAGAAAAACTTTGAAATAAAAATAAATGTCGAGCGTTATGTGTTCGAAATTCATCTTAGAAAGAGCTTGCGAGGCATGACTTTGACATGTGCTTGGAGTATATAGCTTGGGTAACATCACTTTAAAAATGACATCCCTCTTCAGATTATTCTAATGGGTCTTTTAAGAGTCAGAAGGCGCCCTCCCTGGCAGATCCATCACCCCGACTATTGAACTAGGAATTATTTGTTCTTTTTTTTTTTTTTTGCCTTTACTCGAACGCATATGAACAA